>JARDWC010000435.1:0-600000 GCA_029032895.1 Troides oblongomaculatus
TATAAACTAAAATGCGCTACGCGGGATGTAGCTGTCTGGCGGATGATTGTGTGTGTCTGGTTCTTGTAGTTCTTTATCTGGCGATTCTACTCGGTCGTCGAGGCCGGGCGCGGGCCCGTTCCCTGACTACCTTCGCCTGTATCGGAATCTCTGGGCGGCGAGGACCGCCCACGGTCGCAGGTGTACTTAGTGTACGCGGTGTGTGAGTAGCTGCGGCGCCGCGTTCTGAAGCGAGGGCGGCGTGATGCTGATATTCGGAGCGTGTTGGTAGTGTCCGAAGTGTGTGTGGTGACGTCGGTGCTGTCGGTGACTGAGGGTATGTGTGTGGTTTGCGGGACTCCTTGGGATGTCGGAATAAGCGCGTGCCGCGGTCTGCGCTTTTTCGTCCTGGGATTCGGAGGTAGCACGTAGTTGGCCGCGCTGGCCACCAGAGGGTTGGGATGAGTTGCCGCCTTGGCGAAGTAGGTCACGGAGCACTCTCTGAAGTGCTCCTTGATCGTTGGGAGTTTAAGGTCGCTGTGGATGTCCACATTGCGCTGGTACCATTCGGCACCAGTCGCGGTGCGGGTAAAACGGTTCTGGAGAGTCTGCAGAGGTTTGAGACGGTCTTCGGACGAATGGGCGAAGACAACGCTTGCGTAAGACATTATAGGTCTTACGCATACCTTGTAAAGGTGAAGCTTGTGTCTGAGAGAGAGCTTGCTCTTCTTACACAGCAAGGGGTATAGCTTGCCCAGTACTTGGGCCGCTTGCTTTCTCGCTTCGCGGATGTGGGCGACGAAATTGAGTCTGGTGTCGAGTGTGACGCCGAGGTATTTGACCGAGCTTCTCCATGGGATCGGCTGGCCGAAGAGCGAGAGCTGGCCGAGTTCATGGCCGCGTTTTTTCGCCTTCTTGAGAAGGGTTGATGACCTACGGTGGGTGAAGTGAATGGCTTCACTTTTCTCCGGGTTTATATCGATTCGCCACGTCCGGAACCACTCGCCTAGGCGGGTGGTCGCGTTCTGTAGGCGCTTCGTTATAATACCCGGAGCTCTGCCGGAATGATAAAGAGCGGTGTCGTCCGCGAAAAGGGCCATCTTGACGAAGGGGTCTCTCGGTATGTCGCTCGTGTAGAGCGAGAAGAGTAGCGGGGAGAGGCAAGAACCTTGAGGGACACCGGCTTTAATCGGCCGGGGCGAGGAGAGAGCGTACTCGACGCGAAAGCGGAAGGAGCGATTCGAGAGGTAGTCTCGAATGACGGTGACTAGACGGTCTGGCACTTTGAGAGTGTAAAGCTTGTATATCAAGCCTTCGTGCCAGACTTTGTCGAACGCCTTGGCGACGTCGAATAGGACGGCGCAGGTGTCGATCAGTCGTTTGTGCTCGAGACCGACCAGAATGTGCTCGGTCAGTCGGTGCACTTGATGAACGCAAGAGTGGTTGCTCCTGAATCCGAACTGTTCATCCGGGAGGAGGTTGTTCTCTGCGGTGAAATGGCGCAGACGCTCTAGAATTATGCGCTCGTAAAGTTTGCCCAAGGTGTTCAGTAGGCTGATCGGACGGTAGCTGTTGGGTAGGTTCCTCGGCTTTCCAGGCTTCGGAATACCTATCACTACGGCCTCTTTCCAGGCGTCTGGGAAGGAGCAGTCGGTTAGCAGGGCGTTGAATATGGCCACTAGCAGACCGACGATCGGGGGCGGGAGACTTTTCACAACTCTGTTGGAGATGTTGTCGGATCCCGGGGCTGATCTGGTTTTCAGCCTCTTTATGATGTCAACGACCTCACCGGGGGAAACCGGTTTTAGAGGGGGAGCTTCTGGTGGGAGGGCTGCCCTGCGGCGCACCTCGTCCTCGACCAACTTGAGGTGATCGGGGTCCACTGGTGCGGTAGAGGGAGTGCACTGGCTCTCTAGACTGTCGGCGAGACAATCTGCTTTTTCGGTATCCTCCAACGCAAGGGAGGAACCATCGCTCATTACGAGGGGAGGCATGCGGGCCATGTTCTCCGCTTTGAGACTGCGGGCCAGACGCCAAAAGTTGGCGCTCGAAGGCTCCAAGTCGCAAAGCAGATTGTCCCATCTGTCGGATCTGAGTTCGGATATGCGCTCTTTTACCAGCCTTTGAAGGCGGCGCAGTTTTATCCTCAGCTCCTCGGATCTGTATCGTGAATAGAGTCTCATTGTGGCGTTTTTCGCTCTTATCAGCCGACGAATGTCCGCCGGGAAGGACCCGAGCAGATAGTCCGACTCGGGCACCGTTCTCGACGATTCCTCGACGGCTGTGGCGATGTGATTCGTTAACGAGTCGATCGCTCGGTTTGCAGCGCCGAGCGAGTCGATCGTATCAGGGATTCCGTCTAGGTGCTGGGGGTTCGCGGCCTTGAGTTTGACCTCGAGGCTGCGCCAGTTGACGATGGTTTTGGTCAGAGGGACCTCACCAGCGGGCCGGCCCAGCTTCATAAGAACCGGGCGGTGGTCGGATCTGAGATCGTCTATGGTCTCGATCGAATGCAGTGGGACGGTTACGTTATTGAACAACGCAATGTCTAGTGTGGATGGGTTGTGAAACGCGACGGTAGGGTATCTCGTCGGGGTTTGCGGCGCTACAATGTTAAACTTGAGCTTATCCGCGAGTTTGGAGAGGATTATACCATTTCGGTTTGACATGATCGGGTCCCAGGTGCTATGCCTGCTGTTTAGATCGCCGGCGACGATGACAGCCGGCCCTAGGTCGAGAAGGGTTCTTATGTCTGTTTCCCGCATTTCTTTTGTCGGGGACAGATAGACGGATGCTAGGACGATCGGTTGATGACCGGTGAGGGAGATTTTACACGCCGAGACTTCTATTTTGGCGAGGGTTGGACTAACAAGCGGTATGCAATGCAGGGCCCGCTTGAAGTAGATAAGTGTGCCGCCTCCTGGGGCGGTCAGCCATGTCGTGGCGGATAATATGATAGTTCGCGATTTTCGGATCGCGATGAAACGGTTTGAGGAATGTTTCCTGAATGAGCATGACGTCGACGTCATGGTTCCTAAGAAACAGGCTTATTTCCTCCTTTTGAGAGCGGATGCCGTTCGCGTTGAAGTACGCGACAGTCAGCGAGCGGGGTTTGATTCTTCCTAAGACCCTGTGTATGTGCATAACGTTAGAATGAGATGGAATACCAAAGGTCTCGGGCAGAATCCTGGGGGGTGGTTACATGAAGGGTTCTTCGAGCGCAGCGAGTGTGTCTGCGTGCTCGATGCAGGCCCTCAACCTATCATGCGAGTTTTGAGCGGCTCGCAATTTTCCTCCTAAGAGAAGAATATCTTTAATGCTCACCTTTTGGATGTAGGCGAGAATGTTCTGGAGCTCCGAAGGCGGAGGTGTTTGGCTGGGAGCAGCCTGTGGTTTCGGCGGCCCCGACAAAGGGGCGGCTTTTGGCCTAAGGAGCGGTTTGCTCCACGCCGACACCGCCGGCGGAACGGCCGGCTGTGCGGGCGGTGGCCTAGACGAGGCAGATGGCTGCGGTGCAGCCTTTGTGGGGGCGGTGGTGAGCCGTTGTGCGGCCCCGGGTTGCCTACGCGGGGCTTTGGTGCACCCGCGATAATTCGCGGGGTGTCCCTCGGTTTTGCACAGGACGCAGCTCGGCGGGTTTGTCGCTTCCGCGGTGCGGGAGCACTCCTTCGTCCCGTGGTCCCCGGTGCATTTGACGCACCTCGGGCGGGCGAAGCAGTTACGGGCTGAGTGGCCGTAAAGTTGGCATCGGTGGCATTGGCCGATGATGCCTTTTTTGTGCGGTACCTCTACCCTCACGCTGGTGAGGTTGCACAGGCGGGTGATCTCGAAGATCTTTTTACCCTCCGGAGAGAGTTCGAGACTTGTCAGAATGAGTGGGAGTGCGGCCTTTGTTCGCATGCTTGTCATGCGACGGGCTTCCAGCACGGGGAAGTTTTGTTTTTTGAGGTCGTCGACGACCTCGGAGATGTCGATCTCCGTTGGGATTCCGCGTATGACAACGCGGAGGTGCTTCTCCTCGGGGAGAGCGAACGTGTGGAAGCCGAGTCCGGCGTTCCGCAGGTGCCTGGTGGCAGCCCGGAAGTCGTCAACCGTTGCTAGGTTGATGCGGATACCCTGCGCGGTGTTCTGCGCTTTGGGGCATGCAATTTTGTGGTTCGCGAACCACCTGGAAACATCGTTCCATTTAGTCTTGTCCTGGAGGACAATCGGGGGAGGCGGCTTCGGGCCGCGTTTTTCGGGCGGGGCCGAAGTGCTGGGGGGGTGCGCAAGAGGCGCAGCCTTTTTTGCCGGCGTGCTGGTCGGCGAGGAGCGGTCCGAGTTTGACTCGGAGGGCCGCTTAGAAGCGCGTTTGCGCTTTTTGACGTAGAGGGTGAAGCCCTCTTCGTCGGTGATCTTGGAGAGTGGACGGTCCACCTCCATGTCGCTGCCGCTAGCGGTGCCCTCCGAGTCGGATTCAGAGGAGGCGGGCAGCTCGGGCTTGGAAGGCCCCGCCATGGGGGCCCTCGCCTTGTTATGCTCTCGAGTCGCGGGAGTCGGGTCCGGAGAGGCCGGGCTGTCCGTGTCCAAGTTCACGGAACGCGTGGGAAGGGTAGAGGCCGACTTGGTGAATTCTTCCCAGGCCTCAGGGAATTGTTTGCGTGCAAAGCACGCAAACTGGGCGAGTAAGGCGTCCATTTGCACGGACGCCATTTTGTTGAGCAGCCGCCCCGCCGTGCGGCGGGGGGTTGTGTATCTATTCGGCAGGGGACCTAGCCGTCGCCTAATGCAACAGGCTCTATACTATAACCTCGCCTCTGAGGCGATTAAAGAGAAAGCTACTTACAGTGCCGGAACCAGGCTCCGGCAGAGTTTTCGCGTGCTGGTATCTAAACTTCACTATCTGCACTTGCACTGGCGCACGCGAGCGCAAATGGCGGCCGCCTGAGCGGCGATGTGGCGCGCACGTGCACGGGCGAGTCGAACGGAGCGGGCGTAACTGTATCGCGCACTGGCAGCGGACGCATGGGACGTCCGATCGGTACGGCGGGCAGAACCCGAATGGGTTGACGCACGTCACATGTAGAGAACTGTAGACCTTAGCGTTATCCTTATAATGCTATGATCCTTACACCGGAAGCTTAAGCACAGCGGAAACCAAACCCGCAACTCCTTGACTCTTAGTGCGTGCGATGACACAACTAAGTGAACTGCTTCTCATTGGTGATACCTTGGTTAGTAAGCTGGTCATTCAGACGCTCTTAACAAGACTAGAATGTGTACAAAAGCTAGTTAACAACAACACATCAAATGTGATTTTGATAATTTTTTCACGCAATTTGATAGATTTGATGAAGGAAGATCATTTGCTCCAAAAAATTCAAATCTTATTCCTGCCGTACATATTATCAATTGCGTCGATTTGTAAATTTGCTATTTTATTTTCGTAGGCTCCTAACGTTTGTGTCTCATAAATTGATAATTACATTTAAATTACTACACATATAACAGGTTATTTCAATGATTTAATATGAATATGATATTTATATACAAATATATTTTCTTGGGGAAGTATAGTAGTAGCTCGCTGGCCTAATGGTTAGAGCGTGCGGCTTTCATTCCGAAGGTCGCGGGTTCAAACCTCGGCATGTATCAATGACTTAATATTTAAGTTATGTACATTTGTGAACTTTAGTTACAACAGCGAGATACAAAAACGGTGAAGGAAAACATCGTGAGGAAACCCGCACACTGATATCATCTTTGTGTGTGTGTGTGTGGTGGTCCCAATAAAGTGGCAACAGGCTCGCCCCCTGTTACATGGGACCTAATCTGACCACATCTGGCGAAACGTGGGTGGTTTATTCACCTCTGCCTACCCCTACTGGGAAAAAGGCGTGACAATATAAGATAAGATAAGAGGGAAGTATAGTGTTGGTACATATGCTGTGTAATATCTGTACATTTTTTATAATAATAATCATTAGACAACTAGACGCTTTCAAAAACTTACTATGGTTACATTGCACTATTTCATTCATTGAAGACACGTGTATACTAAATCGAATAATTATTTTCTTGCCCTTGTATACTCGTTACCCCAGTAATATACACAACGCCTCTTAAACTTATACATAGTAATGTTTGTATACTACCGTCTGATGGTGGAAATGACTTCTGCAATGGTATCTATCTAAACAATCTCCGCCTTTATAGTGCTATCAAATCAATCGATTAAATGATATTTCTGTTGCAAAATATTAACTAACCTGGTGAACAAGGTTCGTATTCTTCGAAGGTGTTCTCGAAGTGGGTGTAGGGGTTTGCTTGCATGTACGGCGGGAGGCTGCGTATGAAGGAGTCCACTTGCATCCTCTGACACTCTTCCATCGGACAGACCTGCAACATGATGTCATAGGACTAGCTAATGTTATCTATTAACATTTTAACAGTAATAAAATACAAATAGGCTCAAGAATTTAAAGCTAAATGGTGTTATGCAGACAAACTCAAGCGTATACATGTGTAGATGTATAATATACCCGTGACTAAACACCTATTCATCTTCATGTTCTGCTCTTCATGCTTTATTACGAAATAAAATAAAGAGAAAACCTTTTCGTAGTTGATCTTCGCGTCTTGATCGGGCACATGGCTCGGAATCACCTGAAGACTGTCATTATGAATGCTCCTAGAAAATATCATGGATACATAGAAACTTACGCTTTTCAGTTAATATATCATGTAATCATTTCTACTATTACCTTTTTGTTCTTAAATTGACGTATATTGTGGATAATAAAGGTTATATTTTATCTCATTGTGAGATTAGGACCTTGGGTCCCAGCATTAAATGAGCTGTTTACCATATGCTAGAAACTTGACTAAGACTTGCGGTATCTCTTCGTAATTGATGACAATATTAAGTAAATATACTCAGAAGTCGTAAAAATATCTTGATCGATTTGTTTAGAAAGTTATGAAGAAGATAATATAACTATCTTTATTTATCTAAGAAGATAATTAGAATTATAAACATACCCCAACGCTGAGAACGATTCGTCCACGATTTCCTCTTCGTCGACGTTGTGTCTTCTATTGGAAAATATGTGTTCTGTATAACTTGAAGACAATCAGACTGAGCCCTACAACTATCGATTCTATGGTATTACGTTAGTATATTAGTGAATTCTAGGAAATAAAGTTAAAGCTGAATTTCTTATAAAAAAAAGATGAAGAATTCCCAGTCTGTAAGCCAACAGACCAATTGAAGGTTAAAGCGGTATTTGCACAGTTGTGTGAATGTTTCAACACTAAGTTATAGTGACATACTATCTATATATGAAAAATAAAATCTTATAAATAAATTCTTAAAGTTATCTTCCATGAGCTGTTTTTTTTTTATTTGACTAAGCAATATTATGGAAAGGATATTTAGGCGATGGTAAGTAAAGCCTCTTAACAATATGGCGCTAGTTAGTATGATATACGCTACATCACACTGTGCTCGTCGAAACGTAAGATGTTACTTCTCATTACTTCTTTGGCAGTAGAAGTACCTAGCTAGACAGTCTCCGACAACAAAGTACTACCACCAGCGATCATGGAGAAATATATTGTATCAATATGATTAATCTACTCAGTTTAATGTATTCCAGTACCTGTGTCCGGTTTCGACTTCAGAGTCGTTTGCGAGAGAGTTCGATGGCAAGTCTTTGTAGGCATCGAATTTGGAGCCCTAGAAAGAAACCAACATCATCATCTGAATCTACTAACCTACATTATCGTGTCTGATGATGGAGAGGACAATATGATGTTCCTGCCGAAGACATAAAATATTAAATATCGTCAAAGTTTAGTTCAAAGTTATCGCTTTTACAAATTATGATCTTTTAAAGTGTAGCTGTTTTGAGTATTTGGTGATACCGCCACTGTGGTGGTGAATGTATCTTTATTATCATCTCATACTCATCTTTACTACCAGGTGGATGGATATTTAAAAAGTAATCAATACACATATGTATGTATCCTGTCTGCGCTTACCCGTTTGTTGCCGATGTTCAATACAACTCTATTACTTCCAGAATTCCTCAGTTTTTCTCGCTGAAAAAATATATTTAGGATTTTAGGTATAAGAAAGAATACTAGCGTTTTGAAATTAGATGACCATTGACCTTCCGATGTAATTGTGTTTTCTGTAATTTATATTGGAAAGTTAGAATGATCTAACAGTAAACAGTAATTCACCAGATCATCAGTCCACCTTGTGGAGGAGTTATATTGACAATATATAATAGATACTATTTTTGATCTTCTACTTTTGATATGATATTTATTAAGTATTAATATTTTATTATTATTCAATTCCTCTGTGAACAGAAGAGATATATACAACCAACCAATTTCGATGTAGAAGCAATTTCCATGGAATCCCTTGCGCCGAGAATAGTGGACCTTGGCTGGGGCTGGTTGTAGCCGCAGGACGCTCTAAAGAATTAGAAGATACTATCACACATTGTCGATTTGTATAAATGAAGACACACTTAATTCGGTATAACAGATTACTATAACAAAATTAAGAGACACTGCTTATACGAAAGCTCTGCGCCATGCTGTTTCCTATAAAGTTCAGTTCAGTTATTAAACGATATTTCTTATTTGAAGAAGCGACAAGACGAGGGAGTAGTTCACTTGATAGTAAGAGATACGTCTACCTATATCGTGGCGCTAGTTAGGATGATATACACTGCATCACATTATGCTCATCACATTAATAAAATGTTAAGTTTCGTTATCTCCGTAATTTTACTTCTGTTTGGCGACAGAAATGGGAGCTGCGGTAGTACTTACACGGTTTTAAGGTAAATGAGTCTTACTATCAAAACCACTTTAAAGCTTACCGCCTCTGTGAAAGAGTATAAGCTTAAGATGGAACTTCGAAACCCATTCAGCATAAAGCTGTCGTTAGTGTATTTCTATACACAAGTAGTAAGTAGTGTTCAGTTTTTAAAGATGTCCCTAGCGAAATAACTAGGTTATGTAGTTACACTAGTAACATCTAACTGATGGATAAAGACATTACCATGAGATAAATTCTTATCTTTATGGTTTTAGCTTTATCATCATCATCAGCCGATTGCCATTTAATGCTACACAAAGGCTTCCTCCAAAGACCTTCACTTCTATCAGTCTTGCGCTGCTCACATCGACGTGTTTCCCGTAACCGTCACCAGATCGTTGGACCACCTAGTGGAGAACCTGCCAACACTGCGCCTTTATAAAATGATTTATTTAATATCTTATTAACGCAGTTGTCCATATCTTTGAAGTTTGGAGAGACTTACATGATCTTTAGTATGGAGCCCATGTTCCCGCGAATGTCGACACTTGCCTGCGTCAGGCGATGAGTCGAACTGCTCTGAAGACGTACAAATTTCATACAATTTTATCACCATCCTGTTTTTATATGGTGCACTGCACCACACTGTGCTCGTCTTGGTAAGATGCTACATATCGTTAACTCAGTAATTAACTAACTATAGCCTTCCTTTAACTGGAATACATTACTGTTTGTCGGCTGCAATAGGCGCTGCGGTGGTATCTACTTAGATGGTCCCCGGCAGAGACCTACCACCAGTGAAGAGATACCATTCAAATAACACATAGAAAGGTTGTCACAATTTTGTTTTCATTAGTAATCTAGAAAATCTGGACTTGCCTAGATTTAAATTTGATAATTAGAGTTTATGATCATCATCATCATCAGCCGATAGACGTCTACTGCTGGTCACAGGCCTCCCTCAAAGGTCACCACGTTTGTAGGGTTTCATAAGGCGGATTCGGCTCATATCCCACCACGCAGGCATTGGACAAGCGGGTTGGTGGGAACCCAGAGCTTTGTTTATTGATTAGCAGGGTACACCAAGAGCTGGTGAGTTTGGCTTGGATCCCGTGAGTTGTTGTGCGGGAACCCTTACACCCCTAGAGGTTATGACGACCTCTTTCCTGGCGAGGTGTTTAAACTAATCTATATATTATGCAGACCTATGTCCAGCAGTCGATGTCTATCGGCTGATGATGATAATGATGTTTATTATAATATTACTATATTATTAGTTACTTTTTAAGGCAGCCGTATTATACGTCTTGGAGAGGGGTTGCATGAATCCACACGGTGCTTAAGTTTCCGGTGAAGGAAAACATCTTGTGAAAGCCAATATGTTTTGATAACGGTTGCTTCCATCCACTTGATCATCATGATGAATAAATCGTTTTGACTGTCTGCTTGTAACAGATCGTTGCGAGTCCTAGTTGTGGGAACTTTTTGCTACTTATTATCATCTATTATTATAATTACCTCTCTCTCCGTTTGTATGGTGGCGCACTCCCACTTGCCGGATTTCGGCAGGAGTTTCAGATAGTCTTCCTTTATGATGTTCGCATTTGGACAGTCGGCCTTTATGAACTTATCGTTCATTGCTGCGAAGGAACAGCTCGGCTGAGCACTTACAGGATTTAAGCAGACATGAGGTGGCATTGTGGTACCAACAGGATTTTCATTTGATGGTACTCTTAACTACAGTAATGTGTATATGTCTAGAAGGTTTACATAATAGTAATTGTGACTATAAGCTTACTTTTTTCTTTTAAGATAGTAAGTTTACTTTTATATATAGACGAAAAGTTTACTATTATATATAGACAAAAAATATGACTTAATGACACATTCATTTTTAAGTTATGATATCATCACTAAGATGTAGCAGTTCACTACTTTATTGGATGAATTGACGAGATGAAGATGACTTTCATCCATAACAAATGATGTACTCATCCATAACAATGTGACGCTGGTTAGGATGATATACACTGCACTAATTGCCCAGAGACATAAAATATATATATGTAAATCTCGTTACCACAATTATTTTACTAGCTATAAAACCTTTCAAACAGGAACAGTAAAATTCAAACATTACTAGCTGAAAGTAGAAACAAGCGCTGTTGTGCTACGTATTTAGACGCTGATCCGTGTACTGAAACTCAGTATTGTTTTGTAAACTATATCTTGGTGTAAATAATAGCTACATACTTACCGAGCAAGTACTAACCTACCTACTGCTAAGTAAACACTGGAAAAAGACATGTTCCTAAACCTGATTTTAGTTCGAATCATTTTAAACTACTCTTATGTCTCATTTGATATACTAAGTCTGATCACATTTACACAATTCTTTCCTTAAGGATCAGTTAGACTTTTGAAGGCTCACCGTAAAACTCTTCCTCTTTATCCTTTGACCTAGGTGTCTTCAACGCTTTCAATACATCGCGTCTGACGTTCGGCATAAACTCCGCCATGTCACCAAACACTACGAACGGCACATGGTCCCCCTCTAGCATGTCCCACCACTCTTTATGTTCAGTCTCGACTAGAATGAAATAGATATCATTTGTAACTAATTTTATTGTATGTTAACTTACATCGCAGCTTATCACTTAATAATAGGGGGACCGGAAAGTAATGTCGTTTCTGCGCATGCCAATACTTGATTGTCATTTGTCAGCTCATTGTTTTGTTCAGAGACGTACCAAAGACATTGTGAGGTTATAGTGATTTCTTTACTTATAGACAATTGAATTACAATTTTTTTTTGTAATTTTGGGTAAAATGGCCAGCCAAATACCAGAAGAGGTACACATCCGGCATTGCATGCTCTTTGAGTTTCGCAAGGGAAATAACGCAACAGTTGCTACCAAAAACATTTGCGATGTTTATCCAAATGCACTGGACATTCGTAAATGCCAAAGGTGGTTTTCCAAGTTCAATCGGGTAATTTTGATCTTTCCGACTCGTATCGATCAGGAAGACCATCAGCGTTAGACGACGTGTTAAGGGCGGAAGTGGAAGCAAATCCGTGTCAGACGATCGCGGAATTGTCAAACAGTCTCAACAAACCTTGGTCGACCATCCAAGAACATTTGAAGCAGATTGGAAAAGTAAGCAGAGCAGGTGTTTGGGTCCCGCATAATCTGTCCGAACAGAATAAGGCTAACCGATCAATCACATGCAACTTATTGCTTCAACGACACAACACAGAAGCGTTTTTTGATCGCTTGATCACAGGAGATGAGAAATGGGTCCTGTATGATAACCCAAAACGCAAAAGGCAGTGGCTCTCTCCAAATGAAATCCCTCGGAGTACTGCTAAGTCAGGTTTACACCCCAAAAAAGCGCTTTTGTGTGTTTGGTGGAGTATTCGCGGCATTGTTCATTTTGAATTACCGAAACCTGGAGAAACTGTTACTGCAGACCTCTACAGCGAACAATTGCAGCGAGTCAATCAATCTTTAATTGAAAAGTGGCCAGCGATTGTCAACCGAAAAGGCGTCATTCTCCAACATGACAATGCAAGACCGCACTGCGCAAGGCGAACTCTAGAAAAAATTAATGAATTGGGGTGGGAGGTGCTGCCTCATCCACCATATTCGCCCGATGTTGCACCATCGGATTTCCACTTATTCCGAGCGCTGCAACACTTTTTAAGTGGCAAAACATTTGCAAATTTGGATGATATCCAAAATGCCATCTCTAGATATTTTGCCGAAAAACCAATTAATTTTTATCGATCAGGGATTGAAAATTTACTCACTAGATGGCAAAAGGTTATTGACAATGATGGGGAATACATCATTGATTAAAAATAAAGACTCGTTAAAAATGTATGTGTTTGTATTTAGCGTAAGAAAACGACATTACTTTCCGGTCCCCCTAATATAAGATTTTAAGTCATGTTACTCTAAAAATAACTTTAGTTACAGCGCCCTTCAAACTGGAATACAGTAATGTTTGAGCAGTATTATTTGGCGGAAATAGGAGCTGCGGTGGTATCTAGATAGTGTCCGGAAACAAGGACCTACTCCCACTTATGTGGTGACGTTGTGATGCTTAAACGCTTTTGTAAATCTAAGTCTAGCATAAGTAGCATACTTAACGTTTCTATTGTTGGGACTCGGAATCATTGTTTAACAAGGAGGGAGTCAATTCTATAATATACCATGAAGGACTAATGCTAGTTTAATATGGCCTCAAAAGCTTCAGAAATATGTTTTAAAGCCCAGTTGAGTTTTTCAGACTATACAAATTACCGCAAAATAACTCTAATTACTATAGTAACGCATCAGTCACGCATAGGAATTTTAATTTTTTTTTAAGACTTTGTACAACCTTATTAATAAGGATAAGTGTTAATGATTTAATCACGCAATAATAAAAGTATCCTTTAAATAATGCTCTATTTTAATACTTAGCTTAAGAAACAAACTAAACATAATAACAAATAAAATAGTATTTAAATATACAGATTAAATATGCAAATATCGATATCAAGTTCTATGAAAATAGTAATCGATAATCGAATATTTGGATTAACCACTAAGCCCTACTCTCTTCCTTTTTGTGATTAATATAAAGTATCAAGTTAAATTTTATAAAGTATATATATGATACAATATCAACATACAGAAAAATATATATTATTGCCTTAAAAATGTACTTGTGTAATATAATAAAAAAATTACTTTAGCCTGAAATACAATATGTAAGTCTTTGTCATAGTAAACAATATAGTCCGGCTGCACAAATAAGTTCCGAATTGTACTTACAATATCTTTTGTATGATGATTTATGTAGTGCATGAATCTCACCAGATGGTAAGTGGTGAATGCATTAGCATTTTTATACTACATCATCACCATGGTATGAGAGCAGCATGTTCATTTAAATACGATTACAACAATGTTGAGCCAGTAAGGATGATACTGCACTACTACTGTACCACAATGTTCTCAGCACCTTGAGATGTAGAATGCCAAAGTCGTTGCCCCAGTAATTACTAGCTACAGAGTTCTTCATGATGAAGTGAAAATTCATACAATCGTCGTCGCTGATCTGGACGGAGGCAGACGGTTCCGACTCGGTCGAGGATTCCACCTCGGGCAGTTCGGACTCGGTGAGCTTGAACAGGTTGAAGAAGTACTGATTGCTCTCCGGCGTCTCACCAACGAAGTTGTTCACGAACGTTTGGAACTTGAATGAAAAGAAGATTTAATTTTATTCTATGAGCAACTGATGGTAACAATGTTGAAGTTCAATCTGTTCCAGAGTCTGAGTGGAGCCGAAGGTAGGATGTTATTACCACGAGCAAAGCTTTCAACTGGTGGTAACAAAGTTGAAGTTCAATCTATTCCAGAGTCTGAGTGGAGACGAAGGTAGGATGTTATTACCATGAGCAAAGCTTTCAACTGGTGGTAACAAAGTTGAAGTTCAATCTATTCCAGAGTCTGAGTGGATCCGATGGTAGGATTTAATTACTATGAGCAAAACATTCAACTGGTGGTATCAAAGTTGAAGTTGAATCTATTCCAGAGTCTGAGTGGAGCCGAAGGTAGGATTTAATTACCATGAGCAAAACATTCAACTGGTGGTATCAAAGTTGAAGTTGAATCTATTCCAGAGTCTGAGTGGAGCCGAAGGTAGGATTTAATTACCATGAGCAAAACATTCAACTGGTGGTATTAAAGTTGAAGTTCAATCTGTTCCAGAGTCTGAGTGGAGCCGAAGGTAGGATGTTATTACCATGAGCAAAGCTTTCAACTGGTGGTAACAAAGTTGAAGTTCAATCTGTTCCAGAGTCTGAGTGGAGCCGAAGGTAGGATGTTATTACCATGAGCAAAGCTTTCAGCTGGTGGTAACAAAGTTGAAGTTCAATCTGTTCCAGAGTCTGAGTGGAGCCGAAGGTAGGATGTTATTACCATGAGCAAAGCTTTCAGCTGGTGGTAACAAAGTTGAAGTTCAATCTATTCCAGAGTCTGAGTGGATCCGATGGTAGGATTTAATTACTATGAGCAAAACATTCAACTGGTGGTATCAAAGTTGAAGTTGAATCTATTCCAGAGTCTGAGTGGAGCCGAAGGTAGGATTTAATTACCATGAGCAAAACATTCAACTGGTGGTATTAAAGTTGAAGTTCAATCTGTTCCAGAGTCTGAGTGGAGCCGAAGGTAGGATGTTATTACCACGAGCAAAGCTTTCAACTGGTGGTAACAAAGTTGAAGTTCAATCTATTCCAGAGTCTGAGTGGATCCGATGGTAGGATTTAATTACTATGAGCAAAACATTCAACTGGTGGTATCAAAGTTGAAGTTGAATCTATTCCAGAGTCTGAGTGGAGCCGAAGGTAGGATTTAATTACTATGAGCAAAACATTCAACTGGTGGTATCAAAGTTGAAGTTGAATCTATTCCAGAGTCTGAGTGGAGCCGAAGGTAGGATGTTATTACCATGAGCAAAACATTCAACTGGTGGTATTAAAGTTGAAGTTCAATCTGTTCCAGAGTCTGAGTGGAGCCGAAGGTAGGATGTTATTACCATGAGCAAAGCTTTCAACTGGTGGTAACAAAGTTGAAGTTCAATCTGTTCCAGAGTCTGAGTGGAGCCGAAGGTAGGATGTTATTACCATGAGCAAAGCTTTCAGCTGGTGGTAACAAAGTTGAAGTTCAATCTGTTCCAGAGTCTGAGTGGAGCCGAAGGTAGGATGTTATTACCATGAGCAAAGCTTTCAGCTGGTGGTAACAAAGTTGAAGTTCAATCTGTTCCAGAGTCTGAGTGGAGCCGAAGGTAGGATGTTATTACCATGAGCAAAGCTTTCAGCTGGTGGTAACAAAGTTGAAGTTCAATCTATTCCAGAGTCTGAGTGGATCCGATGGTAGGATTTAATTACTATGAGCAAAACATTCAACTGGTGGTATCAAAGTTGAAGTTGAATCTATTCCAGAGTCTGAGTGGAGCCGAAGGTAGGATTTAATTACCATGAGCAAAACATTCAACTGGTGGTATTAAAGTTGAAGTTCAATCTGTTCCAGAGTCTGAGTGGAGCCGAAGGTAGGATGTTATTACCACGAGCAAAGCTTTCAACTGGTGGTAACAAAGTTGAAGTTCAATCTATTCCAGAGTCTGAGTGGAGACGAAGGTAGGATGTTATTACCATGAGCAAAGCTTTCAACTGGTGGTAACAAAGTTGAAGTTCAATCTATTCCAGAGTCTGAGTGGATCCGATGGTAGGATTTAATTACTATGAGCAAAACATTCAACTGGTGGTATCAAAGTTGAAGTTGAATCTATTCCAGAGTCTGAGTGGAGCCGAAGGTAGGATGTTATTACCATGAGCAAAGCTTTCAGCTGGTGGTAACAAAGTTGAAGTTCAATCTGTTCCAGAGTCTGAGTGGAGCCGAAGGTAGGATCTTATTACCATGAGCAAAGCTTTCAACTGGTGGTAACAAAGTTGAAGTTCAATCTGTTCCAGAGTCTGAGTGGAGCCGAAGGTAGGATGTTATTACCATGAGCAAAGCTTTCAGCTGGTGGTAACAAAGTTGAAGTTCAATCTGTTCCAGAGTCTGAGTGGAGCCGAAGGTAGGATGTTATTACCATGAGCAAAGCTTTCAACTGGTGGTAACAAAGTTGAAGTTCAATCTGTTCCAGAGTCTGAGTGGAGCCGAAGGTAGGATTTAATTAATTACCAGCAGTATATAAACTTACTTCTTTTACCACAGCCCTGACTTTGTTTTGCCATATCTCGTCAACGTTGGAGCTGGTCTTGTAACCTTTGACAAGACGTAGGATCAACCCCTGTGCGTCGGCCAGCGTCTCCTGCAGAACTTCTATGTACTTTGTATACTCTGTGAAAGAGAGTAATTGTCAATGAAGTATAAAAGATGGAACTCTTTTCTAGTTCTTTCTTCAATCATCATTCATTTAGTGTTGTAAATCAACTAAAATCGACACGAAGGTGATATTTATATAAACAAAAAACGGTAAACAGTATGATGATGATGAAGTTAAGAATTATAACTTTTTAGAAACTTTTAAGAACTTTTAAGAATTATATCTTTGGTTTTATTTACTTCAAGTAGTTTTTTTTTTACATTATTTTAAGTGTTATGACTACTGGTCCTGATGATGCATTCGATTACTCGGCGATAACTATGTAAAGCTCACGAAAGTATGAAAACGGCTTTTTATTATGGAATTGCTCAGCAGTTAAAGAAACTCCATTTACATGATTTTTTTTAGAGTTTCGTGCTAACGGGACCCTAATTCTAATCCTCCGTCTGTTCGACGGTCTATCAGCGGGTTGTATGATCCTTAACAGGTAAACAGGCCCTGGACCGACCGAGTCCAAATGAGTAGTAAGTCAAAATGAATACCAAGCGCTGTACTTCATCAGAGAATAGACCTTAACAGGTAGGTACTCAGTTGATACTTGGCAAGTGGGACTTCGGACATACACACGAATGGTTACAAGGGTCCAAATATTATTGTATTGTGTAAATTTACTGATAGCGGAAAATCTTTAGTCTGAAGCCGAAGGACATAAATTAAAACGGTTACCATTTTTGATACTGAGAGCGATGCGCTGTGTGATTATCTTTCTAAATTTAGATAAGTAAACATGTATCTTACGCATCTAGTATAGTCCGATAGTACACTAAAATTGGTGATACCGGTATTCATCAGCACAAAAGGAAGATGAAGGAAGTTCAGTGTATAAAGAAAAGTGCATTCCATATCGGCGAACAGCGTGAACATAAGCAAAACATGCATCTGATTATTCCACTACTACATATACTTTTTACTTAGTTTTGTATCAATGTGCCTAAGTATATTTATTTATGGTTTTTTACATGCTCTAGTTATGTCTGGACTCCTAAGTATCTACAAAATTGCTTTTATATGTAAATTCTAGACGTATTTAGGTTCTGTCAAACAGGAAGTTAAGAAAATATTGGATAAACTGATATAAACTGTTGTCCTTTGTCGGCCTTCACGCGGATCATAAAGAAAGACAACAATAATTCTGAAGAAAGCAATTGTTATGAATAGTGCCATATAATCTTCGTTTCTAGTAAATGTAGTCATAAATACTTTATAACCTATTCCGCTAAATTTAAATCTTCATCAAAGCAGTGCGATATCATTGAAGAATAATATCAAAAGGTTTATATATACAAATTCTTTGTACGGAAGAAAATACAAGTTTTCGTTTCTATTATCAATCGCCTGCTTAGGATTAAAAAAAAACAATACAGGTCTTAGTTTTTACATTGAAAATAGGTTAAGCTTTATTTATTGTAACGATAAAATAACAATGAACTTATTCCTAAAGCTTACCCTGAGCCATTTGTAGCTTTTCGAGTTTGCTCTTTCTCCTCTCGGAGCACAGTACGTACATCAGCCCGGCGAGGTTCTTGCACTCCAGCTGCGTCTGCAGGGCGCTGATCTTCTCCTTCCTCTCCCTATGGGCTTCGGTTAACATGTACGATGTTCGCACTTGTTCATTTCTAATGATAAATATTACGTTTTTTTTTTATTTTAACACAAATTATTTATATCTTACATATAATTAGAATACACAAGGTTGAGTTATTATAACATTCTCTGCTAGTTAATTCTGGGAGGCAAGAGATGTTTTTAGTAAGTACAAAAATAATATAATTCTTTCGTGTACTTAACTGAAGATCGTGCTTGTCCCGAAATGCTCTTAAAGACGCGTCAACCACCTGTCTCTACATCGCTCTGTTCTCGGCACGAATAAATAATTAATTGAGCATACTTGAGACATATTTAATATGAATACTTTTTTGTATAACCCTAATAAAGTAAAAGGGGTGTAAGGGTAACACAGCAACTCACGGGATCTAAGCAAACCTCACCTGCTAGTGGTGCACACTGTTAATCAATAAACTAGGCTCTGGCTCCCACCAACCCGCATTGAGCCGGTGTTGTGGAAATTGGCCCAAATCCCTCTATATATTCCTACACGATCGATGTGGGATTCTTTGGAAGAGGCCTATATCCAGCAGTGGCCGTCTATCAGCTGATGATGATGATTATAAACTTTTGCCATCAAATTTAAATTTTGGCCTTGGGCCAGCGTGATGGGAAATGACGCAATTATATCCATGTGAATCTTTTCCCGATCGAAATGAGAATCTTTGGAGGAAGTCTATGTCCTGTAGTAGACATCTATCAGCTGATGATAATGATGAATAAAGTATAAGTAACTCTAAATGTAATACATAAGTACTAAAGCTTGAGGCAAATATATATACAATACATATGTACAAAAAACCTTTTTAAAGCCAAAGTTTAAAAAGTGTGAAAGGTTATAGATAACCTAGTAATGGAAGTAGGGTAGTTAGAATTGATGTTTTTAGTCAGGAATCGCACTAATTGAAACTGCTGCTACCCTTTTTTACTCAAGTCAATAAAGACATATTTATCAATAGAGAACTATTTGATATTCTCGCAGTAAGGACACGTGATCTCTTCTGATTAGAGATCCAAGATTTTAAGACACTGACCAAATATTCGTCACGAAGAGTATATCGGTCATGTCGACGTTTACATTCACTGTAAGCTTAACTTCAATATGCCTGAACTTATAACTGAACCATCACATATCCTATTCATGTGTATTGTGTATTTATACAAGCATGAATTAATACATGAAGTATGTGTTAATTCGTGCTTATACTATATAAATAATGAAACAATGTAATTCACTTGATTTGGAAACGCTGTACATACATTGTTGCAATAATTGTCTAAGACTATACACCGTATGATGTCATGGCCACATGTGTTTAAACATTCGATATGAAGAGACAGGAATTGGAGACGAGAGACTTTAAAGAGCTTTTCTGGCACGTGGTGTTTAGTAACGTCTTAGTTTCGGTTCCGGAGCCATATGGAAAGTGCTGTGTTGATACGAATTTATCTGACTAGCTATATAGTCAATCTGTCGCCACATCAGAATTCACAATCTTCGCTCTTATTGTCCACCATCACGACAAATTAACGAAGAGCGAAATATAATAATAAAAAAAACGATGTATTAAAAACAAGCAGATGCTTGCATTTTTTCCAATATTAAGTTCCTTCATAGATACTATAAAGGGACAGCGGGACAAAGAGATACATGCACTCACACCAAGGTCTTTATGAAGGTTTTTTCGTCGGCATTACCCTTACCCATCGGGCGGTAAGGGTCCGAGCCTCACAAAGACTACAGGGACTTTGCGAAAACAAAACACCATCAAACAATGCTGATACACAAATACAGCACTCAGTCAAACTTACTTGTCCCTAAAACTTAAAAGTTTTGTATTATGTTATTTGCTTACGAAATTGGGTAAACGCGCTGTATCCAGGATACAGAGTAAACTTCTAATCCAGAAAGGTAGTTTATTGAAAATCTTTATTTTAACATCTAAAATTAGGTTACTAATGTCGGGGGACATTCCTTGGTCTCTAGACAACAGACAGAGAGATTCAGGGGTATAAACTTCTTATTCCACGAAGCGATGAGACAAGCAGGACATTCACTTGATAATAAGCGATTGTTAGGATCATCTATTGCACTACATTGTGCTCGTCAGCTTCCTTGACACAAGATGTTAAGTCTCGTTACCTTAACATAGTAATGTATCCAATACAGTTCGACTCCAGATATAGTACGCCCCGGCGGTACCTAGTCGGTCTCCGCCAAAGGAGACCTACTACCAGTCGTAATATTTTCACATTTTAACAGATATTACCAATATTTAATACACTGTCATGTTTACTAATATGAATAAATAATGAATTTATATACTACAAACAATCTATAAATACATACAGAAATCAGAGGCTTTACGTATTTAAAATTAGGTGACATATAAAAGCTAAGCCCGCCCATTGTAACAATATTTTCAATGAAACTTTCTATAATAACAGTAATGTTTGTCAATGATTTTAAGGAAATATATAATAGAGAATAAAACTCACTCTAAGATGAAATCGAATCGATCTCTTAGAAGCTTTATTTCCTTTTCTAACTTGTCATTAAAATGCGCGGTCAGACTGTCTTCTTTCTCTTTCAAAAGCCTCTCAACGCTTTGGTTCCGGGCCGCGTGCCCCTGCGCGCCGGGGTGCGTGAGGCAGGTACATTTCGTACTTGGTGGTTGCGATTCCGAACTGGTTTTCCTCGCACTGCCAGAGTCTAATTTCACTGATGATGCTGTAGGCGAATTCTGCTCCTCCCTGATCACCTCTAGTATTTCAACGCTCTCCGTTATAGACCGTTCGTTGCTTTGATTCCTAGACATCTAGAAATTGATAACAAGACAGTTAATTTGATATTTACTCCCTATATACAAAAATAAAATGTAGTAGGTCCTATATACAAAATACTATGTCGTCTCTCTGTGATTAGATCGTTGCCATGGTTTCGAGACTTCTGATACATGTTCCATATCAAAATAGTTAATTAAATATTTAGTCCCTATATACAACAATAGCAATTATCAGGTCATATATTTATTAATCACTCTGTCTTCTGTCTGTGTATAGACTGTTCATTACATTGATTCCTAGATATCTGGAAATTGATTGATATCAATATAATTCAAGTGATACTTTGTCCCTATTGTGTATAAAAATAACTTATGAATGGTATGTTTTATATATAAAGGGCTATTTTAATCTCTGAACCATTATCTAAATAATTCAACATTGCTGTATTACCATAGTCAAATATTCATTATCCTATAAAGTATAGTTAGAATATACCTCTATACCTCCTTTTTATCCTGATCAGCTGACAACAACAGCTGATCTTTACTAATACAATGTCCTATTATATATATATATATATATATATATATATATATATATATTTACAACGTCAAAAAGCGCTGTAAGAACCCTTTGTAACAAAGTATTGTATTAAAGTACTTTAGTATAAGACAAAAGTAAGATCGACTTTATTATGAATTACAAGAATTCGCATATTTTTTTGATCTGTTATAGTTAAACTGAATAATGCTTTTAATACTTCATACAATATAAAGAATTTACAAAGAAATTTCTCTTTCTCTTTTTATGACGCATTGCAACGTTGTGCCATTGTACTAGAATATCTTTTTTAATCCTCCCTTAATGAGCTTTTAGTCATAAACGGGCTCCCTCCAATAAAGCAAACTACCTGTTTGGCATATTGTTAGCTTTTATTACGGTTTTAAGATAACATTTTTTCAATTGCTATTTTAAATCATTTTTGTTATTTAAAAAAAATCGCTGGGCTGCTTCTAAAGCGGTGTCGCGAATTGTTTTATTTAAATGCGTTACAAAATGCTTATTCATATCTAATACATGATACATACGTTAGTAACAAACATCTCATCATTATCATCATCAGCCGATGGACGTCCACTGTTGGACATAGGCCTCCCCTAAAAGTCTCCGCATCGATCGGTACTGCACTACAGTCTGCATGGCGTCCGGTACCGTCTGATACTAGGGGCAATCGTTAGAGGTTCATATGGGAATATGAACCTGTACAATCGGTTTGGGTCCATTTCTACCTACCCGGCCGGCCCTAGGTGGCCGCTCCAGGTGAGCTCCGTAAGTACACCCCGGATGTGTGCCGGTAGGCTGCAGGGGCAGGTCTATACTGCCCTTTCCAGCCGATATGGGGCCGCGGGAAGAGGAGTGTTGGATTTGCGTTACGTCGTCTCCGTTTCTTTCGCGGCCGTACAAGGGTTGGCGGCGGATCCCAAGACCAGATTCGCCGCAGGGAAAGGGGAGAATTCGGGGGGATCCGTTGCCCAGGTGAATGTGAGAGGCCGAAAGGACGGCACGCTGTATTCCCACGGCGCTGGCGTTGTCGCGGAGGTGTGTAAGAACTTTACCGTGACCCTGCCACAGGACGACGAGATGGAACATCGTGGGGGTTTTAGTCGGAGCAAGTCCGACATAACTTGTCTTTGCCCCGCGAGTGCAGGTATGTGAAAGCATTTCCCCCACGTAAAACAAAAAAAGGGTGCACAACGAGCAGATGAGGTTGACTTGGGTTCCGTGAGTTAGTATGCGGGACCCCTTGCACCCCTACGAGGAACGACAATCTATTAATGGGTGTTTTAATAGTACAACTTTTAGGTTGTAGGTATCGGTTGACTGTCTAATGATGCCAAACAATAGTGTGCAAACATTACTGTATCGATATGCAGGCGGCTTTAAAAATATAATAAAGTTAAGTTTTATCTCCCAACATTGTTTACGTCTCACAATGAGGAGTATGTTGTGCTGTGTAAATATCCCAATTACCACGACACTGACATATAACGTACTACTATATATAATATGTGTATGTATCAGGTGAAAGTTCTGCTCTTTTTGTCATTTTGTATAAATAATCACTAATACACATTGATTGAATTGCAAGCATAAATTTCAGATCATTTATGTCTCATATAAAAAATCATTGCATTTTGCTCTAACAATAAAGTATATGACATTAATCGGAAAACATTTCAAAATAATTAGAATTATATGTTTATACTGTTACATGATTAATATATATGAAAGGGAATATAGCTGCAAATTGGAACAAATGATTAATTTGTAGTGTTTTACGCTGATGCTTGACCCCGTGTCTCTAAATTAACTATAGATTACAAAAATATTATATACAGTGGCTAGCTAGTTGAGTTAGAAATGTGGAAGAGTAGTTATTTATAACTGTATATATCTGGATGTTAGTATCGTGCCATGGAAAAACATAATGACAAGTTTGACAAAATGATTATACGACAAAATATATGTATCTTATGTAAGTTTAGTCATTAAAGGTTGAAAATAACATAATGATTAATTTTTACTATTTTATGTTATTTTATAAAATAAATAAAATGTAAACAGTAATTAAGTTTTCTAATTTATATTAGTTTCGCTTACATTACGGAATAGAGCGCGGTGTATAATAATAATAAGTTCGATTTTTCTCCTTCCTACGATTACTCATTGTTTTCCTGTCCACTAATTGGAGGGGATGGAGAGTGTACCTGTAAATGATCAATGCTTTCTTAGTGTAAATTACGTCCTTGCTGAATTAGTCCGGTGCGAACATTCAGTTCGTTAGTATCTCCGAGATTAGTTGATATATTTTACTTAAAATAAACATTTTCAATAATATATTAAATAAAATTATCTTAAAAGATAATGGAATGTGAAAAAGATGCGGTTTGACGAAGTTTAGTAAAATATCGGTGTTGTATGTCATGAAAATATCGTAATAATGTGAAATGTCTCTCTTGATTTTTGCCTAATAGGCGAATAAAAGACTTTATTTTTCATTTAAAAGAAGTTTTTAACCAAGTTTAAATGAATGATTTGTGAAAGTTTATTAAAACATTTAATTTTTACGTTGCTGAATATGGCAATGGCAACAATGAGACAATTTTGCTGTCGTGCGTGAAGTTTGTAGCATGTGATGTTTCAAGAAGTGTTAATTTTTTTACAATAAAATTATTAAATTATTGGTCTGAATTGTGCCTGAAAGTGTTTAATAATATTAATAGTGTGTGCTTCCAATGGCGTGCTTGTGATATATATGTAAAAATCGTTAAATAACAAATTACATGGATATAGCCGTCACTTGAGGTTGTAAAAAGGTTAGTGCTTTTTTCGTCTGTTGTTTGTCTTAAAATAGATTTCTGTGCGGGTTGCAATGATATTTAAGATTTGTTTGTGTAACGCCTTCATGTGACTTTTCAGTTTTTTCATAGGGCCTTGAACTAGAAACTTGTGTGTGCGTTTTTCTTTATCAAGGTTAGGTTCGAGTGCGCGCGTTTTGTCACTGACCTAATGTTTATTTTGTTTTATATAAATACTTGCAAATCGTTAAATGCGCTATGATACTTCACCTACAATATTTAATTCATAATGTTTATAAGTAAATACATGTTTTTTTCTACACAATATTGTTCCACAAGTCGGCGGACATAACCTATACGTATTTGAGCTTATTTTTTGTACGGCATTTTACAGCGGTACAGTTAACCGTTATCTTTAGTGGAGCGAGTTCAATTAAGAGTGATACAGCTTGTTTATATAACGTTTAAAGTCATTTATGCACTGCAATCTGGTATGACGGATTGGGGTTGTTTTTCAGTTTTGACAGTTAGCGAAATACGTACAACCCATTAGTCGCGGTTAAGGCTTTCATTCAAATATTTAATAAACATTAGTTAAATGTGATAATTATCTGCATTTGTGAAGTTATTATAGTTAAATAAGACATTCTTAAAAATATTGTTGTAGTTTATTTTTTAGTTGGTTAATTAGTTGAGGATGTCAAAGATAACCAGATGGTATTAATGTTCTAGTTAATATTAATATTTTTGTATCTCATAAATTAGCTGTCTTTCTTTATTTCATCTTTTCCATAAGATTTAATAAAATATTACATTTATTATGTATTTTTTTTGCATTACTTTCATAGCAATAAAATACAATTGAAATAAGAAGGTATCTGTTATATCTTTTTTGTTTTGTAGGTAGTACAGATATAAGACATTTTACCAGAAAAAAATGTACAAAAGAATTAAATAGACTTAAAAAAATTGATAACACTATAAATGCAGTTGTGGATGTAGGAAATAAATATATATATATATTTCATATGTTAAATAATTAATTTGACTATTAAAGTTAAGTTCTATAATATTTCTAATGAAAATAAACAAATATTATTTTTTTTCAATTTGCAACATTTTAACTTGTGCACTGATAACATATTGGTATAGGTCAGAGTGAGAATAACAAACATCAACATTTATTAAAAAAAGTCTTCTGCTTAAGATATATCAGATTGTTATTGATTTTTATTTGTAACCATACAGCTCATGCTGAATGATATATTAAAAACATTGAAATGTTCATTTCCATGATTATGAATTGATAATCGAGAAAGGAATTATCTATAAGTTGCTGGGTAATTTTAAAATGTTCGTTTTAAAAGGTTGTGTTAAAATATTTGTAACTATTATTAATTATAAATCAATCAAAAATTAATAGTAGCATCCCCATGTTCAGTGGGTCCTATAAGATGTGGTGAGGAACCAGTTACACCTCTTAATTATTTTGTTATATTTTTATATAACAAAATATTTTTTTTTTCTCGCTACAACTTTCAAATGCCAATATTGATTATCAATAAAAGATTGCTAAAAATATAAAGCTTTTAACCAAGCAACATGTATTTTTTTTAATAAAAACAGTGAATAATAAAAATTTAGAAACCCAAACAAACATTTAGTTTGACACTGTGTAGTACAACTTTAAGAAATACAACAATTTATATTAATAATAACAAAAGGTGTGAAAAGTACTTGCAGCTCAAAAGGTGATTAGGAAATAACAATTCCATAAGAAATTTTGAGGGGTACTTAATAACACTGGTCACCAAATTGTACGGCAAGAGTGGTTAGCGCAGCAATAATTTGCCAAAAAATAGGAAGCTTTTACATAACTTAAGTTTTGTATTGAAAGAAATATATTTCAAAGTACTTATAGATTGTATGCATTCCATACATTTTCTTGTTTTAGTAAAAAACAAAATGTTTTGATAGTGTGATGAATAAAGTTAAAGACTTTAAACACACTTATGACCTTTCAGTAAAGTGTTAAAAATATAAAACAAACTGGATGACCATGTATGAGGTTCCCTTGAGATAAAAATTCTCTTGGAAAGTTTTCAACCTTCTAACTATATGTAAATAATTAATATAACTATCTTAAATACATACCTTTTTTTAGTTTTTTACTTTTTCTATTTTTTTTTTAATAATTTTATTTATTTGACTTTAATTTATTAACAGACACTAAGCACCTGATTGTCAATGGTCCGTCAAAAGTTGTTACATCATTTATACTTTTTTTGTATATCATTTTCAACCAGTGAATAATTCTATAAAATTTCAATACTTATTAAGTAGTATTTTAACCTTTGTTTACATAGTTGGTAAAAGCTGTAGGGTTTATCAAAATGTAGGAGAAAAATTTTTTTTAAATGCCTTCCAAAATATTTAATTGCCTATTCTGACAGTTTAAAATGCAAAAGATATTTAAAATTTAAAATTTTTTTTTTACAGATATGGAGTCCCATATTTTGAATGTTTATCATCAACGTTTTCGTTCTATTGGACATAAGATATTACGTTCGACAAGTGAATCACTCTCATCAGAAGGCAGTTGTAAACAGAATAGTCCTGAATATACACAAGACCAGCGAACAAATCAATATGTACAAGAAAGCACAGAGGGTGAATATTGGGAGCCAACGGAAAACCAGGGTCAAGTATGGGAACAATCAAATAATGAGAATGTAAGTTTCCCAGTTGTTGTTAAAATTATTTTTCAGGACATGATTTTTTTTCATTTTACCTTGTAATAGAAAAATTGTAATCTTCACTAACACCTTTTTATTTTAACTTCAATAAAGTACTGAGACGAGTGGGACGTTCACATTATGGTAAATGATATGTCTGCCCATAACAATGTGATGCTGTCTCCTTGAGACGTAACATAAGTATCCTCACCACAGTAATATCACTAGTTCCAGCGCTCTCTAAACCAGAAGACAGTAATGTTTGCACACTATTTATGGATTCAGAAATAGGGGTGGTACCTATTTTGATGGTCTCCACCAACAGAGACCAACCATTAATAGAAACTTACCCCACCTTTGAGTTAACAACTGCAATAATATTAAATAAAGTTTGCCTCAGTTTTCTTAACATTGGAATTTGTAATTTTATTTGATTCAATTAACAATATCAATAAAAATAGTTATAAATTTTAAACATATCAAACATCATGATTTGATGTGATGTGCGGAGTAGGTTCAATTTATACCAATAGGTCTCCAGTGTCTTCTTTTCTCTGTATAGAACTATTGATGATTATTAAATCATATATAATTCTTAAATATTTTAATTTTTTTCACAGTATGTTACAGAGCAATCAAGTCAAGACACAAGCTCTGATGAAGAAGAAAATGACATACATGTTGAAGAGGTTTCTCTTGATACATCGACTTTTAATGTAAATCATATAGGTCAATTAGATATTGAAAATTTAGAACATGAATCTTTAGTAGAAGGGCATGATTATGACATTATTCAAGTTTATGCTGTTCATCCAGACTTTGATCTTGAAGTATCATCTGAAGATGATGAACAAAATGATTGTTGCATAGGAAATCAAACAAAAGAATCGGAAGAATATTATTCATCTGAACAAAATAAAAACTATAATGTAGTTGGAAATAATGTAGTATACAACAAAAATGAAACTCTTGATATATGTCATGACAACTTAGGTATTAATTTAGATACTCCAGT
This sequence comes from Troides oblongomaculatus, assembly GCA_029032895.1. Classification (NCBI taxonomy): domain Eukaryota; kingdom Metazoa; phylum Arthropoda; class Insecta; order Lepidoptera; family Papilionidae; genus Troides; species Troides oblongomaculatus. Next base: position 28,240 of record JARDWC010000435.1, read on the forward strand.
AGTTTCAAATGTCGATGAATACTTTATTAAAGACCCTAAGGAAAAGAATATACTGGAGGTTAAAGATAGACCAGTTGTCAATGATGTAGACGAATACTTTATCAAGGAAGTAAAACATGAACAAAAAATTCCAAAAATAGAAATAATTGAACAAAATACTTCCAATATTGGGTATATTTTAGATGAATTTTTTATTAAAAACGAAACTCCTCAGACAGATCCTGAATTTACGTTACCTAAACATCGAATTGTCGGTGATATATTTGATGACCCTCAAAGTCTGACAGAAGACGTACATTCAGATGAAAGTATAAAAGTAGAACAACCTGCAGATGTATCAATTAATGATTCTGATTTGGATGTACTTCCTAACATTGAAGAAATTAAAAAATATCTTTTAGATGATATCCCTTACATGAAACTCAATCATGCACAAAAATCATGCTCTGTGCCTCATTCACCTATGCATAGTATATGCATGGATCTCGATGCTAAAACATGTTTAAGTTTTGAAGATCTGAATCTTGATTTATCGGATCTCAACTTTGATAAGGATAAGGACAAATCAGGAAACAGTTCGAAGAACTATGACCTTCCGCGTACATTAACTGATGAAGATGTCAATAGTTTTTTAATAACAAATAAATCACAGTCGACAAGTATAGCAAAAGTAGAAGACGATTTAAATCCACAAGATATGGAAATTGAAGGAGAAATAGGAACAGCGATAGATAATAATGAAGATGTATTGCCTATGAAGCTTGATAGAAATTGCTCATCCACGCCTATTCCTAGACCGACAGTGTTAGAATTTTGCATAGAAAAATCTACCGTGAAAAAAGAGAATGATTCTAAAGGAGAGTTGGATGATTTTGTGGATGTTGAATCGTGCAACGAAACAGTTATACCTGTGTTAGAAGCCAATAATTTAAATTCGCTTTTAGAACAATTCGAAGCAACAGAGCATTTCAATTCAAAACCAAAAAAACCTGTTGTCAAATTAAATGAACAAAAAGAAAAAACTTATAATAGCTTAGCAAATGGCACGCGTTTACAAGACGCCGGAGTGCAGTTGAATAAGAACAAAATGCGGCAAATAATGGTGAGTATAATCGTTTTGTTGGTCAAAATAAACTTAGGCTAGTATAAAGGAGATGTTATCCTACATTGACATTATTACAGATGCCGACAACAGTTAACACTGCGATCAGGCGTTCACCAAGTCCTGTTCATTCTGACCATAACTACTGTTCATCCAAAAAACGACACAGTCTTCCTAATTTGAAACGTGGTCAGAGTCTGCTAAAGCCGGAAGTGTTGTCAAGTAACAGTAGGATATTAAATTCTAGGCACAGATCTTGTAAAAATAAAAAAATTGTGTATAATCTTAGCAGTGATGATGAAAGTGAAAAATGTAACAGTATAAAAATTAAAAAGTTAGGACCAAATCATCGTTCTCACGAAGATAAAGATGTGAAAGCAAAAAAGTCTGTCGTGAAGCAACCTATAAAAGCTACAGTACCATCTACATGTCGTAAGAAAGCGTCGCCAGTGCATAGTGTTCTGAACGATGTGTGTTTCGACAAACGCAACAATTCTGTGATGGTTAACAATGCTTGTAAAGCAAGTGATAATCCTTGTAGTCAAAGTTTTAATGGTAGCATTAAGTTAACTATTAAAAATAAATCAGAGGTAATCATTAAAAACTGTGATGATATTAAAGACTATAAAAAAGAGAAGAAATTGGAAAAAAATAAAACGTGTAGTGTAAGTGAAAAATCAAATAATCGTGTTAAACCCAACTCGGATAAAAGTATAAGGAATATAAACAACCATCAAAAGAAAAATAAAATTGTCAGTACTATTAATGAACATAATAGTGTAAGCGTAAAAGAGAAATTAAAGACACTTAAAGAACCAAAACCGGAACATTTTTATACGGGTCTTTTTAGCAACAAAAAGGATGTCGAAATTCCCCAAGTTATCGATGTTAAATCGCAAAAACGGTCTCATGACGACGACTGTACAAAGTCAACTAAGGATACAATTATAAAGATCGAAGTAGATCAACCACAGAAGAAGAAGAAATTAAATTTTCAAGAATATAAATTAAGAAGAGGAGTAAGCTCTAGTAGTAGTTCTGCAACTGTGAGTCCGGAGGCGATATTTCCTGATACGCCTGTCCCTGAGAGTATTGTAAAAATTATTAAAACTGAACAATCTCAAACTCCTCCAAATGGAAGTGATAATCATACAGAAAAAACTGATCCAGGTATTCTAAAAAAAATCTTCGATCCTATCAGAGAGGCTTCTAGAAAAATCCTTATGAATACTAAAAAACAAAAAGCTGAGGCTATGAGAAAAAGAGACGACGACATCGTGATGAGTAAAATACCCAAAATTGAGAATTTGGAGTTGCAACCGTTGATAAGTGAAGCAGAAATGATGAAAATTGTTGGCATGGGTTCCGCTGCGGAGAAAATTCCTTTGCCGATAATGCCTGAGAAGTCGCAACAAGTACACGACTATGACGAATTGGTTTTAGTCAGCATTGGTACCAATACTTGTGAGGAAATGTTCCAGAAGATACAAGTATCGGAATACGAAAAGGAGAAAACACAAACGTCTCCCGTTGACACTAAATCTACAATCAACTTTAAAATTAAAAAGTCTGATCACATTCTTAAACATAACGTTTTTGATATGGTACAAAAAGACAGAACTCCGAATGAAGAGAAAAAGCAGCTAGATGTTAAAATAGACAAAAATAGATTCAAAGACATAACAGCAACATTAAAGAGTGTGGAAAAACAAGTAGACATGAAAATTTCAAGCAACTCGTTATTCGCCAGTATACAAGATATAGTTATGAAGAAAGCGCCTGAAGTTACCGGCCTAAATTCTGTGACTGGGGAGCATAAATCCAAATTTATTCCAACCGATAAGAAATGCGCCAACAAAATTTCCAAAACAATCATTGAGCGGAAATACGACGATCAGACAGAACATGGTGAAGACAAAATAATCTTACATCTAGAAAAACACAGAAGAAAACCTGTTATGATTACTGTAGACACCCAAACAGAACTCATTCAAAAAACCATAAAGAAACATGTTTGTGTAACACCTGAAAAATGCAGAGATGAAGTGTTAGCAAACAGGAAACGATCCGACAGCGATATGTCCATGTCCAGCGGAAGTAGTCCGGATCGCACAAACAAAGACGCGAAACCGGCTAAAATGGATGAGAAATGTAGTGTAAAGATGAAAACCGAAAAACGTGAGTCGAGTGGTACACAAACGAAGGAAAAACGATCAAATTCGAGAGAACGTTACGAAACTAAATATAGGCGGTCGAGATCACCCTCTAGAGGGTACAGGAGGAAACGTTCGCCCAGCCGGAACAGGTCCAAATCTAGGAGCAGATACAGACGGTACAAACGATCGGACTCGCCGTATAGAAGGAAAAGACGGTCGCGCACACGCTCCCCCTACCGGAAACGACGTTCTCCTTCCCCTTGGAGGGAGTACCGGAACAGGTCTCCCTCGGTGTCTAAACACGCGGAACCCGTGCCTAAGAGCCCTCTAAAGAGAACGAAATTCAGCCCTCTGTATGAAAGCACCGCCGTTGTTGATAAGAAAACTGCGGTTTCGACAACACCGCCTCTGATAAGAAAGCCTAGTGTTTCAGAGAGCTCCGACACTTCATCGAGGTACGTAACGTGTAGACATGACGGCATGTTTACATTATACTCGCACGGTTCCAAACTTTTTTATAGTTGTGTACATATTCTATGTATGTTTATCATAGTGTAAAATACCATTACGTTTATCTGTTATTCTTCTATCAGACATTATGTAATTTTTATAAAATTCAGAGTAGAGTCCAGATATTTCTGTGTTCCGATATGAAATACATTTTAGCTAGAGAAATTAAAGGGTAAGGAGGTTAAACATTTTATGTCTTGACGAGCACTATATGCTGCAGTGTATATCATCCTGACGTGGCTCCTTACTATTGGCCTTATAAAAAGGCTCAGTCACCCAAAGGGCTATGGAGAGGGCTATGCTCGGAGTTCTGCTCGATCGAAATGTCGAGATACACAGAACTAAGGTCACCGACAGCCTAAAAGATTGATAGACTTAAGTGTCAGTGGGCACATTGCTCGAAGGACCGACGGCTGATGGAGCAGTAAGGTCCTCGAGTGGTGCCCGCGTACCGGTAGACGTGGTGTTGGGAGGCCTCCTACAAAGTGGACCGACGATCTGGTGAGAATCACGGGAACCCATTGTATGCGAGCAACGCGGACAGATCGATGTGGAGATCTTTGGGGGAGGCCTGTCCAGCAGTGGACGTCTATCGGCTGATAATGATGATGTGCATCCTAGCTTGTCACATTGTTAAGGGCAAGAATTCAGTTGTTTATTAAGTGATAGTCTTAACTGTCTCATCGCTTCATGGAATGCGAATAAACCTTGTAAAGAACAATCATTACGATAAAATAATTTGCTATTGAATGTTGCCATAATTAATTTTTTTTTTTTGCTTAATATTTTAATTGTAAATTTTTATATATATTTGATGTGTACCAACAAAGAAATTTAACGCGCTAATTTCATTTGAGCAGTAGTTATTCGTCTTCATCGAGTAGTTCTTCGGAAGAGTCCGTGAAGTCCAGACAGTCCAGCAGCAGCTCCTACAGAAAAACAGAAGTCGTGTATAAAAAGAACAACTACAGATGTTCTTACAGTCCAGAGGATAGGTAACTATTCATATTTCCATAAGCAGTCCTCTTATCTTTCCCACTACTGGGATTCCAGTTTTTCTCTCACAAGTATAGTCATTTATCCAACGCGTTGGTCAAGTGTGGGTTGATAGATTTTTCATACCCTGGACGGTTGTTGTTATTGGAGCATGTCAGTTTATATCTGATGCTTTCCTTCCTCGAGCCCGGTGGGTATTAAACGTCTTTGCTTGTAATAAGAGGATGTTCACAACGTGGCGATGGTCGCAGGGTGGTATAGAGCATGGGAGAATTATTCGATCAGATAAGATACTAGTGGTAAGGGCTGTTGCCGAAGACTCGTACTGGAGAGGTACTACCGCAGCTTCTATTTCTTCTGCCTGTCAGTAGTATGCAAACATCAACGTGTTCCGGTTCGGTGAGTCTTTTAGCTAGTGAAATTACTGGGGTGACGAGGCTTAACATCTTGTCTCAAGGTGACGAGCGCAATGTGGTGCAATGTATATAAGTAATTACTAACGTCACGTAGTTATGGACAAGTGTATCTTTAACCATCAGGTGCTCACCTCGTCGCTTCCTCGAATAATTTTTTTTTCTTAAAATCTTTCAGAGAGGTCAACACACCGGTGGAAGAGAGGCGGATAGTGTTTGTTGGAAAGTTGGAAAAGGACATCACTAAACTGAGTCTGCGGACAACATTCTCGAGGTTCGGTCAGGTCACCGAAGTGCGTTTGCATACTAAGGAGGATGGGTGAGTGAAGTTTTTTTAGTGATTTTTTTTAATTGTAGCATATGAAAAAAGTGGGTAGTTACATAATTTTCCAGAAGAAAGATTCTCGGACATATGATCTCTTTCTTATCGACCGAGAAATCTTTAAAAGAGATATGCTTTTGAGGAGAAAGACAGGGTTATGTGGGATTTCTGTCCAATGAAACCCCTTCAGTGGTCAACTTTAGTGAGTTGCAAGAGCCCCCGGCATGTCCTACGAGAGCACACCGGTGGATCTCTGATCTGCGCCTAAGGACGTACCGGCAGTGCCCTAACTCTCCCCAGAACCGTCTCTTTGCCACGAGAAGCACGAGACCACCTCGTATTTATCGTTCACCTCGGATTCGCTTAGCGGGCAATGAGAGCCTACGAACCGGAAAACTCTTGAGTCACTTTCTACGACAAGTAGTGCTTACATTAAGCTTGTTCTTAATAGTAGTGCAAGCTTAAAGGGTAGATAGTCTATATTACCTAATAAGCGTGACTAAAAAATCTAAAAGTACCCTACATTAAAAAAAATAAGAAAAATTATTCCTTTGCTGAATAGATAAGACACTTATCTGTTGGTGTGTGATATGAGCATCCATAACAGCGCTAGATAGGATGGATATACTCTGCATCATGGTATACTCGTAAGTTTGAGAAGTTATCAAACTTCATTACTGCAGTAACTTCCTTAGCTACAGCACCCTTTAAACCGAAACACAGTAATGTTTACACAGTGTTGTTTGTCGGCAGCAATAGGCGCTGCGATGGTACCTATACGAGCGCCGGCAACAGAGACCTACCACCAGTTATTGTAATTGTTAAATATGAATCTTGTTGCAGGTCCAAGTATGGTTTCGTGACTTACAGCAAGTCGAGGGACGCGTGGGCTGCTGTGGAAGCAGCGAGTTCGTTCCCGTTATACGACGTTGGGTTTGGCGGGCGCAGGGCTTTCTGTAGACAGAGCTATGCAGATCTGGGTGAGTTGGTTTTTTTTATTCAATATATATAATATGAGAGAAACGCTTTCGAAAGTCTCACGTCTCAAACGCTATTTATAGAGTTTGAAAGCAGGTCGTCCATACCACCTACCATCAATCAATGGCTGGTGGTAAGGTGTCACTGCAGCTCCTATTGCTGCCGATAAACAATAGTGTGCAAACAATACTGTGTTCCGAGAGCTCGTGACATCTAGGGTAACGACACTTAACATCTTATGGACGCTGTAATGGACGTTCGTATTATAATCGGGTGACAGACTCCATCGTCGCATTGCTTCGTCGCATAAAAAAAAAATTAGAATGCTAACGCTACATATATCACCTGGCAAATGCCGTCTCGTTCTGGTCACTATGCGGGAATAATAAAATTATACTAGGTTATAGGAATTGTGAACTCTTGGTGTAGTTTTTTACTGAGGGTATTTTAAAAATTGATATCAAACCTAGGTACACGTTTTCAAACTTTAATCCAAATCAACAGACGGCTTGGAGGCTAAATACACGGAGAGCGCGTTCCACGGCCAGGCCACACTTCCGGCGCGCCGCAGCGACGACATGTCCTTCGAGCAGATGCTGTTGGACGTCAAGAAGAAACTCAACCAGCGCAAGGGTGACAAAAAGCGCCACGGCGGTTCCGCGCCTTGACATTCACTTAAACCTTTGCCCGGTTGGAGCAGTGACGTCCGCCGAGCTGTTTCCGCTTGCCGGCGTGACGGTTAGGTCGCTCGGGCTCCGCGGGCGAGTGCAGTTCAAGTGACAGCCTCCGAGCTGACGTTGATCTTTTGTGAAAGAGAAAGACTTCTAGAATGTTCCGGTGACGATTGGGTTTGCTCACACGATGTACCTATACGTTTAGTTAAATTATTTTTAGTACATTGTCCATAGTTTAGTTGAATTTAAGTTCTCTGTAAATATTAGTGTAAATACTATTATATATACACACGGATATATATATATATACTATACATAAGCATGATGTATTCGTTGTCGCTACCTCCTACGTTAGTTTAAAATGTAGTTTTTTTCTCTCTCGTTACTTTAAATCGTTTTATCGGACAATAGACTGGCTTTATTTTTTTTAATGATCAATGACATTTCAAGATCAAACTGTATTATACATTGTAAGTATAAGATGATTGCAGATGCATCATAAATATATATACTAACAAACTATTAAAACTAACAGTTGAATGGAATGTTACCTATTAATCATCAAAAAAAAGCACTGTTAATACTATTTCAAATTCAAGTGAATTTATTAAGTAATAAAGAAAATCGATAGCTGATCAGACGGACAGATATACATTGAGTAGAAGATATACATTGAGCGGATGATATTTTCCTATGACTTCCATATCATGTGCCAAATGTCTGTATGATTCAGCATTTGTTTTCTTCATGCAAATGGTTCCTAGACTTATCAGAGCTGCTATATTAGTCTAGATCATAGGTGCCCAACCTTTTAAGAATCAACTGTTTTCTTTTCAAATAAAAAAAAAAACTCAATGCGTCTCATTTTACGTTGAAATGAATTATATCAACTTCATATGTCTATGGTATATCAGTAACCATAAATTAAAAATTGATCTCTCCGTCTCTTGTTCCCTCTAATCATGCTATAACAAAGCTTCAGCTACCATTGGAATGTGGGATACTTCCCGTTGGGTACCTATGGTACAAATTACCTAATAAGCTTAACTAAAACTACCCTACATTATAAAAAAAAATATGGACCGTATAAAAGCATGCCATATAAAAATCTAAAAGTACCCTACATATAAAAAAAATTAGATTCTCTACAAGCTTGTTGAATTTTAAAGATTATTTTCTAGACTCTTTAAATACTTTTAATTAATAAAAGAAACTTGTAAGTTATATATAAGCGTTGTGCGGCTTCATTTTTAACGTTGAATGGGTTGCCAGAAGTATTTAAATGTGTATAAAATGTATGGGACGATAAGCACACAGGTTGATTTGAAGCAAAGACGGGTTTGTATATTTAACTTGACGGTAGGTTTCTTAGATATTGTATTGTTTTAACAGGTGGTTGCTGTCTAGACACACCACCGCCGTAGCACCTTTCTACCCCAAAGCGGGGTACTGCGATCACAACTGCTACGATTAGCATGACGTTTTAATAAATTGATGGAGTAATGATAATGTCTCATCCACGAGCGCAGTATGATGCAGTGTAAACATCCTTGCTAGCGCCACCTTTCGTGAGCTGGCTATCATCCAGTATAAATTTAAAAACTGCTATTAATATGATTTTAATCTATAATCTAAATTGTTTTTAAAAATTGCATGTAGTTTTTTATATATATATATATATATAATTTGTTTGTGTATCGTTAGAATAAATGACTGAAAAGACTGTAAAAAAAAATCATATATAAAAATGTCGCCGATTTGTAATACAACAAATAAAGGAAAGAAACCTCTTTTTTTAACTTTCCTGCTATCATTGCAGCTCCAGGCGACGGTTTTAGACAATTTGCTATATACTAAAGTCTAGATTTTCTTACGCCAATAACCCTGTTTATTTGGCATATGCATTTCATACATAGACTTTTTTAAAACGGTTTGTAGTTAGGGGTTTTGGGACTGTGTGGGTTATGAAACCCTTAAATATTAATACAGGGATGTTATGAATTATATATACACATATATGTATATTATATAATCTATAAAAAAAATGATAAATTACATCCATTAGAAATTATATATATATGTCAATAATAAGAAACTAATCAGCGTCCATTACAAACTATTACTCTTAATTGTTTTTGAAGGAGCTTGTAGTTAGAAAAATAAATAAATAAAAAAAAAATATTCCTACCATTCTTACCATTACGCTTGAAAGTTACCAGTTTGGTAGGTTTCTATACGGCCACTTGTGTGCTTTGAAATCCCGTTTGTATGTCATACGGAAAAAATATATGTAGAATCATTTTATACCTGCTTCAGTGTTGCCAATTTAACGATACAATAGCCTATTTCTCGGACGAGTGTGTTTTGCAATTGACTCTATGTTTATCTAGATAAATGTTTAAAGGCTAGTCAATGTTAATGAATGATATTGTTTTTTTTTCTCTTTAGTAGTGTTGATATTTATTTTAATAAAATTAGGGTTATTTTTTATATGGTTTTAGTTTACGAATTCTGGATGTAGATATTGATTACAAATTTTTACTGAAGGTAGCCATATTGTTTTTGTATGTGACAGTTTCGTGCAAACGTATGAAAATATTAGTTTGGCAAATATCTCCCTTCCGCTTTTTTGCTCTTTATTCAATGCTTTATAAAAAGTGTTACAGTGATCGGATTTAGTTCAAATATGCGCCGTTTTGTTCGATAATCTGTTTCCATCTAGACGGCAACTTCATACCTCCCTCGTAGAAGCCCCCCTCCTCCTTATTTGCGAAGAACTCGGACAGCCACTTTTCACAAGCCTCTTTTGAGTTCAACTTTACACCACCAAGGGCGTTCACCATGGACAGGAACAGGTGGTAATCACTTGGCGCTATGTCCGAGCTATATGGTGGATGCGATAAAACCTCCCATCCGAGCTCCCGTAGCTTCTGACGAGTCATCAACGAAGTGTGTGGTCTGGCGTTGTCCTGGTGGAACACTACACCCTTCCTGTTGGCCAATTCTGGACGCTTCTGGTCGATCGCCTGCTTCAAGCGGTCCAGTTGTTCGCAGTAGATGGTAGAATTAAGCGTCTGGCCATATGGGAGCAGCTCATAGTGGATGATTCCCTTCCAATCCCACCAAACACACAGCAAAACCTTCCTGGCCGTCAATCCCGGCTTGGCCACTGTTTGGGACGATTCACCGGCCTTCGACCACGACCGTTTTCGCTTGATATTGTCGTATGTGATCCATTTCTCGTCGCCAGTCACCATTCGCTTCAAGAATGGGTCGAGTTCGTTCCGTTTCAGCAGCATATCGCAGGCGTTGATTCGGTCCAGAAGGTTTTTTTGCGTCAAATCATGCGGCACCCAAACATCAAGCTTTTTTTTGTATCCAGCCTTCTGCAGATGGTTTAAAATGGTTTGGTGACTAACTCCCATCTCCTGGGCGATGTCACGAGATGCCACATGCCGGTCTAACTCGATGTAGTCCGTGATTTGATCGGTATTTGTCGTCACAGGTCTTCCGCCGGCTGGCTTATCCATGGTGTCGTTTTCACCGGCTCTGAATCGTCGAAACCATTCCTCCGCGGTTCGAAGTGATAGAGTACCATCCCCCAAAACACCATTAATCTCACGGAACGTTTCTCTAGCGGATTTGCTTTTAACGAAGGAAAACTTTAAAATATCGCGAATTTCGGCGTTAGTGAACTCAATGTTTACACGTCTATAACTGTTGAACGCAATATCCAAACTAATTATGCATAGCGTCGTTTTGTAGGTTATGTCAAGACCTTTCAAATTATGTATAGTATTGCCAGATACGAGCTCTGTAGCGCTTTGTACATAGCCGCGAAATTCAAAAGACAAAAAGGCGGAAGGGAGATATTTCCAACCTTATATATTGATAATTTTAAATGTTTCTATATGAATATTTATTGGTTGTCGATTAATCGAAGAAGGTCGTCTAGAACATAAAGCGAGACATAGTCTATTCTCTGAACTGTAGCGCCTGGTAGTTATTTTGACTCTTACAACTTATCTAGTACTAGGCACGTGGACCAGATCCACGGCCTGTAATCAGTCATGTTGACCGGTGGCTCTACTATATCTAGTGGTATCTTAACTTAAGTGTGACCTAACCTTCCATATGGTACTTTCCTATTTTATCTAGACAGATATTAGTTCATTAGACATCTTTGTTAAATGTTAAGAACAAAGTCAAATAAAATTAGCTTACTTTCTAATAGTAAAATTAGTAATGTAACAATTATTTATTACTAAATTTTAAACATATATACATAAGTGAAACTGGCAACCCATCATGACCAATAGAGGTCTATGGAAAAGTAGTTGGTGACAGGAAAATGTTAAAACGCTTCAGATTTGTGTCTTACATAACATCTAGATGGTTTTTTTAAATGAAATATCAACAGATAAATATTTAACACCGAATGATACGACTGCTCCAATATTCCTGATGAAATTAAATGGCTACCTTCAGTAAAGATAAGATATAAATATATATATTTGGGAAAAGACAACTATGCTTGTGATTCGTTGTTTGCATTTTTCACCTAAAAATGGGTGAACACTTGTGTCCATCACATCTTACTGAAACAGGAGGTGAATGGGATAGTGATCATATATGTTCTCATCTGAATATAAGGATTGCTGTTACGAGAGTGATAACTAGACCTTTAGAAACCCTGCCGTCAATCAAACTGTGACTATTTCCGGAATAGTACAGGGGACGTCGTACGAGCGGAAGCTGTTAATATAATACTCAAGTCTGATCGTGAGCGTGTCTCCTTTAGATGTTTAAGTTTTAGTTGAATTTCTCGTTACGTTGACATAATGGCGCTTGCTGCGGAAAGCCGCCATTTTATTTTTCGTTACGCCGACATAATGGCGTTTGCCGCCAAAAGTCGCCATTTTATAATTTTGGCGCTGTTCTGTTTTATGAATATACACTTATGACTACTGTAATAAAGTTTATATGCGATTTACCTCATTACGTTTATATATATACATATATATATATGTCATCGTTTTAATATGTAACAGAAAGCTCTCACTTTGTGCGTTTGCGTGTACTAATGAACTAATCGATTTTAAACAAAATTGATGTTTGTCTAAAGCGAAAGATGAGATAAGGTTCTACCTGTATATATAAAATTGGATCAGTTAATAAATTTTAACTTTGTTTTTACGGTGTAAGTGTGAGTTTCGGCGTTGTGTGGCGAGCGTGAGGGTAAAATGTACACATTGAAAAGTCCAATTTTTTTGTATCAGGCGTATAGAGAGTAGTGTATACATATGGTTGGTGTAGTCGCGGCGAGAACATTTTTACGTCATCTTGTTGAAAAATAAAGTATTTTGAACAAATTAATGTCTTTTATTTACTACCTTAATTCTATATGTTAACCTTTTTTATATATAACAGTGCGACATTGACTAGTGGTAGGTTCTTGCTAGTCACTATCTAGTACCACCGGAGCGCTTCTCTGTCGAAAAACAGTAATATGTAAACACTACTATGTCCCGCTTTCAAAGGCGTAGCCAATTAAATAACTTTTTTTTTGATTTACGTGGGGGAAATGCTTTCGCATACCTGCACACGCGGAGGTAAAGACAGGTTATATTGGACTATAGGAAAGAGAGAGCCGATATTTTGCCTCGGCTGCAAAGGGCAGTATAAACTTGCCCTAGCAGCCCACCGGTACCCACCCGAGGTGAACGCACTTGGAGCGGCCATCTCGGTCTGACCCTATTCCTCGGCCTCACCGTCACGGCAAGGTGGGAATCTGTTCGGGAGGCAAAAAAAGTACGTAGCGCAACCATATGTTACGAATGAAAATATTTTTTTTTTAATGAAGTAAAATAATATTAAAAGTATACCTACGTATTTATTTGTCTCAAGAAATAAAGAAAAACACTGGCTTTTATAGAGGCCTCAATCTGACCACGTGTCACGAATCTATGGATTTACGCACTGTCTCCAAGGGAAATTTCAACCACCATCACTGCTTGCTCCAAAGAGTTTTTTAAGATACTCAATGTGGCCGTGTCATTTAGAGCAGGCCATGTACTCTGAATCTGATCATAATTTGAAGCCTAAAGGATTGAGGTCTAGGGTAGATGAGGGCCAGTCTTCAGCTCTTATAAAGTCCGGAACGTTGGTTTCAAGCCAGGCTTGGGTAGTTCGTGCCTTGCGACTAGGTGCAGAGTCCTGCTGAAAAGTTCACGGTATATTTTTAAAAAGTGTATTGGTGGGAAGTTTCACAACATGATCCATGAAGATGAACAAGACTATATCTTGATACGGTTTGGCTGAAGTTTTCATTTCCACCAAACCATCACTGACGCAGGATGATGACCACTTCGACCTTTCCGACCACCACCACTTGAGCAGCTTTTTTAGAACTGTGAGCGAACACTTTATCATTATGCTTATTGTGGTGTTCTTCAATTGTAAAAATTTTTTCATCGGTAAAGTGGATATTTCCGTGTCTTTCACCTGCGTGTCGCGATAGGTTTGTTTGTTTTGATCGATCCACTCTCTTCAATTGTTTTATTAATTAATATAATCGATTTAAGGCATGTCCTGTATATTGACGATAAGCACCGAGCTTCAGGACTTATTTTATAATACGCGACAGAGTCTTAGCGTGTAGTTTCATTTCTCGAGATAAGATTTTTTCCTCCTAACAGGGTTTCGACGGATTCTAGCTATAACAGCTTTAATAGCATTTGTAGTTCTAACAGCACGGTACGCGGCCACCCCGATCTTTTATGGTCTACGACAAAGGAAGTTTGTTGTATCTGTTGATAATACGATATACGAACATACAGCTGATAGCAAACTTTTGAAGTGTCTGGAATATGAGCGACCGGACCAGCTCCATACTCACTGTGTGCAAGGCGGTCACTGCAATACTATTTTATTTAACACCAATAACCCATTTTATATTGTAATTTTATAATAAACGAATCGAAGAAGAATAATATACGTGTTTCAAATTCAAAATACTTAAAAAGTAAAAAAAAAAAGTTTTCATATATGTAAATTTATGGCCACACTAGTTACTGAGGTAATGATACTTAACTTTTTATTCCTTAAGGCAATGTCATGTAGTGTATATCTTTTTTACTAGTGCGACGGTATGTTCAGCTGTATCGCCTTTTATTACGTCTAAGTCTCCGTCTCATCGCTTCGTCAGAAAACAGAGCGACAAGAGAAAATTAATTTATAAGTGAAACTTCTTTAGATGCTGTTATCGATGGTACTAGCGATTCACCTGTAACAAATGCCATACTCTCGAATAGGCACGGGTTCAAATCCCGATAGAATTTCAGTTTGTAAAACGTTTACAGTATTTATAAATGTCAAAAAGTCGTAATAAGATAAATTAGTCAGTAACTTTTGTTTGTAAGATATATAAGGTTGTCAAATATCTCCCTTCCGCCTTTCTGTCTTTTGAATTTCGCGGCTATGTACAAAGGGCTACAGAGCTCGTATCTGGCAATACTATACATAATTTGAAAGGTCTTGACATAACCTACAAAACGACGCTATGCATAATTAGTTTGGATATTGCGTTCAACAGTTATAGACGTGTAAACATTGAGTTCACTAACGCCGAAATTCGCGCTATTTTAAAGTTTTCCTTGGTTAAAGGCAAATCCGCTAGAGAAACTTTCCGTGAGATTAATGGTGTTTTGGGGAATGGTACTCTATCACTTCGAACCGCGGAGGAATGGTTTCGACGATTCAGAGCCGGTGAAAACGAAACCATGGATAAGCCAGCCGGCGGAAGACCTGTGACGACAAATACCGATCAAATCATGGACTACATCGAGTTAGACCGGCATGTGGCATCTCGTGACATCGCCCAGGAGATGGGAGTTAGTCACCAAACCATTTTAAACCATCTGCAGAAGGCTGGATACAAAAAAAAGCTTGATGTTTGGGTGCCGCATGATTTGACGCAAAAAAACCTATTGGACCGAATCAACGCCTGCGATATGCTGCTGAAACGGAACGAACTCGACCCATTCTTGAAGCGAATGGTGACTGGCGACGAAAAATGGATCACATACGACAATATCAAGCGAAAACGGTCGTGGTCGAAGGCCGGTGAATCGTCCCAAACAGTGGCCAAGCCGGGATTGACGGCCAGGAAGGTTTTGCTGTGTGTTTGGTGGGATTGGAAGGGAATCATCCACTATGAGCTGCTCCCATATGGCCAGACGTTTAATTCTACCATCTACTGCGAACAACTGGACCGCTTGAAGCAGGCGATCGACCTGAAGCGTCCAGAATTGGCCAACAGGAAGGGTGTAGTGTTCCACCAGGACAACGCCAGACCACACACTTCGTTGATGACTCGTCAGAAGCTACGGGAGCTCGGATGGGAGGTTTTATCGCATCCACCATATAGCCCGGACATAGCGCCAAGTGATTACCACCTGTTCCTGTCCATGGTGAACGCCCTTGGTGGTGTAAAGTTGAACTCAAAAGAGGCTTGTGAAAAGTGGCTGTCCGAGTTCTTCGCAAATAAGGAGGGGGGCTTCTACGAGGGAGGTATTATGAAGTTTCCGTCTAGATGGAAACAGATTATCGAACAAAACGGCGCATATTTGAACTAAATCCGATCACTGTAACACGTTTTATAAAGCATTGAATAAAGAGCAAAAAAGCGGAAGGGAGATATTTGCCAAACTAATATTTTGTAATTATAGTGTGCGAATAAAAATCTATTTAATAACTTCAACGCCATCTATAATAATTTACAAGTACTTCAATGTAATATGAAGCCAAATGAAAAATACGAGGTCGTTTCTAAATCGATAGATGTCTGTAAACGTAGAAGAAGACGATTAGATGATTAGTTTCGCAGTATATTTAACGGACTACAAGGGGGAAGTTATTTTTTATTCAACTAGACTAGCGAGACGTTCACCTGATGGTAAGTGATACGCTTACTCATAAAATGACGCTGGTTACAATCATATATACAGCGTTACATTGTGCTCGTCGCTATAGACATAAGATATGAAGTTACCACAGTAATTTCACTAGATGCTGTGCACTTCAAACCGGAACACAGTAACGTTTGCGCATTTATATTCGGCAGTAGGAATAGGCGCTGCGAATACTTACACGGTCTCCGGCAACAGAGACGTACATTTTAACTCTGAGCAAAAAAGTTTGAGTATTTCAAAAGTTATTGTAAAAATGTAATACATTAAGTGATTGTAGGTATGAATAATAGAAATTTAATTTATAATAATATGAAAAAAGGTTTTTTTGTTATATATATATAATATCAATATCAATATCTTATAATTCAAGGTGATAACAACGTGCCGCTAGTCAGGAAAACAGCGCCACGTTATAACTTACTATCAGGTGGACGTCTCGCTCGTCTCGTCGCTTAGTACACATATTTATTTATAAAGGTACACAAAAATTACAATAGCCTACATATACAAAGGATTTAGGTATTTGATGTGGAATATAAATATATCAGTTTTAGTTTATAACGTCTCTGTACTACAAATTATATTTAACTAGCCATCCGTCCCGGCTTCGCACTCTACCAATGCTGATACAAAATATACTATACAATGAAAAGTAAACTATTAAAAATGGATATTGTTGGTTATCCCTAAGAGATAGATATATACCATAATACTGTACTGTAGTACATTATTTGGTCTATCTCGCAGGGTTCACAGTGTAGGTGCAAAAAAATTTGTGTGTGATGTGTGTATTTAATAATCACATTAGAAACCTCTAAAATTATCAATATTTCTCTACTATATTATACATGTATAATACATATAAACGTTCCTCTTGAATCACTCTATCTATTAAAAAAAACTGTATTAAAATCCTGTCCGTAGTTTTAAAGATCTAAGCATATACATAGGGACAGGCAGACAGCGGGAAGCGACTTTGTTTTATACTGTGATAATTCAACTCTCATAAGTATGAGAGAATCTCTAAGTATCGGCATTTAATATTATTGAAACGAGTCATTTAAAATAATATATATTACACCACATTGAGACGTATGATGGTAAGTCTCGTTACCTCAGTAATATCACAAGCTACAGCACGCTTCAAACCGGAACACAGTAACGTTTGCACATTCCTGTTAGTCGACTGTAATAGACGCTCCGGTGATACCTAAACGGTTTCCAATAACAAAGATATATCACTCTACGAACATCAGCAACTATATATACATATATATAGGGTACTACGCCATCTTTATATGTATATAAAGATGGCGCAGTACCTTGATCTCTGATGTGATAGTATTGAGAAAAACTGAAAGACTACTGAATCAAAACTTATAACGTTCTGTATATCTGTACTTGTTTCTCTACTCTTGATATTAATTTTCCATAGTGTTGAGAAACGAGGCCGTGGTTGGAGAAGCCTGCTCGTCCAGAATTCTCCAGCACTCATGAGCTATCACGGCGGCAGATAAACAATATGAAGACGGTGAAGAACTTGGCGAATTCAATTAAACCCTGATACCAAACAAACACCACTTCTATCCCAAACACGAATTACGTACCTCCATGTTATAGCAGCAATGAAGATATTTAATAAAAAGAAGCTGGAGAGCCGAAGAACAAAGATGCTCTAAGAGATGCTTTCATGCTTTATAGATATTCTAGAAAGATGACTGTCTACACTTCGGAGGAGAGGAGAAAAGGAGAAAAGAAATATTGTACGATAGACAAGAGAGGTATGGATGAGGAGAGTATGAAAGAGGGAAAAGAATGAATGATGAAAAATAATAATAAGTAGTAAAGTAACAGAAAAGGTGGTAAATGTAATGATGGTGGTAAAACAAAAATGTCTGATGGTAAATGATGGATAATGTAATGTAAATGAAGGCCCTGAGCCAACATATGCAAAGGAACAATTAAAAAAAAATGGAGATACTTTATTAGTGACAGGTCTCAACCGGAAATCGTTACTGTGTTGTTTGAAGGGTATATGAATTTACTGATGTAAAGGGATTTAACATCAAAATGTCTAGCGACGAATACAATGTGATGCAGTGTATATCATCCTAACTACCGTCATGTTATGAGCAGGTGTATCACCATCACTACATTCTGAAGATTTAAACGTTTGCAAGCCATTGTGACTCTTACAGCTCATCTTATACTGGGCTCATGGACCCGGAGCCACGGCCTGATGCACCAGAGAAGATATATAGCTTATTTCATTATATAAAATAACTTAGACAGTACTTAAGAATCCACATCTGGTATTAGTTTTATTAAAGCACTAGAAACCAGATATTAAATTTGCGTATATTATATTTTAAAATAAAGTTTTCTAGATTGTATCATTAAAACAGTCTGTGCTTAAAATGGGTTCCGCACTCTAGTGTCTATGGTCTGATGCAGTCAGACTGTCACAATGCGGTGCCTGAAATTAGTGTGGTAGCCGGGGGCCCTTCCGCGCCCATGGAAGCGCCCTAATGACTAATTTGCCCCGTAATTGCCCTTGCAGGAAATGGGGGGGGCAGAAGGGGATCGCTCCGCTCACGGGCTGCCGTTATCCGGAAACGGAGTTTATATAGACGTTTGCGCGATTCTCGTGCCCCCCTCGAAACTTTTAAACAGTTCCGGTTGACGTTTCAGAATTTAAAGACAATCGTTTCTAATTAATATAACGTTTAACTTAATTAGTTAATTAATATGGTTAATTGATCTTTCTTGATACAATAAATGAGGAGACGAGCGCGACGGTCACCTGATGGTGAGTGATACGCCAACCCATAACAAAATGGCGTTAGTTAAAATGATATACAAACCACCACATTGTACTAATCTTCTTGAGACATAAGATTTGAACTCTCGTTACATCTTTT
The DNA here is from genome assembly GCA_029032895.1 of Troides oblongomaculatus. NCBI lineage: Eukaryota > Metazoa > Arthropoda > Insecta > Lepidoptera > Papilionidae > Troides > Troides oblongomaculatus. The sequence continues at coordinate 47,284 of JARDWC010000435.1, forward strand.
ATATCATTAACTACGGCATCCTTCAAACCGGAACATAGCTGTATTTGTAAAGTACAGTTTGTCAGCTGCAATTAGAGCTGCGGTGGTAAATAGACAGTCTCCAGCATCAGACTTTTTTTTGTTATTGCAGGGGAGGTCTCTTAAAAGGATACCTTCCTTCGGGAACCCTTTCGGTGGTCATCATTAGTGTGTTGCGGGAGGATCCGGGATCTCCTACAGAACACGAAGGCGCCTTCCAGCAGTAAGCCTGAAGCATACTCCAGGGAGAGTTGTAGCACTAGGTACGGCAAGCATTAGACCAGATCGTCCTTTAAAGCCTACGAACCTAGACACCACCAGTTGTGTTGGAATTGTAAAGCTACTTCCATCTTACAAGCAGATGTTTTTATTAGTATACATATAACGTGTAGCTCGCCGGCCTAACGGTTAGAGCGTGTAGCTTTCATTGCGAAGGTCGCGGGTTCGAATCTCGGCATGTACCGATGACTTTAATATTTAAGTTATGTACAGTTGTGAACTTTAGTTACAACAGCGAGATACAAACGGTGAAGGAAAACATCGTGAGGAAACCCGCACGGGAATTAGAATTTATTCTAAGCTGTGTGTAGTCATCAATCCGCTTTGGGCCCGCGTGATGACTATGGCCCAATCGCCCTTATGAGGGTAGGCCTGTGCCCCAACAGTGGGGACATAAATTGGCTCATATATATAGCTTTATATTAACAATTGGAATGGATTTTCCTCCTCCTCCTCAATTAAGCTTTCAATCCTTACTACTATTCTTACTGTCGGAAGGTCTCTACTGTCGGAGACCGTTTAGCTTTTACCGCAGCTTCTACTCCAACTTACAAACAGTATTTTGCAAACGTTACTCTGATCCGGTTTGAAGGGCGCTGTGGCTTGTGAAATTACTGAGGAAAGAGATTTATCATCAACTTTAAGCCGATGTGGTGCTGTACTATCTTAATTAGCGCCATTTTGTTTTTGGGCGGATGTATCACTTATAATCAGGTGAACGTCCAGTTCGTCTTGTCGTTTGGTTAAATAAAAAAATAACACCTTTATACAGGGTGTCTGGTGGCAGATTTATGTTTTTAAATTTAATTAAAAAATAATATGTTTGATATATAATTTTACTAAAAGTATTAAAAGATAGAGTACAAATGCGGATTTCATTTTTTAAAGATAATGTCATCCAAATGTCTTCCATCCTTTTGCACACACACACACTGTCCGAAACGGAGCCTTGTAGTCCGTGCCACACGCTGCAGTAAACTTGGTTCAATTGCGCTGATTTCTCGCCGAATATTTTCTTTTAAGTCCACAACAGTTCGCGGATTGTTGGCGTAAACTCTCTCTTTGAGGTAGCCCCACAAAAAAATATCCATTGGAGTTAGGTCGGGTGACCTCGGTGGCCACGGGATGTCCCCAAAGCGACTAATCAGTTCTTGAGGGAGATTTTCACGCAACAACTCCATCGAAGCTCTGGCCGTGTGTGCGGTCGCACCTGTACCGCATCCTGTTGAAACCACGTGTGTGATGAGAATGATGAATGAGCTCGCAGGTTCGGCAAAAAGAAATTCGAAATCATGAGCCGATAATTCTCACCATTGACATTCGTCGCTTGGCCCCGTGCATTTTCAAAAAAAATGGTCCGATTATCACGAATGGGATAATCGGACCATTCTTTTAAAGCGCACCAAACAGTTACCCTTGGGCAATGTAATGGTTTTTGGTGCTTCAGTCGAGGATTGCGAGTTCTTAGAGCCCAGTAACGGCAATTTTGTGTGTTGTTCTTGTTTACGTGTCCGTTTAATGAAAATGAGCCTCGTCGCTCCGAAAAATGGAATTCACAGTGCGAAAACGCTCCAACATGGTTTCACAAAAAATTTTGCGTGACGCAAAGTCATTTTTTTTCAATTCTTGAATTATTTGAATTTTAAAAGGATGAAACTTCATATCTTTTTTCAAAATTTCATGCACGCATGCTCTTGGAAGTCCCAGTGAAGCTGCCCTTTTCCGTATCGAAAGTCGTGCATTTTCACGTAAACTGCGTTCAACCAGTTCAATGTTTTCGGGGGTCCTTGACGATCGACTAGGTCCTGGCCGTGGTGAGTTCATAGCCGAAGCAGTTGCGCGGAACCTCTCCACCCACGAACGAATTAAATTCACACTCGGCCCTTCGCCTATCCGTCGAATATTGAAATGTGAACAAAACTGTCGGCGAGCGAGTACGTAAGAACCGTTACTCTTGAAAAATGCTTCAATAGCGAACGCGCGATGCTCACCCGACCACTGCACCACTGCACCACTGCGACATCGTGACTAAGAAATCCGCATTTCAATCAAAATTGTGATCCGGTTTGAAGGACCTTACTAGTAGTAGTGTCTCTGTAGCTACAGACCGTCTGGGTACCACCGCAGCGCATATTGCAGCTGACACACAGTACTGTGAAGATATTGCTATGATCCGGTTTGAAGGACCTTACTAATAGTAGTGTCTCTGTTGCTACAGACCGTCTAGGTACCACCGCAGCGCTTATTGCAGCCGACACACAGTACTGTGAAGACATTGCTGTGATCCGGTTTGAAGGACCTTACTAGTAGTAGTGTCTCTGTTGCTACAGACCGTCTAGGTACGACCGCAGCGCATATTGCAGCTGACACACAGTACTGTGAAGACATTGCTGTGATCCGGTTTGAAGGACCTGTGATCCGGTTTGAAGGACCTTACTAGTAGTAGTGTCTCTGTAGCTACAGACCGTCTAGGTACCACCGCAGCGCCTATTGCAGCTGACACACGGTACTGTAAAGATATTGCTGTGATCCTGTTTGAAGGACCTTACTAGTAGTAGTGTCTCTGTTGCTACAGACCATCTAGGTACGACCGCAGCGCATATTGCAGCTGACACACAGTACTGCGAAGACATTGCTGTGATCCGGTTTGAAGGACCTGTGATCCGGTTTGAAGGACCTTACTAGTAGTAGTGTCTCTGTTGCTACAGACCGTCTAGGTACGACCGCAGCGCATATTGCAGCTGACACACAGTACTGTGAAGACATTGCTGTGATCCGATTTGAAGGACCTGTGATCCGGTTTGAAGGACCTTACTAGTAGTAGTGTCTCTGTTGCTACAGACCGTCTAGGTACGACCGCAGCGCATATTGCAGCTGACACACAGTACTGTGAAGACATTGCTGTGATCCGGTTTGAAGGACCTTACTAGTAGTAGTGTCTCTGTTGCTACAGACCGTCTAGGTACGACCGCAGCGCCTATTGCAGCTGACACACAGTACTGTGAAGATATTGCTGTGATCCGGTTTGAAGGACCTTACTAGTAGTAGTGTCTCTGTTGCTACAGACCGTCTAGGTACCACCGCAGCGCCTATTGCAGCTGACACACGGTACTGTAAAGATATTGCTGTGATCCGGTTTGAAGGACCTTACTAGTAGTAGTGTCTCTGTTGCTACAGACCGTCTAGGTACGACCGCAGCGCATATTGCAGCTGACACACAGTACTGTGAAGACATTGCTGTGATCCGGTTTGAAGGACCTTACTAGTAGTAGTGTCTCTGTTGCTACAGACCGTCTAGGTACGACCGCAGCGCATATTGCAGCTGACACACAGTACTGTGAAGATATTGCTGTGATCCGGTTTGAAGGACCTTACTAGTAGTAGTGTCTCTGTTGCTACAGACCGTCTAGGTACGACCGCAGCGCATATTGCAGCTGACACACAGTACTGTGAAGACATTGCTGTGATCCGGTTTGAAGGACCTTACTAGTAGTAGTGTCTCTGTTGCTACAGACCGTCTAGGTACGACCGCAGCGCATATTGCAGCTGACACACAGTACTGTGAAGACATTGCTGTGATCCGGTTTGAAGGACCTTACTAGTAGTAGTGTCTCTGTTGCTACAGACCGTCTAGGTACGACCGCAGCGCATATTGCAGCTGACACACAGTACTGTGAAGATATTGCTGTGATCCGGTTTGAAGGACCTTACTAGTAGTAGTGTCTCTGTTGCTACAGACCGTCTAGGTACCACCGCAGCGCCTATTGCAGCTGACACACGGTACTGTAAAGATATTGCTGTGATCCGGTTTGAAGGACCTTACTAGTAGTAGTGTCTCTGTTGCTACAGACCGTCTAGGTACGACCGCAGCGCATATTGCAGCTGACACACAGTACTGTGAAGACATTGCTGTGATCCGGTTTGAAGGACCTTACTAGTAGTAGTGTCTCTGTTGCTACAGACCGTCTAGGTACCACCGCAGCGCCTATTGCAGCTGACACACGGTACTGTAAAGATATTGCTGTGATCCGGTTTGAAGGACCTTACTAGTAGTAGTGTCTCTGTAGCTACAGACCGTCTGGGTACCACCGCAGCGCCTATTGCAGCTGACACACGGTACTGTAAAGATATTGCTGTGATCCGGTTTGAAGGACCTTACTAGTAGTAGTGTCTCTGTTGCTACAGACCGTCTAGGTACGACCGCAGCGCATATTGCAGCTGACACACAGTACTGTGAAGACATTGCTGTGATCCGGTTTGAAGGACCTTACTAGTAGTAGTGTCTCTGTTGCTACAGACCGTCTAGGTACGACCGCAGCGCATATTGCAGCTGACACACAGTACTGTGAAGATATTGCTGTGATCCGGTTTGAAGGACCTTACTAGTAGTAGTGTCTCTGTTGCTACAGACCGTCTAGGTACGACCGCAGCGCATATTGCAGCTGACACACAGTACTGTGAAGATATTGCTGTGATCCGGTTTGAAGGACCTTACTAGTAGTAGTGTCTCTGTTGCTACAGATCGTCTAGGCACCACCGCAGCGCCTATTGCAGCTGACACACAGTACTGTGAAGACATTGCTGTGATCCGGTTTGAAGGACCTGTGATCCGGTTAGAAGGACCTTACTAGTAGTAGTGTCTCTGTTGCTACAGACCGTCTAGGTACGACCGCAGCGCATAATGCAGCTGACACACAGTACTGTGAAGACATTGCTGTGATCCGGTTTGAAGGACCTTACTAGTAGTAGTGTCTCTGTTGCTACAGACCGTCTAGGTACGACCGCAGCGCATATTGCAGCTGACACACAGTACTGTGAAGATATTGCTGTGATCCGGTTTGAAGGACCTTACTAGTAGTAGTGTCTCTGTTGCTACAGACCGTCTAGGTACCACCGCAGCGCCTATTGCAGCTGACACACGGTACTGTAAAGATATTGCTGTGATCCGGTTTGAAGGACCTTACTAGTAGTAGTGTCTCTGTTGCTACAGACCGTCTAGGTACCACCGCAGCGCCTATTGCAGCTGACACACGGTACTGTAAAGATATTGCTGCGATCCGGTTTGAAGGACCTTACTAGTAGTAGTGTCTCTGTTGCTACAGACCGTCTAGGTACCACCGCAGCGCCTATTGCAGTTGACACACGGTACTGTGAAGACATTGCTGTGATCCGGTTTGAAGGACTTTACTAGTGGTAGTGTTTCTGTTGCCGGAGACCGTCTAGGTACCACCGCAGCGCCTACTCCAGCTGAAACGCAGTACTGAGAAGACATTGCTGTGATCCGGTTTAAAGGACCTTACTAGCAGTAGTGTCTCTGTTGCCGGAGACCGTCTAGGTATCACCGCAACGCCTATTGCAGTCGACACACAGTACTGTGAAGACATTGCTGTTATCCGATTTGAAGGACTTTACTAGTAGTAGTGTTTCTGTTGCCGGAGACCGTCTAGGTATCACCGCAACGCCTATTGCAGCCGATAAACAGCACCGTGCAAACATTACTGTGTTCCGGTTTGAAAGGCGCTGTAGCTAGTGTAATTACTTTGGTAACGAGACTCAATATCATATATCACAGGCGACGAGCACAATGTGGTGATATATATACCATCCTAACTAGCGTCAAGTTGTTATGTTGTATCACTTACTATCAGGTGAACGTGCCGATCTACTCATCACTTAATTGCATATTTTTTTTTATTTATAATTGAAACAGTTTTAATTATCAACAAAAAGTATATTATATAAATTTTACTTTTTTATTAGTATATTTATATTGGCAACACTGTCTTAACTTGATGTGGGCTTCGGTGATGTTATGTTAGTATAGTCGATGGTGGTGAAGCGTGTTCACCATATTATCGCCATCACACAATGATACACGAACATTGATATATACTGCTTTGTAGTTAATGAAATTATTTCCCAAAGAATATTCAATGAGAACGAGGACCTATGAGAAAATTCCTCTGCTCATTCTCTTAAATATAAAATAGCGAAATTACTGCAGTAACCAGTCTTATGTATCACAGCGAATAAAGCGCTATAAAGATAATTTTTATAGACGAATCTATCACTTACTTTTAAGTGAACTTGTCTAATTCTTGCTTTGATATAAAAAAAAACTTTTCACGTTCAAATTTTTGACATTGATTTGATGCTTAACTTATCTGTGGCAACTTTACTGTTTTCTGTAAATAAAAAGAATAGAAATATATAATTATAATTTAAGATATATAATTTATTTGTATATACATATATAATATGTAGATACTTTGATGGTGTGTACAGTAGTTCACCTAGTTGGAGAGGCACTTTAAGAAGAAGAAGATCGTATGTGATATAATTGAGATTTAGTTAAACATATAAACATATGACGTTTGATTTAAGCGATGTAATTTTGAATGAGTTGAGCTGTAATTTTTTTTTACGCGCCGGCAATCTACTTTCGGGAGTCGTTATCAAACGGACCCCGCCGCCGGGTGAGCCGGCACGCGACCCCTTAACACATTATTTACCGCACGAGGCGCAGGCCCGGCGCGGCGGCTCCCCGGCTCCGGCCGCTAAATACCGAGCCTTAATTACGTTATACTTTAGGCTATTAACTCGGCACCGACGATCGATCATCAGCTCGCACCAAGCGACTTCCGTCCGCCGCGGCGGCTGCGACGGCGGCGGTTAGGGGCGCGTTTCCCGTGCGCCGCCGGGGGTCCGCGGCGCGGCGGCGGACGGGGGTTACGGGGCTGGCACGAGGGGTGGCGCCGCGGTAGAGAGCCGCCCCAAAATGTAGGGGTGGTTTGTTAGTCTTCGCGGCATTGTTGAGCGGCACACACGGCCCGGAGCTGCCCCGCTGCGACACCATTGGGCTGAGCACATCACATACTTTGTAACAAGTGTTGTACCGTGTTCCGTGATCGGCGTTCTGATAGTGAGGTGGATGTGTAGCGTTCTGGTGTCTGTCTGACTGTGTGTTTCCAGCTCCTTACGGAACCTGTCAACAATTAAACAGGTACAGATATATTAATTAATAATACTTACATATAAACTAAACAAACTAACGAACGAAGGCTTGTCTAACGCAGCCATGAGAGCAGTGACCGACCTTTGGGACAAGCCTATGTCCAGCAGTGGGCTTTCATCGTTTTATACTTATAATAAAATCGGCCATTTTTTTTCCAAACACATCAGTTTTTAAAACTTAATCTATTACTTAGTTAGGAAGGGAGACCGTGTAGGTACCACCGCAGTACTGCGCAAACATTGCCGTATTCAGGATTAAAGGACGCTGTAGTTAGTCAAATTACTGAAGTAATTTGACTAAACATCTTATGTTTGAAGGCGACGGTAACGATGTGGTGTAGTGTTTATCATCCTTCGGCAACTTATCAGCGAAAAGCTTCAGTCTTCTGACTATCAGTAGTGTATCAATATCATTGGCTTCCTTCGTATTCTTTTTAACGCTGAATTATAATTACTGGTATAAAGACACTACATCATGTTCTACATCAAAATGACAGCTTTAATGTGGTAGAGTATATTACTTACCATCAGATTGAAAATATCCACGGCTCGTTAATGCAGCGTGAAAATCTCATCAACAGCTGAAGTTTGATTTCTATTTAACGTCATTTGAACACACGACGGAACCCGGTACACGGTGAAGTATCGTTACCAGAGTAATTTCACTACCTATTACACCCTTGAAACCGTAACACAGTAATATTTGCATAGCACTGTTTGTCGGGTGCGATAGGCATTGCGGCGGTATCTAGACGGTGTCCGGCATCAGAGACCTATCAACAGTTACCACAAATAGTTGCAAGGAGAATAAGATCTGTTCTCATTAGTAGTTACTGGTAACAGCTCGAAGATAGTATAAATTGCAGATATTTCTTGTATATAAATAGACGCAGTACATATTTATACTAGAAATGCTTTTGTAAATGAAAGTATGTTATAAAGAATACAGGGTGATAATCAGGCGCGCCAGTTAAGATGTTCATACAGCATCAAATTATAGAGATTTTAAGCTACATTATAATAATCTTTTCTCATCATAAAGTAATGAAAGTTAGGACATAAGATATCATGTCTCATTACCACAAGAATTTTACAAGCCCCAACGCCTTTTAAACTAGAACTAAGTAATGTTAACACAACTGTCTGGTGGTGGAAATAGGAGATTTTGTGGTACCTAGACGGTGTCCGGCAATAAAAACCTACCTCCAATATTTTTTAATGGTATTAAAAAAAAAATTATGCATAAAGCAGTGATTGCTTAGCTTGTCTTCTACAGTCATGAGTTCAATCCCGGTTAATTAGTTAGCAAATTAACGTAAGAAATTCATCATTATCCCAGAATGAAATTGCGGTCTTGAATTTTCTTCTACTTAGAGAAGACCACCATTCCCAGTAGTGGGAAGATTAATGTCTGATTATCATTCATAAAATACGTACATCAATAGAAGATAATTCATTGTAATATTTAACAGTGATAGAGATTTTGTCGTTTAAAAATTACATAATATAAACCGTAGCGGTAGTGTATATATACTGTTTAACACAAGCATAATACGCAGTCGTCATTTGTAACATTTTATTTCGTGACCTTTCAGTAATTAATCCAGTGTTACTTAATTAAATTAACACGGCTGGCATTAGCTGTGTAAAGCCGTGCTCGCTTCGTGTCACAAACCGCCGCCATTACCTTTTATACTCTTTTTCGAAGAATAATTGTGATAACTTTGAAACACACACACACATAGATCACGAGTTATTGCGGGAGATATGAATATATGGGTGTCAGATTGGGTCAACAAAAGAATTTGACTAGAGAGGCCGGTCCGCACGTACACATCCTTTGCCATTAAATTACAACAAAAATAACACATACACTCTCTAAATTCAAATAATAATTTTGTAAACGCACACAAACATAAACGTACTATATTCAAATAATAATTTTGTAAACGCACACAAACATACACGTACTATATTCAAATAATAATTTTGTAAACGCACACAAACACAAACGTACTATATTCAAATAATAATTTTGTAAACGCAGACAAACATAAACATACTATATTCAAATAATAATTTTGTAAACGCACACAAACATAAACGTACTATATTCAAATAATAATTTTGTAAACGCACACAAACATACACGTACTATATTCAAATAATAATTTTGTAAACGCACACAAACATAAACGTACTATATTCAAATAATAATTTTGTAAACGCACACAAACATAAACGTACTATATTCAAATAATAATTTTGTAAACGCACACAAACATAAACGTACTATATTCAAATAATAATTTTGTAAACGCACACAAACATACACGTACTATATTCAAATAATAATTTTGTAAACGCACACAAACATAAACGTACTATATTCAAATAATAATTTTGTAAACGCACACAAACATAAACGTACTATATTCAAATAATAATTTTGTAAACGCACACAAACATAAACGTACTATATTCAAATAATAATTTTGTAAACGCACACAAACACAAACGTACTATATTCAAATAATAATTTTGTAAACGCACACAAACATAAACGTACTATATTCAAATAATAATTTTGTAAACGCACACAAACATAAACGTACTATATTCAAATAATAATTTTTGTAAACGCACACAAACATAAACGTACTATATTCAAATAATAATTTTGTAAACGCACACAAACATACTCGTACTATATTCAAATAATAATTTTGTAAACGCACACAAACATACACGCTCTATATTCAACTAATAATTTTATAAACGCACACAAACATACACGCTCTATATTCAACTAATAATTTTGTAAACGCACACAAACATACACGCTCTATATTCAACTAATAATTTTGTAAACGCACACAAACATGCACGCTCTATATTCAACTAATAATTTTGTAAACGCACACAAACATACACGGTCTATATTCAACTAATAATTTTGTAAACGCAAACAAACATACACGCTCTATATTCAACTAATAATTTTGTAAACGCACACAAACATGCACGCTCTATATTCAACTAATAATTTTGTAAACGCACACAAACATGCACGCTCTATATTCAACTAATAATTTTGTAAACGCACACAACATACACGCTCTATATTCAACTAATAATTTTGTAAACGCACACAAACATGCACGCTCTATATTCAACTAATAATTTTGTAAACGCACACAAACATACACGGTCTATATTCAACTAATAATTTTGTAAACGCACACAAACATACACGGTCTATATTCAACTAATAATTTTGTAAACGCACACAAACATACACGCTCTATATTCAACTAATAATTTTGTAAACGCACACAAACGTACACGCTCTATATTCAACTAATAATTTTGTAAACGCACACAAACATGCACGCTCTATATTCAACTAATAATTTTGTAAACGCACACAAACATGCACGCTCTATATTCAACTAATAATTTTGTAAACGCACACAAACATACACGCTCTATATTCAACTAATAATTTTGTAAACGCACACAAACATACACGCTCTATATTCAACTAATAATTTTGTAAACGCACACAAACATGCACGCTCTATATTCAACTAATAATTTTGTAAACGCACACAAACATACACGCTCTATATTCAACTAATAATTTTGTAAACGCACACAAACATACACGCTCTATATTCAACTAATAATTTTGTAAACGCACACAAACATGCACGCTCTATATTCAACTAATAATTTTGTAAACGCACACAAACATACACGCTCTATATTCAACTAATAATTTTGTAAACGCACACAAACATACACGCTCTATATTCAACTAATAATTTTGTAAACGCACACAAACATGCACGCTCTATATTCAACTAATAATTTTGTAAACGCACACAAACATACACGGTCTATATTCAACTAATAATTTTGTAAACGCACACAAACATACACGCTCTATATTCAACTAATAATTTTGTAAACGCACACAAACATACACGCTCTATATTCCGCAAATAATTTTGTGAACGCACACAAACATACACGCTCAATATTCCGCAAATAATTTTGTGACCGCACACAAACACACACTTTTTATAGTCAATTAATAGTTAAATAATTTTTTTTTAATTTATTAACACGAATACGAGTCCTTTAGCCGAACGAATATGTTTTATTAGATTTGTGGTACTACAGATAAAAATAATGGATTAACATTATTTTAAATATTAATTTGAATGTTTATGTGTCTCTGTGCTCGCCATCTACAACAAGATGCCACGAACTGTCTTACATTTGCCTGTTAACAAATTTAAAAACTAACTTGAAAATGTTTTAATTAACAAAGCATACTATACCGTTGATGATTATTTAAATGATAATCATGAGGAAATGAAGCGGGTTGAATTAAATATAAAGCTTAAATATATATATATATTATATATATATATATATATATAAATATGCTCATTAAGTTTCCAGCGTCTGCTCTTCTCCGGTCTGCGGCCTTTATTTTGCCGAATGTTCTTATGTTGAATATAAAAAATGTTATTAAGAGAATGATAATCTAGATTACAGGGGTTCTGCATGACCTGTCCACAAAGGTACCAGACTAGTGTCCAGTCAAAGTGTAATGTGTTTTTTTTTTAATTCCACGAAGCGGCGAGACCAGCGGAACGTTCACCTGGTGATACTGCCCTCCACAACGTGGTGCTAGTTAGGGTTGATATATACAGCACCAAATTGTGTTCGTCGCCTTGAGACGTAAGATGTAGTCTCGTTATCTCAGTTACTGGAACACAGTAATGTTTGCAAGCTACTGTTTGTCAGCTGCAAAAACACGGCGGTGGTACCTAAATAGACTGTCTCCGGAAAAGTAACCAGCAGTATGATCTACTACAGTTACGTACGAACATAACTGTAGTCTTAAGAAAACAACGTTATTGCAACGTCTCAAGATAAAGGGTATTATCGTGATTGTGTAAACATCTTCATCAGTTATTACCTGGTATTTGCTGATGTACTACTAATGACCAGTACATCCAACTTGTCACCATTTGAATATGTAACATAAAAATTTAAATATAACTATCTCGTCACGGTATGTTTCCAGTAATTTTATAGTTAGATAAAAAGTATACCCTAAATCTATCTCATGTTTTACACATAAACATATACAATGTAACGATCTAATCGTTCTAGAAATTTCTATCAAATTTCTATACATTTAAGTGCGAATCTCGTTTGAACTTAAAAAAGATAATATAAGCAATTAATTAATAACAAAGGCGTACGTTTTAATTTATAAATGAGCTTTTAAAAGCGCTCCGTTGGAGTCGTAAAATATATTACAAAGTTAAAAATTCAACCCCTTTAGTGTTAAGATGCGCATACGGGGCGCACCGCGGCCGACACTCACACCGTAACATCAATTGATATTTTTATTTAATTATTATACGTTCGTGGTCTGTTCGTTGATTAGAGACAGAAGTAGTTTAGATGGTAGAGCTCACAAGTCTAGTAGTCTATTTACTTATCTCTTAAAGACTTTAATGTCATATCTAGACGGAAGTTCTGACTGGCAGACTGTTCTTATCCATTGCTTTCCAGTCAGCCTGGATCTACTGCAACCAGTTTAATTTAAACTCCCGCAAACTATATATCACAGATATTACTCACATATATAATACATAATAAATATCTATTTTGCTATTCCCACTAGTACAAAAACAGTAAAAAAAAATTATTAGCACCAGCTTGTGGCAGTCCATTGTTGAACATGGGTCTGTTTTAAGGAACTCTACTTAGGTCTGTCTTCGGCTAAAGACCACCAGTAAGAAACTGCCCCATGTTGTGGAGGAAAATATAAAGATATATAATTTTTTTTTCCACTAACTCGCTTTGAGCCAGCGTGGTGGGAAATGGCTCACGTCCTATCTGAATCCTTATCCCATTGTGTGGGAATCTTTGGGGCAGGCCTATATCCAGCTGTGGACGTCAGTCGGTTGATGATGATGAATTTTTTTTAGTCAATTAAACAGGACGTACACCTGATGATAAGTGGTAACATCAACAATAACAACACGTCGCTAGTTGGAGTGTTACACACTGCACTACATTGCGCTCTTCGTCTGAAATATAAGATTTTGAGTCTTATTACCTCCTGTATAATAATTCCTGCCTAGCCTTCAAACCTAGACAGTCTATGGCTATAGAGACCGATCATCAGTATTTAAATTGAGCCGCGAGCATTTGTTACGCTACGGTGTGAGCGGCGGTCTAATTAATCATACCGGTCGCATCGATTAGCACGCGAAGGGTTGTACAAGGGTTTTACAGCGGCGCCGTAAAGCCTACCCCCTTAGATGGTATCTGTAAGTGGCCATCTGTCATTCAATACCACGAGGTGTGGAGGACTGTGATCCATCAACCGCATTGTCATCATCATCTCGACGCTCATCACCGCTGCAGATGTTTATATACGAGCTGTTCTACACGCGGTTTTGAGTGAATCTAAGTTCATTGGCGAGATATTTTTAATATGTTTTATAAGCCACTGGAGACGAGCAACGTGGGACCGTACGATGTGGAGATTTTTGGGGGATGCCTATGCCCAGCTGTGGACATTTAACGGCTGATGATGATGATGATATTTTAAAAAAGTTTTAAGTCAATGTGAACGAGACAGACACAATGTTTGAAGGATAGAAATTCGATAATAAAGTAGGAAAAAAAAATATATGTATATACTATGACAATGGATTTCCTTTGTCTGCCAATCACGTGAAAACTAGTGAACGTATCGACACGGGAAGATGACTATTCTACGTGGAATGGATCATAGGTGGCTACAGGTTATCTATTTTTTTTAATTTCCATAGATCCTTCATCATTTCATTTCCAATCAACTTGTATATACATTTTAATTTGGTATTATTTACGCGGTTACTATGGAAACGGTTGCTATAGAAAGATATCTGTGGCTGTGGTTGCTCTCAAAGAATATTTCAGACGAATTTCATGTCTAATACTATATTACCAGCAAAGTGGGCGGGGAACAGCTAGGGTATATACATAGTTACCATACCATACATATATACAGCAGCTCCACCCCGAGTCGTGGTCTCCTCAGGGTCACTCTCGGAACCACGGTTGTGTGCGAAAGGGTTCTAATGGTTCCAGCCCAGAGTGCTGAGTGAGACACCTTGGGGTTTTAGCTGGTAAGAGCAGTGTATAACTCTTCTGTTGCCCCGACAGGAGAAGAAGATCCTATACAGGATATCTCCTCCAAAAAAAGAGTATAAACATATGTACTGTACATCTTAAATCGCACAATGACTGACACCTCTCTCTCTTTCCTACTTACTCTGTATATTTTCCTTTCTCTTTCTTTGCTCTTTATATTCAAACAGGCCTATAACATAGTCCTATAAACAGTCTTTCGGCTATATGAAAGGTTCAGGCGCTGATACGATCCTCGCTAAGATGGAGCTTTCAATGAAAGGAAAACCTCTTTATATCTATTCGACGGGAAGAGTTAGAGTTTCAGCTGATGGTAGTCATGCCTGCTTATTACAGCGTAAGGCTACTTAAGAAGATATATTTCTTCATCTTCTTCTTAAAGCGCCTCTTCAACTAGTGAAGGTTGGCGATCAGCGTGGTACAGTTCTTTCAGTCTTTGGAACAGTACGCCCCAGAGATTTAAGATGTCTAGTCTCGTTACCTCAGTAATTACACTAGCTACAACGCTCTTCAAACAGGAACATATAAATCGGTAGAAAAAGGACCTGGTGGTATCTAGACGGTCTCCGGCAACAGCGAGCTATCAGTGAACACTGTTAAGATACCGCCAGCTCCAGGAACAACAAGCCAACTTAGCAAACACAGACTGTATATAGTTTTAATACAATGTATGCTGTAACTAGTTCAATTACTGTGGTAATTACTTCATGTTTTATCTCTCAGATGTCAGATCGACCGACGCCATCATCAGGGCAGTCGGAATTGGGTGGAGAGAAGCTGAGGATCGCGTTTTGTGAAAGACATTGGGGAAGCCCTACATCCAGCAGTGGATAAACAAAAGCTGATGATGATGATGACGATGATGTCTCTCAAAGCTATGGTCATAATGTGGTGTGTTGTATATCATCCAAACTACGCGACGAGATAGCGGGATGTTCACCTGATAGTAAGTGATACGTCCGCCCATAATAACATAGTACTAGTTAGGAAGATACACAGTACTATGTTCCGCTCGTCGCTTGAAACATTAGATGTTGTCTCGTTACCCCGGTAATTACACTAGTTACGGCGCCCTTCAAACCGGAACATAGTAATGTTTGTACAGAACCATTGGTCGGCTGCAATAGGCGTTGACTTCCTACTACCATGAATATGTTTGGACGTATGACTTATGAGGTGAAACTTTTGTCTGTGGTATCGTTTCGTGGTTTAAAAAAAAAACTACAAATAAACCGTGTAGTGTTCAATATTTGGACAAAACCGCTGACTTGTGTAATGGGCGCGAGGGTTCACCTGATGGTAACTCGCAAAAAGTGAATGAGGCAAGGGAATGGATTTTATAAAAAGCTGAACCATTTGAAAAGGTATCCATTACGTTGCGCATGCGTCATTGACCGCCAGCCGGCGAGTTGTTCCCTCAGATTTTATCTCGATATCTTATTACAGTGTAACAAATAAAAAACAGTTTAAATAATATAGCATTTCATCATTGTCCACGTCCACAGCTGGACGAAGGCTTCCCACGAAGATTTCCACACGGATGATTTACTGATTGTAGGTCTCTGTTGCTCAGTAATATAGTCTCCGGCTAGAAAGAATAGGACTAAAGTAAGCACTGCCTGTCGTAGAAGGCAATTGAAAGGGTCTAGGAGCATGGCGGGCCTTGAGATTGGGGGCTCTTATTTCTCAACAAGCGAACCTGCGTGGGACAGCGTATGGCTCAGTGATGGTGTCTAGGAGGGTTAGGCTCCTCCTCAGAGAAGTGTACAGGGGCACCGGTGCATTTTACAACAGATCGTGAGGCCTCTCCGAATGCACTGATACTGTGCAAATATTAATTATGTTCCGGTTTGAAGGGTGTTGTAGCTAGTGTAATTACTGAGGTAACGAGACTCAACATCATTTGTCTCAAGCGTCGAGTACAATGTAGTGAGTTAGTCCAGTATATATAAACTTAACTAGCGTTACTTTTTTATGGGCAGGCGTATCATTTACCATCAGGTGAACGTCCAGCTCGTCTCGTCGCTTAATTGTGAAAAAAAAAGCTATATTTCCATAGGTCTGCTATAAACGCGATCGCGTTATAACGGAAATAATTTATTGGCGCGTTTAGTAGTAACCTTTAATAATTTGTCTGCAGTAATGACTCATGACTACCGTGTACACCGCCGCCGGGAATTCGGGTCGGCCATTTTGAGTTTAAACAATTAAAAAGGTTACAATACATTTAGTAATTTGTTTTTTACGTAATTTTCACCTTAATAACCGTTAAGGGATGTAATAATTTTGATAGAAAAACAACCTTTTGATGTGTAGTTAGTGTTTTATGTATAGTATATGTATATAAATATATATATACGCACAAATATTTTCTGCGAAATATACCCTGCTTTTGGTGGGTAAATCAAAGTTATATGAGATTCTTACTCACTAAAACCCCATCGGTGGTCAGCATCAGTGCATTCGGAGAAGCTCCGGGATCTCTTACAGAACACCTTGTGTCTACACATCTCTGAGGAGGAGCCTAGGCACCATCGCTGAGCCATACGCTGTCCCACGAGGGTTCGCTTGTTGAGCGATATTGGCCCCTAACCGCAAGACTCATGAAACTCCTAGACTCTTTGTCGCCTTCTACGACAGGCAGGACTTACCATAGTCCTATACTAGCTCAAGGCTATATAGCTAGTAGAGAAGACAGACGGACCTATACTACTGTTCTGGATAATTTTGTTAGGGGTGTAAGGGGTCTCGCACAACAACTCACGAGATCTAAAGCCAACCTCACCAGCTTGCGGTGCACCCTGCTAATCAACAAACGAGGCTCTAGCTTCCATCAACCAGCATTATCAGCGCGGTGGGATATGGTCTAGATCCCCTCATATGAAGTCCTACAAACGTAGAGATCTTTGGGGGAAGCCTATGTCCAGCAGTGAACGTCTATCGGCTGATGGTGTGATGTGTGGTGTTTGTTTATGGGGTTCATTAATTTCAAGGCCACTATATATATTATTTACTGAAACGAAGACTCCTTTTCTTCCTCTTATATATATATATATAAACATATATTGTAAGCTGTGATCGTTTAGGCAATAAAAAGTCCCTGGGGCCGGATATCGTGTAGGTACCACCGCAGCGCCTATTGCAGCCGAAGTACAGTACTGTGCAGATATTAGTGTGTTCTGCTCTGAAGGAAGTTGTAGCTAGTGTAATTAGTGAAGGTAACGAGACTTATCATCTTAGGTCTTTAGGTGACGAGCGCAATGTGGTACTGTGTATACCGTCCCAATTAACGCCATGTTATTACTGCAGGCGTATCACTTAATATCAAGTCTTGCTAGTTTGATCGCTGCGGAATAGTCAGTGTTAGGTACCGCCGGCGCTCCTACAGCAGCCTACAAACAGTGCTGTGTAAAACATTACTGTGTTACGGTTTGAAGGGCGTTGTAGTTAGTGAAATTACGGGAAGAACGAGACAACATTTAATGTATAAAATCGAACGTGGTGCTGTGTATATCATCCTAACTAGCGCTGCTTTACTATTAGTTGAATGTTCTACTCCTTTTTTCGTCAATTCTGTATATTTTTCTTAACGTTGAAGACTATTGGTTTCATCATCAGCCTTTTTAAGCCCACTGCTGGACATAGTCCTTGATGGCCACCTTTTTAAGTCCACTGCTGGACATAGTCCTTGATGGCCACTTTTTTTTTAAATATGTGAAAATGATGTGTTGATAAAATAAAATTGGTTTAAGGGTCCCGCATAACAAATCACGCGAGCCAAGCTTACCAGCTCGCAGTATACCATGCTAATCAACAAATGAGGTCCTGGCTCCGACCAACCTGCATGGTGAGAGATGGTCCAAGCTCCACCATAAGGAACCAAACTACTGCTCCTAGTGCCCGGTGGTACCAGAAGCCTGAACCTGTATGGAGATCTTAGAGAGAGGCCATGTCCAGCAGTGGACTTTTATGATCTGATGAAAAGATTGTAATAAAAAGACTTTTTTAATAAAAAAAAAACCATTTCAATGTGTTAATGTCGGACATTTTGCGGATCGTATCACGTGTCGATATTATTGTCGGTGTCGGTGTCGGGCGCGCCGCCGCCGGCGGACGTGCAGCCGACACCGACACCGAGACTACCTTTTTAATTCATGCCATTTCGCGTTGAAAATTGAATACAATTAACACTCGAAACTGAGTGATGTATTGAAATATTTATACAATATATTATTCAGTTTAAAATAATAAGAAAAAAAAATTAACTCACTATAATAATTACGAGTACCGCAAAGGATGACGTCAAGGAAGTATTTGTATGAAGACTGCATTAAATAACACCGTGATGATGATGATAGTGATGATAATGATAGTGATGATCATAATGATGATGAGGATAATATTCTCATACTATTAATTTTAAAACAGCTTTAATTTAGAAGATAATAGAGATAGAAGATAATGAAGAAAACGCTCTATGATCACCTGGTATCACCTCAAGCATCATCTCTCATAGTTACTGTTACCAGTTGTCTCTATCACTGGATACACCTCCTATGTATTACGTAAACATTACTGTCCGGTTTGAAGGTCGCTGTAGATAGTGAAATTAGTAAGGAAGCGAGACTTAACGCCTCAAGGCAACTAACACGATATAGTGCAGTGTATATTAACTAGTGCTACATTGTTATAGGCAGGCGTGTCACTTAAAATCAGGTGAAGGTCTTGTCACATTGTTGAATAACAAAAAACGTGTGTATGGTTAAATTTATCTGTTTGTTAAGCCCACCGCTGGGCATAGATCCCATTCATCTTACATTACATCGATCCTATGCTTAAACATTATATAGCGAAGTTTTTTTAGACTACAGATAATATTTAAAACACTGAAATAAAATCAGTGTTATTTTCTGTCCACGCCCACAGTTGGGCATAGAGCCCATAAATATTTTCGCTTATATCATAAGTATTATTACTATCTTGTGATCATGTGATATGTAGTGTATGATGAAAACGACTGGAGTAAAATGAGTTTCGTCATCATCCCACGCCCACTGCTGGGAAAATGCGTCTCACAAAGATCAACCAACTCGAGCTCCAATCGTCGGCTTTCAAATTAATGTATAGTATGGTGATTAGATAATGTAGATGTGCGGTGGCCCACTTTGCCCAGTGTTTGGGATCGTGTCCCACGCCCAGCGCTGGATAAAGGAGAGTAGCTCCCCAGCAGCGGCGCGCCTTAAGACGTTTAAGCATATTTATAATTCAGCACCCTTAAGTGCGTTATTGTTCTTAGTGTTATTTAGAGATGTCCCGCGGGCATCGGAATAATATTAAGAGGGTTCCTTTCACCCCTCCATTATTCCCCCACCATGAATCAGTAATGGGGAGTTATGTACTCAGCAGCCGGGGAATTATTTGAGGTACCTCCTTGAAATCATATTAAGCGAGATCCTTGAGGCTCATCCGGAAGAATATCCGGATTAGTTTACTGCCTTTACGATATATTACTGTTACAATAAACATCACACTTTACTGCTTCCGCGGCGGCTCCTGTCACTGCCGGCGAACGAATGCAAACATTACCGTGTTCCGGTTTGAAGGGCGCTGTACAGACACAAGATTTTACATCTCAGCCGACGTGTGCGTTGTAGTGATATGAACGTATAACTAGCGCCATATTGTTATGGATAGGCGTATCACTTACTATCAGGTGAACTTTAGTCTCGTTGCTTCATTGAATAAAAAAAAAAATAATTCTATGTTATAACCGCCATCTTGATTAGTTGAACATCTGTCACCTGATGTTAAGTGATACACTTGCTCATAACGAGATGGTAGTTAGGATGATATACATTGCACCACATTGCGCTCATCGCTTCGAGATAGGATGTTAAGTACAGTTACCCAAGTAATTTCACTAGCTACAGCGTCCTTCAAACCGGAACACAGTAATGTTTGCACAGTACTGTTTGTTGGGTGCGATAGGCGCTACGGTGGTACCTAGACGATCTTTGGCAACAAAGATCTACCAACAGAAAATTACCAGTAAACTACAGCGTCCTTCAAACCGGAAGACAGTACTGTTTATCGGTTGCAATAGACACCGCGGTGGCACCTAGACGTCAGGTTGTGCTCGCCGCTTGTCATAAGTTAAACCTCGTCACTCTTACCTTTCATTACCTAGGACGCCCTTCGAACAAGACAGTAATGTTTGCACACTGCCGTTTGTTCCACAGATAACCATAAAATGAAGAGATAGTACCACAATGGACTCCCCGCTGTCGCCCCAGGATAATGACATCGAGGTGAACGTGGTCTCGGGGGCGAGCAGTCCCGACATCACGTCCTCGCCGTCTAGGCAGGAGCAGAAGAGTCCGTTCTACGAGTTGAAGAAGGACAAAGAGGAGAAGGCGACCGGCAGCGCGCCGTACACGAGCTTCTCCATCAGCTCCATATTGAACAGGGCGGAGCCGAGGCGCGAGTCGAACGTGCTGGAAGCGGCGCTGGCGGCGAACCAGTTCGGCACCAACGATGCCATGCTATCAAGGTCGGTGGTCACTACTGCAATCTTAACTGAATCGTTTAATACCCACAACCGCCATTTTGTATTTTTTTTTTTTTTTTAGTAATGCTACCTATGAAATCTTTTTGCGATGCCGAATATAAACGTCAATCGTAAAATATGACAGTCGATGTCATATGTAGTAACCATGGTGTTTATATCCGTCATGGTTAATACACTTGTCGTCTATATCCGTTATCGTTAATACACATGACGTCTATATGCGTCATGGTCAATACACATGACGTCTATATTCGTCGTGGTTAATACACATGACGTCTATATCCGGCATGGTTAATATACGTAACGTCTATATCCGTCATGGTTAATACACATGGCGTTTATATCCGTCATGGTTAATACACAAGCCGTCTATATCCGTCATGGTTAATACACATGCCGTCTATATCCGTCATGGTTAATAGATATGCCGTCTATATCTGTCATGTTTAATACACATGACGACTATATCCGTCATGGTTAATAAACATGACGTCTATATCTGTCATGTTTAATACACATGACGTATATATCCGTCAAGAAATACTACATGTGACGTATATATAAGATACGGTTTATACTCATGACGGATATAGACGTCATGAATCATTAACTATTAAGATGTGAGTCAGTAAGTTTCATTGGTTCGTTGGGTAAAATTGAAGTTCATAAGATGAAGATGACGCCGCACTTCATTACAGGATGTCTTCTTTCACTTCTTGCAATGAATGTAGCTATCATCATCATCATCAGCCGACAGACGACTACTTCTTCAATGTAGCTGTAGTCAACACGTATCTAATTACTAGGGTAATGGGATTTAATATCATGCCCCAAGTGGATTGTGATGATTAGAATACGGTTCTTTACTGGTGGTATATCCCTGCTGCTGGAGACCTTTTAAGTACCACCGCAGCGCCTATCGCAGCCGAAAAACAGTACTGTGCAAACATCACTGTGTTCCGGTTTTAAGGGCGCTGTAGCCAGTGTAATTACTGCGGTAACTAGGCTCAACATCTTGTCGCAGACGAAGAGCACAATGCGGTGATAACTACCGCTGCGTTGTTTTGACGTATCACTTACCATCAGGTGAACGTCCCGCTCATTGTCTCGTTACCACAGTAACAACACTAGCGTTAGTATTTAAATGTAACGAATTAAAATGTGATGATGAAGTTTTATCAAAAAAATCAGGTGACTAAAGGTGAGGTAGTTATTGAGGTGGTAATTAGCTACGCACACGTCGGACTTACGTTACAATTAGCTACAATTGTTTTCATAATTGTATATGTAGACAGTTCAACTGCTGGAAGGTCTCTATTCCTCAGCCCTGTAGCCTCAGACTAGTAAGAATAGGACTAAGTTAAGCCCTACCTGTAGAAGGCGACTGAAAGGGTCAAGAAGTTTCGCGAGCCTTAAGAGTGGGGGCCTTTTTTGCTTGTGTGGGACAGCGTATAGCTCAGCGATGAGGGTCAGGCTCCTCCTCAGAGATGTGTAGAGGGATCCGGTGCGTTCTATAGGAGAACGCGGTACCTTTCCGAATGCACTGATGCAGACCAGCAAGGAGGTTTTAGTGAGTAAAGGTCTCTATTGAGCAGAGCTTATTGTAGGCGACAGACTGTAGTGTGTGAATGTTACTATCTGTATAGAAGGACGTAGCTAGTACAATTACTGGAGTAACGAGACTTAACATGTCTTAAAACGTTGAACATAATGTGGTGCTTTGTACGCCTGAAGTAAGTAACACCTGAAGTAATGACACACTCAGCCAAGAGTGATACAGGATGATGTGTATACCATCCTTACTAGTGCCGTTGTTGGCGTATTGTTTACCGCCAGGTGAACGTCCCGCTCGTGTAGTGATGGAAAAATTAGACGCTCAATAATTTGTGTGTAAGTAGGGGCGGTAAGGCCAGCGGTGGGCGGTCGGGTCCCGATCGATCGGTCAGATTAAGCTCCGCTCCGACCGCGGCGGTCGGCTGCGATCACGGCGCAGCTTCCCGCCGGCGGTCGGCTTTACAAGTGGCCTCTCCGCTGAATTAGCGGCCAACTTCGCTAACTTCACCATAAAGCAGTTTCAACCCGCCCGGCCTGTCTGCGGCGGATCGACGATCCAGATAATTAATAAATCAATTCATAGATCTTTATACTTCATTAGTTATTTACTGATACAAATCTAGTACCACCGTAGCTCATATCGCCGAACACTACTATGGAGACATCGCTGTGTTGATGAGCGCTGTAGCTAATGACATAACTACATCATCTCATGTACCATGGAGACGAGGACATACTAGCAGCGTTTATCCGGACTAGCAGACGTAACTCTTACCATCAGGTTGCTTAATTACAAGACTAAATGCGATGTATTATTTATATATATATATATATATATGTCATATTTAGTCTCATTACCGCAGTAATTCTGTTAGCGATAATGCTCTATAAAACCAGAACACATTAATGTATATACTGGTACGTCTGGTAGTGTATTCTCGTATAACTACTGTTCATTTCTAGACATAGATTTCATGGAGATCGCAGCTTTTTTGTGTCTAAATTTTTATCATCATCAGCCCTCCCCTCAAGGGTCTCCTCTGTAGGGGTTCATGTGGGTATCTGGGTCATTTCCCACCACGCTGATCCAATGCGGTTTGGCGAGAGCCAGAGCTTCATATCTTGGTTAACAGGATGCACCACGACCAGATGTGGTTGGCTTGGGTCCTAAATTCTATTTAGACTAGATGGTGCCGTAGCAGTGCTACGCTGTGACCACTTCGTAGCGCCGTAGCTCTGGCGTAGCACTCTGTGAAAGGACTAACTTCCGTTGCAAATAAACAGATATTTTAGCACGCATTCCTACGTATATGGAATTAGTATGTATATCTATTGTAGTATGAGCTTTAAAGCTCGGCCGAGAATAATCCTAATTACAAAAAAAAATTATTAGAGATACTAAGCTTATTATTTTTTTCATATTTTTATCTATTCTTATATAGAAATGAATTTCATATGATTCGAATTTATACAAACTATGTGTTAGTTCATATTTTATTCTTTAAATCGTCTGTATATAACTAACTAACATAATGTTAGTTATTGTTTATTGTATAAATAATAATGAAACTAAATAATTAATATATATTTTTCGAAGTTAAGCGCAATGTGTGAACTGAATATAACCACATGTTAATCCAATAAAGCCTCCCCTTAAATAAACAAAATAAAACAAAACCTCCTCAACTATCGTTTGACCCGTTTAATCCGTAAAAGGAAACATCATTACCCGACCTAATCAAGAGGGGCTTACAAGCATTTTCCCCTTTACGGGGCGAAACGACCCTTTTATCTGGCAACACAGCGCGTAAAAGCCGAGGAAGCGCGTAAATGGCGGGAAACAAATTGGGGAACGGCCGGCTGTCTTGTCCGACACGGCGGACATCTTGACGTCTCATTTATTAACATTATTCCGACAAACGGAGACGTGTCGGTCTACTCTGGCACAGAAATATTAAACTTCGCCCTTACTTTAAGGGATGAAGTAATCATAATGAACATGTTCATTTAGGTATGGAGAATGTGAAAAACATAAAAAAATAATTACTAATACATATCTTTATTTTGATGGCGACGTTCGCGTGATCATAAATTGTGTGACGCCATTCAGGATGATATACACAGCATCATTTTGTACTACATATTGAGACATCCTGTCAGGTTACGCCTGTAGCTACAGCACACGTTAAACCGGAACCACCACTGTGTTCCGTTTCACTACTATTTACTGACGGCAATAGGAACTGCGGCAGTACCTACTTAGATAGTCTCCAACAGACTCTCACCACTGGTAAAAATCTATTTCTCATGATATTATTGACAAAGATGTCAAAAATGTTGCAGCTCATACATAATAGCTAGAGCTCATCATATCTCTTCTTCCTCCGGCCCATTTCCCAGCTATGTGGGGTTGGCATAGTATGTACTTATCCTTATCTCTCTATCAGCCGTCTTATCTGAATTCACACTCTTCTTACACATGTCATCTTTCACACAATCCATCCACAATTTCTTCGGTCTTCTTCTACTCTTATAACCATCCCCTTTCACTCTCATTACTTTCTTTATTATATGTCCTTCATCTCTCTGCACAACATGCCCGCATCACGCTAACCTCTCGCTCCTCAATTTCTCTGTCACTGGAGCAACTTTCAGACTTCCTCTGATATACCCATTCTTAATTTTATCCATCCTTGTCACACCGCACATCCATTCGCATCTCTGCCACATGTAATCTCCTTTAATCCGAACCCTTGATAGCCCAACGTTAAGTTCCATGCTAGAGCTAGAGCTTATCATATCGCAACATTAATTATGAGAGCGAAAGATTGACAATTAGATGATGGATACCTATACGAACTATCATCATACAAACTCCACAATTTATATGATCAAATCACTTTAGAACCTCTTCTACATTATGGAGTGATAATAAACATACATTATTATTGAATTTAGGTGTATTAACTAATTTTGTTGCGCATGAAAGACAAGAACAAAAAAAAAAGAAAGAAAGAAGAAACAGAGGATAGCAAAGAAAGGAATGTAAAGATTAGAATTATAAGCCCAGGTCCAAAAATACCCGGACAGAATGAGCAATAAAAAATATCGTTGAACCTATAATATAAGACAAATTAAATATGCTTGTCACCTAATAAAAATACTATACACTGTCCTAAATACTACTTAATAAATTTAACAACAAAAAGGTTCTATATTATTTAAATTAAAAGAAAAATTTAAATGTCTTCATCCCCGCCCTCTGTTTAATTACGCCTACAGTGACATCGGACATTTCGCGCCATGTAAACAATCTGTCATTTCGCGGCCATCTTGTAGACAAGTTGTTTATTTTTTTTTTTTTATTCCTTACAGACTCTCCTTTTTCGCCCCCCGTGATGCTAATTAAGTAATCTTAGAATTAAGAGTAAATGTGATTTTTCTTTTTCGAAGGTTAAATTAAATGTTTCAAAATATTAATGGAATTACGCTTTTTTTCGGTAATAATGGACAACGGATGTTGTTACCGACGGCCTAAATTGGCTTTGAAGATTATATTATCTCATTGAAATTTAATTAGTTATATTCGTTTTTTATTAATAATAATATTTTAACTTCTTAAAAGTTTTGTGTTTAAATTGAATGTCAAACTTTTCACATTTAGTATATATTAGATGTGCCCCAGCCGCTTTTCTGGTCGTAATATAGAATTAGACTGGATATTTGTCTGAAATATTCCTTGAGAGTAAACACAGCCACAAATGTCTTTCTATAGCAACCGTTACTATAGAAAACAGATTAATAATACCAAATTAATATGTTTAAAAGTTAATTATAAATAAAATGTTGAAGGATCTATGGAATTGAAAAATAGCCTGTAACCATTTACAGATCATAACGTGTCTAATCTTTATATTACTATGTCGATACCTTCACTAGTTTTTACGTGAAGTATGAAACAAACAGAAACCATTATCATTACATACATATAGATTTCATACAGCAGATTAGTATGATATAAGCATTTTACATTATTTATAGGATATTGTTAAAAAAAATTGAATTCATCATGAAATAATTTTTATCTGTGATTTTACACTCAGTATTTTTTACCTAGTATATAGGTTAACCTTTATTATTACAATGTTAAAAATATATAAATACTGTCTTCATGTAATGGAGATTATACTAATTGATCGTTTATATAATATATTTAGAAGGTAAATATAGAAGAAAAAAAAACAAGTCTAACCGATTAAGATCTAAATGAACAAGTTTAATATCTGTGAAGGGGTAATACTTAATTTAAATTTCTCACGATGTTACAATGAAACTCCTCAAATCGCAGGCTGAATAGTAGTGTAAATATTCTAACCCCTCTCTCAGCTTATTCTTAGTTACCTTTTATCAAAGATTAAATCTTAATATCCTATGTACGATTGTAAAGTTAAAACGTCTGTATTTCCAACACCCCAAGAGTTCAATCATTTAACCGAAGCTCTTTTAAACTTAATCCATGTCGTAAAGGAACAGTTCGTACTAGTACACTTTTATAAAGTGAAAGCTTCCATCGGTAAACACCCTTTCAATCCAACCACTGTGTATTAATTCTAAAGAGCTGTAAGTTTCACCCCAAATCTTGGTGGCGAGACTTTAGGGTGGTGCAATGGAGCTACTTTACCCCCTCGTAAATATAAATAATTTAACGCTTTGGTGTACTTCATAGGAGCAAGCGGGTGCGCTTCCGGATATTCAATTTCTGTTGCAGATTTATTAGTAACAGATCAACGGAACCAGATAATGTGACAATTATCCACATACATGATCCTATAGATCTTAGGATCTATAAATCCTAGCGAAATTTATAACAAAACATATATTACCAGTAAAAATCATTTGTTCCTATTTATATATTCATTAGTTCCTCTCGTTCTTACTGTTTAGACAAATTCCAATGTCTATTTCTGATACCTAGCATCAATTTTTAGATCTTACTGTGTTCCAGTTTGAATAATTATCTAGTCAAGGATAAAGAGATGATCTATACGTTTTATGTTTGATAGATATATATATCATTCAAATGATATAAAATTTAGTACGATTTGATTCGATTAAATCCAAATCAAGAGTTAGGGGATTGTTAAAAAAAAATCTATTACATAAATCGCTTATCGCTCCGCCTGTACATTTGTACCATACGCCGTAGACTCGAGTTATGTACTTGATTTGTTTAGGGGAACCATCTACTTATCCGTTTAAGTAACTTGATATGTGCCATGATTTTTTTAGTGCTCTTAAAAATAACTTGAGGTTTAAACCTTTAAATAGAATAAAGACATTTTTTCTCAAGATGATGTAAATTTGTTTATTTTCCTTTGAAATAAAACCGGTTCAAGAGATAATTGTAGAGAGGTGCCTGCGCTGGTTAGGGTAGAGCTGGATCGCGAAATTAAAAGGTGATGATCTAGGAGACCTCCGACTACTTGGTTGACGATGATCAATAAAGATCTAGAGAATAACTAATTAGCAGTTGTGTCATCACAAAATAGAGATAGATTTAGAAGATTGAGTAAGAGGGCCGAACCCAAGTGAAAGTGGGAAAAGGAAGATGTATTTTTTTTTTTTTATATTGTCACGCCTTTTTCCCAGTAGGGGTAGGCAGAGGTGAATAAACTACCCACGTTTCGCCAGATGTGGTCAGATTAGGTCCCATGTAACAGGGGGCGAGCCTGTTGCCACTTTACTGGGACCACCACACACACACACACAAAGATGATATCAGTGTGCGGGTTTCCTCACGATGTTTTCCTTCACCGTTTGTATCTCGCTGTTGTAACTAAAGTTCACAAATGTACATAACTTAAATATTAAGTCATCGGTGCATGCCGAGGTTTGAACTCGCGACCTTCGCAATGAAAGCCGCACGCTCTAACCATTAGGCCAGCGAGCTACTATATTTATACATACCCTATTTGTGTTTGTGAATTCTATTCTATATTAAGAATGGGAATAATAATCCGTACTTTTAAAGCCACAGTAGTTAAATTTGAATGCAATTGAAATAAATAAGAAAAATGTATAATGGAACTTTGAATGAACACATTTTGCTTGTTGACTGAAAACCAAGAATATTTACTCTAGATTCGTGGTGTTAGCGCTGCATTGCGACTCTTACAGCTCATCTGACATCTGGGCTCGTGGACCCGGATCCACGGCCTGTGGGAATATGTACCATGTTGTATAATATCGTTAGGATTGCGAATAAAACTGTGGGAAGCTGAAACTAAAGCGTTTGTGTGTTCTGTTGCAATATATACTGAGCGACAATTATGAATCTTTGTAGAACATATAACATTATTATATTAATTGCGAATACTCTTAAAAACTAATTATAGATTTACTTGTTTCTATATTGTACTGTTTTTATGATTTATTTGAAACAAATACACCAAGTGTTAGCCGAAATACTGTAAGGTTTATATGAATAATGCAGTCGCTTTGGCCTAGCTGTTAACTACATCGTCAGAATAATAAACATGTTAACTATGTAACATAAATATATATTATCTCATCTTGTCGTTTCCGTTCTTTGGATGCTTATTAATAGATTCTTGTTTTACAGGTTAATCAAAACGATATCTATTTATTACTATTTCCATCGCCTTTTTTCATAATAAAGCTGCGATCCAAACGGAGCGTCCTCACTTATGATGATACTTGCTTTGTTTATTAAGTACGTATTAAGAGTAACAAAGTACTACTTTACAATATTGTATGAAGCAATTTGTAAAGGATAAAAGTTCCGCTTGGGCTAACGGCTCGTTTTTACGATACAGCGACGTTTGAGCGTTAAAAGCTCTCAAGACTAGAAAAATTGCTGTTAGACGCTACACTGAAAGCCGGGGATGGTAAGTGAAAAGATAGCTTGGAGACGGCTTGAAACGCGTCCGAGGCCACCTCCCCGCCTGTTGGGCCAACAAAAGGCGCCCGTGTCGTCTCCGCGAACAACGGGCACAACTAAACGCTTTATAACATAAAAGGAAAAGCACAAACGGCATTATTAGTGAGAAGAGCGGAGTGTCGGGCGGACGCGCCGCGAGTGAAAGAGCTTGCGGGTGACGCGCATTGATTTTTATACCCTCCGGGGAGGCGGGGTCTTGAGTGAGCCAATCAGAGCTCGGTGAGCCGACCAATCACGCCGCGGCTCGTTCCTTGCCTCGCTTTTAAAGGAAGCAGTACTTTATCGTGTAATGGAATTTGAGTTTGGAACTTCTCAGCGGGGATTAAATGCGGGGACCGATGCAAATTGGTAATGCGGCCGAGATCCTCTTCTTCTTTTTTTCCTCTCGTTCGAGCCATTATCGACTTTCGTTGCTCCTCGGGGCTGGGCATTGATTTTCTTTTTATTGCGAGCTCATTTGAAACGTGAGCGGTGTTGGGTTCGAAGTTGTTTAAGTCTGCAAATAATGATATAGGGGCCTCAGGATAATTCATTTCACCGTTCGCGAACGGTGATGTTTATTTTTAAACTATTCAATGATTAGATATATATGTATATATAAAATGTAGTATTCAACGGTAGTAGGGTCTCTGATATCGTCTACCGCAGCTGTTATTTCTATCGCCGAATAGTAATTTGAAAATATTACTGTATTTAGGTCTGAATGGCGGCATAGCTAGTGAAATAACTGTTGTGGTAAAACTTAGCCATTATATCTTAAAATGACAAACGCAATGTGGTGTAGTGTATAATATCCTAACTACTATTATCCTATCATTTACCATTTTAAATCTTTTGAATTACCCCGTTGTTGTTGAAAGTATATAGTAAAAAATATTGAAGTATTTATTATACTAATCTATTTATAATAAAAAGCTGTCTCCTCATTTTCCTAACTTTTTTGCGGTATTTAAATGAAATTAGTGATATAAATACATTTGTCTATGGCATCTTTATCATCATCAAAAAGTCCACAAACAATATACACTGTACGATTTCCCATTGGCAGCGGTAATAGAGCCGTAGACTTTTGTCGATAAAATATCGCTGAAGGTGCCGATTGTTGTTTATAATATCGATGAAAAAACAGAGCTGTGCATTATTTTAGTGATGTGCTATTTATTCGATAATATTAGTTTGATATTATGAAATCGATAACCTGAAAAGCAGATTGAATCGATTGCCATAACTATATAGTTCAATCTACAGTTCGCTACGAATCGTCTACGCGGATGCTACGGATCTACGCATTCTACAGAATCTTAAGCTTTTAAGCTACGTCGTAGCGATGTAATGATTTTATCAAATACAATACGATTTTATTTTAAGCATTTTGTGTACTAATAATCGTCGTCAGCAGATAGACGCCCACTGCTGGACATAGGCTTCCCCCGAAGGTCTCCACATCGATCGATCCTGCTCTTCCCATCCAGCGACATCCCGCAATATTCATCAGGTCGTAGAGGTTCATAAGTGGGATTTGGCCCATTGACCATAATTTGGAAAATACTAATAATAATTAGGAATATTGTTCAATTAGTAATTTGTTATACAATATAACTAAAATACGAGAAAAAGAAAAGACAAACACATGACTACAATAAGTACTAAGAACTTTAGAATCTACATAAATGTTTACATTTTAGTTATTTTTTTTTTTTAATATTTAATATACTTTCTAATGAAAATCATTAAATTATAGTATATGTAATATACTGCGATATATATCTAATTTAATACTACTGTAGTTGAGCAATTGAATATATTTAAACATATAAGACTACAAATAGGTGTAAGTGGCTACCGTCGCATCTCCTAAATCCGCCGTTAAAGAGCAGTGTGCAAATGTTACCATGTTCCGGTTCGGAGGGCGTTGTAGCTGGTGAAATTATTGCGGTAACGATTATATGTCAATCTCACCAGAGTCACAGTATATAGGCGGGCAAAGTACTTCTATAGACAGCTCAGCGGATCAGGAGTGACTTGATTGATTTATTATTATATCTCTCTCTTTCTGTTCTTTAAGTATTATATATAATAAATACTATTACCTACCCCGTTGGGAACGAGGTGTGATATATATGTATGTATTTATTTATATGTATTTATGTATATACTGCGCTATTACACCTCCGACGGTTTAAAAGGAAGTTTCATGTTTAGGTGAATAATTCATTCACAGGCCTTCCACTGGGTGGTCTGACTATGAGAGACGTGGAGATCTTTGGAGGAGGCCTATGTCCAGCAGTGGACGTCTATCGGCTGATGATGATGATGACAGTCTTTACTACTATTGCAGTACATAATTTTTTTCTCAATTTCAAAATATATGCCTTAGTGTGACATTATTATATAGCTAATTAAGATGTTGTACACAGCACCTCAATGCGCTCGTCGCTATGAGACAAGATGTGAAGTCTCGTTACTTCCGTAATTTCATTCGCTACAACACCTTTCAAACCGGAACATGGTAATGTTTGCAGAATATTGTTTGTCTGCGGTACTTACAACCAGTGATTGTAAATGGCGTCGTTCTCCATTCTATCATCCCTTTCTCTCACCTGCTCGTGGTGCACACTGCTAACCAACAAACGTGGCTCTGGATTCCTCCAACCCGCATTGGGCTAGTGTGGTGGGTAATGGCTCAAATCCCCCAATATGAACCCTTATAGGCAAAAGCCTCTAGTGACTGGCGGTACTGGAGGCTATGCTTACTGTAAAACCGAGGGATGCGATCAGCACAGAACCGATCGATGTGGACATATTCGGTGGAGGCGTATGTCCAGCAATGGACGTCTATCGACTGATGATGATAGTGATTTGTTTTTTAATTAAATCTATTTAACAATCGGTAATATCGTAAAACAATTGTCCGGTAACAGGGTACAACACTAGCGCGAGGCGCGCCACCCTCCGCCAGCGCCGCAATCCTCTTTGTTCCCAACAATCGATATTTATACACCGACATCGATATCGTCTAAGCGAGGAGGCTTGTTTGTGTCGCGCACAAAAGGAGATTTTTTTTTTGTTCAATGTGATAAAAAAAAAGCGTGTAACTTGTGAAAGGCCCAAGTGTTTACTTTTGTTTACTCCTCTTTATAATTACACTTAAACATAAACAATTGTGAAGTATTTTAACTGTCTCTGTGGTCTAGTGGTTGCTTGTCTATTCAATTCGATTCCCGGATCAATTCGAAATCTTCGAAAGATACCGTACTTCTGGGGGGAAGTCTGTCTGTATCAGTGCATTCGGAGAGGCTCCGGGATCTCTTATAGAAGATGGTGCCTAGGAGGGTTAGGATCGTCTAAGGAGGATCCTAACCCTCCTAGGCACCATCGCTGAGCCATACGCTGTACCATGCAGATTCGCTTGTTGAGCTATAAGGGCCCCCACCCTCGAAGCCCGCGAAACTCCTAAACCTGTTCGCCTTCTACGACAGGCAGGGCTTACTTTAGTCCTATTCTTACTAGCCAAAGACTACAGGGCTGAGCAAGGTGGTAGCTACTGTATATATTGGAAATTTGCCTCCTTATACCATTACTATACCATTTTCAACTAAATACCATCTTTGGTCTTCTCCGTCATGTCTTCTTTGTCAATTAAACTACTATAGTATATAAAAACAGTAAATGTAGTGTATAATACATTTTTATGTCAGGGCGGGGGTGGGTTTGTTTTGGTAATGAAGGTTCATAGAACGGACACGCGTTCCCATAACAACGTAGCATTAGTTAAGAAGTTGTACACTACATCACATTGTTGAGACAACGATGTTAATTCTTATTACTCATATAACTTCTCTAGCTACAGCGCCCTTCTAACCGGTACACAGTAATGCTTGCACTGCTGTTTACAGGAGTAGCAGCTGCAGTTGTATCCAGACTGTCCGACAACAGAGACCTAACACTAATAAACATTACGTCTCTTTCTCTGAGTAATTTCCTTACACATTGCCCATATGTTGCCGAAATAAATTTCCGCCGTAAAACAGTAGTATGCAAATATTACTGTCTTCCAGTTTGAAAGGTGTCTTACTTAGTGAAATTACTGGGGTAATGTGACTTCAAAACCTCAGTCTCAAAGCGACAAGTACAATGTGACCCAGTGTTTTCCATCTCAACTAGTAACTAAATGAAAAGGAGACAGTGATGCATGATTACCGTGGTAATAAGCGTGCTGGTAGTACATATCTAAGGTTGAGGGAGAGATGGGTATACTAACACATTGATGTTTCGCAGGTTGGGTCTCATCTCGCAGTGGAGCGCGCTGGCGGGCCGCTACGGCGGGCTGGTGCCGGCGCCGTGGTACTGGCAGCGGCCACACGAAAGGACCCCGCCCCGTGGTGAGTACAACATCCTTACAACATCCAGCCAAAAAAGCAGGACGGCAGGACGAATAAAAGTTCTGAAACTTTAAAAAAAAAAACATTTATTGTTTACTAGCTGTTCTTCACCCGCTTTGCCGGATGTAACATAAAATTACAATTGAAATTCGTCTGTGCCTTGAGGGTAACCGCAACCGCAAATGACTGTAGAAACCGTTACTATAGCAACCGCGTAATTAATACCGAATGAAAATGTGATGAGTGTATGATGAAGTATCGATGAAATTCAAATAAAATAATAGCCTATATCATACGAATCATTCCGCGTAGAATGTCCATATTCCTATATCGATACGTTCACTAATTTTTACGTGGTTTGCATACAAACAAACGTATTTTCATTATACACACATATATATATATATATATATATATATATATATGGTGAAATATAATGAAAATTGGTATCAATACATTAAGAGACGCTTCTACTTAAACCAACATTTACTCGTAACTACTTTTAACGCTTTTCTATATGTACATATTGTCACCTCACATATATATATATATAGTAAATAGTAATATATATGTTCCTTAGCAATGCGTTGGTACTTCCCTCTGATAATGAACCCAGTAATTTTATTAACTACGGCGCCCTTCATATCTAAACACAGTGAAGTATACACACCAATATTTAACGGTATAAATACGAGCTGCGTTAGTATAAAAACAGTCTCCGGAAATAGATCTACCAGCAGTAAGAAAGTCTCGTTCGTGTAGTCGAATCGTCGAAGAAAAAAGTTGTAAGTGCAGTATGAATTTAATTTCATTAATATGGCAACACTGTTCGGTTCGCGGAACGATGTCACCGTTACGTCTGCACGCACCGGTATGGCCTCGCTGCGGCGCGGCGCGTCACCGCACGAATCAATCCCGCTGCAAGACCGGCTCGGGTTACAGCTGCCATTTGAGAAAGCGCTTCGGTGCTGGAGCTTTATAATCAAATGCAAAACGAACATTAAAACCTAATAAAGAAAATTCACAATACTATTGCAATCGAATTATTAAGAATCAAACACTAAAACTACATAATACAGTGAGCTCATTCTGTAGGTACTCCGTCATGAGTACGAGGTCGGGAGATCTATTAGCTCAGTCCTAATGACCATGCCTGTTAACATATTAATATCATAAAAACACAACTATTATTCTAAAAACAGGATTTCTTATTAATAACATTAATAATAAACTATTACTTATCAGCTGGATAACACTTACTGTTAGGCATATGCTAAAGATCTTGCCGATTGGTCCTGTTCTGCCCGCATCCAGTTATAAAGTGTTATAATATATACACTTATACATAATTACACAAGTATACATACAAATATTTACATTACCTATAACTTAATACTAATATTAGTAATATTCATTGAAAAAATACATGTATCCATATATATAAATCGAAGTGTTATTCATTCCATACATATTCAAATCATATTAATATATAATATATGTTTATTTAGGAGCCAACCTCACAGCTCGTGGTGCACCCTGCTAATCGACACACGAGGTTCTGGCTCCCGCTAACTCAAATGGGCTAGGGTGCTGGGAAATTATCCAAACACCGCCAAATGAATCCCCAATCGATCGATGTGGGAATTTTTGTGTGGAGCCCATATCCAGCAGTATACGTCTATCGGCTGATGATGATATGTATTTACACTCCAGTATACTTTCACTGACCATGCGGAACCCATTTTGGTTTAAGTGTCAACAATTCAATAGTTTCTTCTTTTACTTCATTACCACATCACGAAGTCTGAATATAAACAAGAGATATAAATAATAGGCGCAATCTTATATATATATATTCATTGCTGTACAAAAAGTGTTTTAAAGCGTGTAATTTTTTTTGTAGTACAATATTCCCCATGTCAAAATTTATATCCAAAAAGCGGGAGTTTGCTTTTAAATTTATAACATCAAAATGTCACAGTAACGCGTAAATTAGAGGACAATAGCAAAATACGAAACAAAAGAAACATTAATAAACGTGAACTGTAGTTTAAAATTCGCCGTAACAAACTGCCGGTTAAATAAACTCTTTATGTATAACGGAAAGAGTGAAATACGTTTCCACATTTCATACGCTAAGAGTAATGTTTACGGTAAACAAGCAATCGTCATCCAGCGTCTCCGCTCTCTCAACCCCACTCATTTCGCTTTAATTTCCCAAAACCCATCTCGGGGCGAAACAAAGGCGACGCCATTTCACGCGGCCCAAACCGACCGAACAATACTTTTCTACCATCCGCCTACAATCACCTACGTATAGCAACACCGGTGAAATGTCAAAGGTATCGCCGTCCCGCTCGCACGCGCGCGCGCCGTCCCGCTCGCACGCGCGCACCCGCTGCTTTCATTTCCGAATGCGGTTTGTCCGGATTGATGTTACGCTTTTAGTGGATTTGTTGGCCTTTTATTTTTATATAGCATATACCAATCGATGATGTTTTGTCATTCGAGGCTCCGCATTTGGATATTGGAGATAGTTTATCTATTTATTTATAAAAAAAGAAAACATTTATCCTTTCAGGTATTCGGATTTATTTACATTTATAAAATTTTCATACACAGTAAACGTAATATATACTATACGTTTCGAGCAGACATTGGTTATATTCCAAGTATGCTTGACTTTCCGTTGATGGAAAGCATTTTAAGAACAACCGCTTCCGTGGACATGGGACCTGAACCGACCAGCACGTGAGCAGTGTGATGAATATAAAACCTTTATTCTCTCCTTGAGAGAAGACTAATGATTTATTTATTTGAAAGTCATATATTGTAACGGATTACATTCCAATAATACGCTGATCAACCAGCTTCTATTATAGAAACGATCTTTTGATGGAAAATATATGATATAATGACTAAACACCGAAATACATTTTAACTTTTCTCCATCTTCGTCATCTTATAATTCTTGAAATTGATCTTATTGATCTTATTGCTTTAATAGGGCCTCTTCGAATTGTGTGACGTTACCACCACTCATTTCAAGTTTGTTGAAGATTGTTTCGAAATGTTCTTTACAGATATTAATGTATCAAAAGGTTAGTTTGTTTTTCATATAAACTTTTTTGTCAATACATGATTAACTCCCGGTTACATTATAAAATTAATCATCTGTTCTTCTATGATGAAGCTACTCTGTGATTGAACTGGGTTATATTTAAAAAAAGATAATATGCTGTCATCTAATTATATTAATATAATTTAAGGTATATATATAAAAATCAAAAATCAATAAGCAAATATTAATAGAACTTTTCTCTTAAAGTATCTTTCTATAAAAGGATGTTGGCCTTCAGATTTATCTTAAGCCGTATGGAAAAGTTGACCAACACTGCTGATACCGGTCCACTCCCATATTAATAGATTAGCTGTTATTTAATTATCAATGCGCAATTAATTTAAGCCTCGAAACAAAACAAATGCTTATTGAATAATATATAAAAGCAATTTGCCAACAAACTCATAAACTGCTTAAACGCTAAGCGTTTGTGTAAACAGAAAGCAACGTTAACAAAGGATTAGTTCGATACGGCTTCTAAAATCAATTCCAATCACAGCGAACCGTGACCACACAATAAGACCTTCGCCACCTAAAGTTGTTTACTTTACGCAGGGTTCAACTTAGTTTGGACGTTGCACTCGCGTATTTCCACATAACAAGAGCTTTAACAACTATAAATCGCTTGTACTACGAACAGTTCTAGTTATATTGGTTGTTAGACTTCAGCGTATATAAAAGGACTTAATTGAAAAGTGTTCTAGCAATGAAACGTAGACTTTATTTCAATGTGTTAAGGTATGATTTGTGAATGCGTCGGTGTATTGGTGTAGGGTGTAGTTTTCTCGCTCCGATTGTAGTGATTCATTCAACGTCGCTGATGACATTCGCGTTCGCGCCAGTGACACGTTCGAATTTCGGTTTTGAATTTCGAACTCCGCTCACTGGAGCGCAACGTAATGCAGATTAAAAACACCTGCTTTGGCGCGCTTCGACTTCGTACAACGGATTCTTTTTATTTTTTTGTAACACTTATTTTTTATCTGTTATTTAATGCGTTTTGAGATATAACCATAGATAAGTACTATTCAAGTTTTTATTTTTAATAGTAGTTATCGTTTAAGAGGGCAGAGTAATGTACCCTCTAGCTCGAAGGGATGATGGTCAGATTCTTAAATGGCGGAGGAGTACGGATAGACGTAGTGGTGGGAGGCCCTCCACAAGGTTCTAAACATGTCAGTCTCTCTCAATTTTTTTTTAAATCTACAAGGTTAGTGCTTAACCACGATCGCACCTGATGTTAAGTGATGATATGGTCTATGGTGATAAAGGGAACTATGACGGTGATCTATATTAGATCATACAATATACTTACAATATTTTATTGAAGAATTAAATATTTTTTATATCAATAACGCGAATACTGATTCTATCATTGTGTCTTTCATCATCATCAGCCAGCGGCAGTTCACTGCTGGACATAAACCTATCCCAACGAATGATACTTAGCCTTTTATAATTGTAAAATGGTTAGTGACCATAAATTCGTTTAGGCTGTATATATATATATATATATATATATCTCTTTTGCTAATCACGTGAAAACTAGTGAACGTATCGACACAGGAACATAGTCATTCGATGCGGAACGTTTTGTATGTGGTTATAGACTATATATTTCTTGAATTTTAAAGATCCTTCATAATTTTATTTCTAATAAACTTTCATAAACATTAAGGTTTGGTATTATTTATGCGGTTGCTATGGTAACAGTTGTAATAGACAGTCCTTTGCAGGGTCAATTGCTCTCAAGTAATATTTCATACAAACTTCAAGTCTAATACTATATTACGCCCAACAAAGCAGGTGGAGAACAGCAATAAACTTAATATGTATTCTGATCCGAAAACTGACAATTCAAAGGTTCGTATAGCCGCGGATGAACTTAATATCAGATTAATTAGATCGGGCACATACAGGAAACGGAAGCGTGTTGTAAATGAAACCTTTTTGGTTCGATTATCTGTAATTCTTCTTACTCGTTAAAACGCAATGAGGCGTTCGGGCGCGGCATTGTTAACTCGCTTTGGTCGTTAACTGGCGAATACATTATTTAGTAATATTAAATGTTACGAATTATTATAAAAAAAAACTTTATTGGATCATTAATAAACATACAATTAAACCAAATTAGTTTTAAGTAAATTAAAATAATAGTTTTCATAGCAATTCATCATTTCTCGTCTGACTCTAAGAAGTCGGTTTTACTTAGAACATTAACTGTATTATACCTGTAATATAACCTCAATCGTATTAAACAAACCACAGACAATTAAATATTTTTATCATCTTTTGTCTATGGAGTTTACTTTAATTTAGTAAAAAAATATGATACTATATCACAATTCCTAATTATGATCTCTTCACCATTAAGTGATATAGGTGATAAGGCTTTGGATGGTCGTATATGGTCACTCAGAAGACTTTGTCTCTTATATGATACAAACCAGGAACTATGAGGGTAGTACTTAGTCAGACAGCTCAAAATAAGTGTTATATATACATTAACTCTTCATGTGAGCATTCCCTTGCCAAGCTAGGAGATAACAGCATACATATTCAACGTAGTCTTATATGTGTGATTGATTTGGGAATTTGTTACAGAAGATTCAACAACCAATGAGGAAGGTTCAGCGGCCGGTTCCCCTCGTCCGCGGAGCCCACCTCGTGCGCCCTCACCACCCTCACCGTCGCGCTCATCGCCCAGATCCCCTCGTCTGCATCCAGCGCTGTATCCCCAACAGCAAGACCCGCAGGACTCCGACCCGGATGTAGACGAGAGCGACGACTTCGATAAAGACGAGAAGCGAGATTCCGGTGCGAATTTAGGGAAGAGAAAGAAGAAAACGCGCACCGTCTTCTCGCGCTCGCAGGTGTTCCAGCTCGAGTCGACTTTCGACATGAAAAGATACCTCAGCAGTTCGGAACGCGCCGGCCTGGCGGCGAGCCTGCACTTGACGGAGACACAGGTGAAGATCTGGTTTCAGAACCGCCGCAACAAATGGAAGCGGCAGCTGGCGGCGGAGCTGGAGGCGGCCAACATGGCGCACGCGGCGCAGCGCCTGGTGCGCGTACCGATTTTGTACCACGAGTCGAGGCCGTCTATCCCTCACACGCCGTTGCCGATTCATCCCCAATTCTCGAATGAACCCGGGGTGTACTTCCAGCCCCAAGCGCCGCAGCCGCTGCAGCCGCTCCCTGCTTCCCCGGTGACGTCCAGAGCGCCACTGTCCAGTTTAGTGTAGTGTCCGCTCGGTGCCGCTGCGGCCGACGGCGCGGCGGAAGGACAATACTAATATCCTCTGCTCTACCACCAAACCGGAAGTGTAATTCTATTCATAACGAGCGCGGACTAGTCATGTCAGTGAATGCCAAAATCAATGATACTAAATGTGTTAAATTTAAGATTTATAGGTTTAAGGTTTCTTTTCATTAGAGTTAGGTCTCCG
Source organism: Troides oblongomaculatus (assembly GCA_029032895.1). Taxonomy (NCBI): domain Eukaryota; kingdom Metazoa; phylum Arthropoda; class Insecta; order Lepidoptera; family Papilionidae; genus Troides; species Troides oblongomaculatus. The sequence continues at coordinate 87,863 of JARDWC010000435.1, forward strand.
TATTAGTGAATGTAACGTACAAATGTTGACATTTATGTATATTATTGTAAATAGGAAAGTTTTTAATGAAAACAAATCTCTCTGTATTTATTTCTAGATAAGTTCTAGTTAATTGATATTGTAAATAGTTTTACAACGTTACAACAACTTACAGCTTCATGTAGTCGCTGGAAACACAACGAGATAGTTATAGAAGTGAATCTATTGCGCAGTTCTTTTATTTAGAGTTTTTCATCGGATATTGTACACTACATCGGACAAAAGGTTTTCTTCACAGTACTTCTTTTAAATATAATTAATTCAAATTCAACTAAACGTTTCGTTGGCTTTAACCCTTTTTTCGCAGGGTTATCAGCCTCTTTTCTTTCCTTCCACCAAACAGTAATGTGGAAACATAACTAGCTTCCAGTTTAAAGGGCTCTGTACCTAGTGAAATAACTGGGGGGTAAAGAGACAACACTTTTTGTCTTAAGGCGACCGCAATCTGATTCTTTGTATATCATTATAACTAGCGCATTGTTGTGGCGGTTGTGTCACTTACAATCGAGTGAATGTCCTGTTAGCCTTGTTGCTTCAAATGAAAAAAAGCATTTGTATAAAATATTTCGATTAGATTCCAATCTGCATTCAGAACTAATGTATTTGGATGTGACACAAGTTCACGCCGACGAACGTTTTATATATGTATATGTGAAATTAATGTAACTAGTGAAAAGGTGTAATTTAATATTGTAAATAATAATAACTATTTGTCTTAGATATGTAAGTAATATACGATTATGAAACATTACATTCGACAAATTCGTTCGGATGCATTGTTTGTACAAAGATGGCGTCGCGCCGCTTTTTGGCGGGAATGTGTAAATGTCAAGCCTTGAATTGATGCTTAATTCTAAATATTCATGTTATTTATTGATAGTAGTTGAGATCTTCGTAAAATTGCATTGTAACATTATAATTATGCTGAAGTAAAGGCGGCGAATAAAAGAATTATTAAAATATGACAATTGCGTTTTTTTTTCATATTGAAGATAACGTATTTGAACATGCAGCCTATATGAAAAAAAAAATATTAAGGAAAAATAATAATTGCGTTCATACGATAGACTGCTCTTTATATCATCATCAGCAGATAGTCGTCCACTGCTGGACAAAAGTGACAAGATTTCATATGGTTCATATGGTCCAACGGCTAGGCGGGAGCCAGAGCCTCGTTTGTTGATTAGCATGGTGTACCATAAGTAGGTGAGATCGGCTTGGATCCTATGAGTTGTTATGCAGGAACCCTTACACTCCCCGTATTCTATAAATATGACCATAATAAGGAAAATTTGGAAAGCACTTTTACCTCCAATGACTTCAAGCACTATTCCAATATCGCATCAAATGCCCTAAGAGTTAAATAAGCTGCAACGAGAATGTTCTATAAAGAAATCCTGCTTTCTCTGTTTACTGAGTATATTATTAGTTTATTAACTTATAAATCTAGATGAGTAGTAGCACTATTTCTACCTTCGAAAACAGATTGTGGCAGTGTAAATATTTTAAAATAGTTTCTTACTTGAATAAATAAATATATTAAAGCACACTAATTCGACATCGTAAATAGTAAACTTAATATGTATAAATATATTAGTACTTAAACTTTATTACTCCGTTGTATTTGTTCGTAATTAATTTGTCCTGTTGTTAGTTATCTTGTTATCTATCAAATAATTCAACGAGCATCACCAGAAACGGGGGGTGAACTAAACGCAGGCACGCGCTAGGCGTCAGGGCCGTACCCGCCACTTCCGCTTGTTTCCGTCCGCCGCCGCATACTTCCGGCCTGGAAAAAGGGGTTAGTTTTACAAGCGGTACATCTTCAGTCGTTTAATATGCTATTTAACGCTGCTTTGACTGTTATCTTTGCTTCAATACATTTCAGCATCATCAGCCGACAGACGTCCACTGCTGGGCATAGGCCTTCTCCATAGATATCCACATAGATCGGATTCCAGTGGGTACCCACGATTCCCACCAGATCATCGGTCCACCTTGTATATATTTCACTATTGCAAATGTCATGTTGATTAATAATGTAAAGTGTCCTAGACACATAAAATATCATTAGCCAACAATTAAACGATATTAGTGTCATCAGATCCAAGGATCAAGGAAAAAAAATTAATAATAACATTGAAAGGAAAGGACGAGCAGGACCTTCACCTGATGGTAAGTGATACGCATGCCCATAACAACGACGCGCTAGTTACGATGACATACACTCACCAAATCTTGGCACGACATTGCTCTCTGTTAAGTCACAGATGTAAAGACTCGTTACACCACCAATTTCATTGGCTACAGCGTCCTTTAAACCGGATTACAGTAATGTTTGCACATTACAGTTTATCGGCTGCACCTACCTAGACGGCCTGCAGCAACAGTCCTACCACCAGTAAATGCTAATAAAAATTTGTGCTAAATATTTATATAAATTATAAATAAGGTAATAAAAATAAAAAAAATATATATTATAGTTTCTCCCTCTCTTTCTCTCTCTCTCTTTCTGTTTCTTTCTCTCTCTCTCTCTTCTTACATATCTCAGGTATATTCAGAGTGTATAGCACAGATACTAGTATCCATTGTACTCAGATTGAGACGAGACGAAAAATATTTTTTTTTCCTGATAGTAGGTCTCTGTCGACCTGTTGCAGCCGATGAACAGTACTGTGCAAACATTACTACAGTCCGGTTTGAATGGAGTTGTAGCTTGATAAATTATTTGAGTATCGGCACTCAACATCTTACGTCTCAATGCGATGACCACAATGTGGTGCTATGTATACCATTCTATTGCCACTTTTCTGTGGGCAGGCGTATCACTTACCATCAGGTGAAGGTCTTAGTGTCGATGCTTTGTCGAATAAAAAAAATTTGGTACACTGTGTAAAAAAGGTTTACCTATACAATAACGAAGTTACATAAAATCTATGTGAACTTTGAGAAGTCGATATCCTTACAAACATGGCATATATTTTAGGCTTCACTATTAATCTAAATATTTTTAACTATACTACAGTTACGTCTAGATAATAACCATTACAGTTATATATAACCTAGACTTTAGTTTGGATGTCTAACTTGACTTGAGTTGCAGCTTGCAACTCATATCATCAGCTGCTTTACTTTTTGATGTAAATAGTATCGTGTCTATTTCTATAGTTTCAGTTTCATAAAATACTTTTTTTTTATTTATTCATGCAAATAATTACATTGGTTTTTTTTTTAATCTCACTTAAAACCGGATTTTTGTTAAAATGATTATTTAATTACTAGTATTTATTGTTGCAACACTGGAAAAATCCAAGGAACATTTTACGACAACAAATTAAAAAAAAATTAAGACACTCATTCTGCGTAAAAAAGACTAAATGTTGTAAATACTCTGTATTGAGGATGAAGTCTAGACTTCCTTCAGTTTAGATCTTCCGTGACTATGACTGCAGCTAAGCGATCGAAAAGTCGAAGATATAGATAATGAACTAATATGATAAAAGCTGTCAATATTATTAATTTATACAGTTAAGCGATGAGACGGACTTTCACTTAATATTAAGTGATCAGTCTGCTCATAACGTAGCGCTAATTAGGATATACACAGCACCATATTGCGCTCTTCACTTAAGAAGTGTGATGTGTCTCGTTAGAAATTTTATTATTAATCATTGCAACACTTACAGAAAAAATATTAATATAATAAAATCTAAAAGGAATACTTTAAAAAAAGTATGCCGAAGTCATGACGCAATTAAAAAAAAAAAGCCCGCCATTAACGTCATTCAATAATTCATTATATAAGCAATGTAATCGAGGATCGCCATTTTGTAATGATATCTATTTAATTAAGCGATTCGCGATATTAATTCGATTATTACTCGTCGTAAAGAAGTAACAGCGCAGCGCTCGAGCGCTAACGGCGCGCCGGCACGCCATTAACGCGCCCGCAATAAAGCAATTTGGATTTTATCGCACCGCCATAGAGATTACACTGCTTTATCACCACCATCCGCTAATTACCGCCAGCCGCTGCGCTCGGCGCACGCTAGCTCCTTCACCACGCTAAACTCACCCTTGGGTATGAAGCGCTAAAACACTTTTGCTGCTGATAGGGCTCCGTTGTAGCCAACGAACAGCAGTATGCAAACATTACCGCGTTCCGATTTGAAGGGCGCTGTTGCTAGTGTAATTACTGGGGTAACGGGACACAACATTTAACATATCAAGCGACGCATTGTGGTATATACATCATCCTAACTAGCGCCACGTTTATATGGATAAGCATATCACTTACCATCAGGTGAACATCCCGCAAGTCTTATCACTTAATTAAATAAAAAAAAATCAGATTTTTTTTTTTAAATAGTAGACTAAGTCAACATATATAATAACGCCATCTTGATTAGTCGAATATCTGTTAACGACGATCGTCCATTTTACGAGGCGACGGTCACCTGATGGTAAGTTATACCCCAACCCATAGCGAACTTTAGTTAGAATGGTATACACAGCACCACATTATGCTGATCGCCTTGAGATATATGATGAAAATTCTTGTTACCGCAGTAATTTTAATAGCTACAGCACCATTCAAACCGGAACATAGTAATGTTTGCATACTACTATTTGTCATTTGCAGGAGGAACTACGGTGGTACCTACATTGTTTCCGGCAACAGAGATCTACTCTTCCCTGTACGTCATGACTGAAGGTCGTCGTGCAATGCTGTTAATGACGCGTCAACCAGCTGTCTCCACACCGCTCTGATCTAGACATGTCTTAGGTCATTCAGAATGTTAGTGCCTAAGATCAACTGTATCAGGTCGGACTATCGGATAGAGGATCGACCCTGTGATCTCATGCTCTCAACCTTACCTACTACAACCAGCTTATCCAGATTATCTGGCACAGAGATCAACGAGTAGTGAATGAAAATATTACTGTTGTTCCGGTTTGAAGGGTTTTGTAGCTAATGAAATCACTGGGTTAATGGGACTTAACATTTTGTTTATAAAGGGTGTCTGGCGGCAGATTTATATTTTAAAAAACGAATATCTCAATAAGTTATACACAGTGCGGGGGAACGTGGTGTCATTAGAATCACCGATCGTGCGGATTTCTTAGTCACGATGTCGCAGTGGTGCAGTGGTGCAGTGGTCGGGTGAGCATCGCGCGTTCGCTATTGAAGCATTTTTCAAGAGTAACGATTCTTACGTACTCGCTCGCCGACAGTTTTGTTCACATTTCAATATTCGACGGATGGGCGATGGGCCGAGTGTGAATTTAATTCGTTCGTGGGTGGAGAGGTTCCGCGCAACTGCTTCGGCTATGAACCACCACGGCCAGGATCTAGTCGATCGTCAAGGACCCCCGAAAACATTGAACTGGTTGAACGCAGTTTACGTGAAAATGCACGACTTTCGATACGGAAAAGGGCAGCTTCACTGGGACTTCCAAGAGCATGCGTGCATGAAATTTTGAAAAAAGATATGAAGTTTCATCCTTTTAAAATTCAAATAATTCAAGAAATGAAAAAAAAATGACTTTGCGTCACGCAAATTTTTTTGTGAAACCATGTTGGAGCGTTTTCGCACTGTGAATTCCATTTTTTGGAGCGACGAGGCTCATTTTCATTTAAACGGACACGTAAACAAGAACAACACACAAAATTGCCGTTACTGGGCTCTAAGAACTCGCAATCCTCGACTGAAGCACCAAAAACCATTACCAACCATTACATTGCCCAAGGGTAACTGTTTGGTGCGCTTTATCCACGAATGGGATAATCGGACCATTTTTTTTTGAAAATGCACGGGGCCAAGCGACGAATGTCAATGGTGAGAATTATCGGCTCATGATTTCGAATTTCTTTTTGCCGAACCTGCGAGCTCATTCATCATTCTCATCACACACGTGGTTTCAACAGGATGCGGTACAGGTGCGACCGCACACACGGCCAGAGCTTCGATGGAGTTGTTGCGTGAAAATCTCCCTCAAGAACTGATTAGTCGCTTTGGGGACATCCCGTGGCCACCGAAGTCACCCGACCTAACTCCAATGGATATTTTTTTGTGGGGCTACCTCAAAGAGAGAGTTTACGCCAACAATCCGTGAACTGTTGTGGACCTTAAAGAAAATATTCGGCGAGAAATCAGCGCAATTGAACCAAGTTTACTGCAGCGTGTGGCACGGAATACAGGGCTCCGTTTCGAACAGTATGTGTATGTGCAACAGGATGGAAGACATTTGGATGACATTATCTTTAAAAAATTAAATCCGCATTTGTACTCTATCTTTTAATACTTTTAGTAAAATTATAGGTCAAACATATTATTTTTATTCAAATTTGAAAACATAAATCTGCCACCAGACACCCTGTATAAGCGAGGATCGAGGTCCATCAGGCGAACGTCTCCGTCTTGTTGCATTAATTAAAAAAAAAAATCTACTGAATTGTAGTTTGAGAATTTCGTTGCGGAATCCTAATTTAATTAAATTCTGTTTTTATCACGTGATCGCGCGTGCGCCTAAGTGCTGCCACGCTCCAACTGTCCCCCGTTTAGTAGGGATTTTAACTTCCCCCATTAAACTACTGTAGTTTAATTATCAAAATTGAATTAGTAAATCTATTGCATGTTTTCCGTTGATTGCTATATACTTTACTGTCACGTAGTAACGTTATATGCGTAGTAAGAAAAAAGGAAATAATATATTTATAATGTTAACCGAGACTAATAAGACGTTCACCTGATAATAAGTGATACACCTATCTAGGTATCACCGCTGCTCTTATTACAGTCGACAAACAGTAGTATGACAACATAACTGTGTTCCGGTTTGAAGGGCGCTGTAGCTAGTGTAAAGTCTCGAGCGATGCGCGTACAGTATATAAATAAGGTTCACTCCGTCAGCTCACTTTTTAAGTGCTGCAATTATGCCCACCGCTGGGCATAGGTCTCTAAAGAATCTTCATATCGATCCAGCTCTGCAACTAGCTACATCCCGCGATCTTCACCATATCGTAAGATCACCGAGTGGGGGATCCGCCACTGCGTCTTATGGTGCCTGATCGCCATTCGAGGACCTTGGTCCCCTATGGACCATCAGACCTTAGAGAATGTTTTGCCCAACTATGTCGGTGACCTTAGTTCACCTGATCTCTTCATTTCTAGTTCTATCATACAGAGAAACTCTGAGGATAGTACTTCCATTGGTGCCTGTGCGACTTGGAGCTGAATGAGAATACTGGGAATCAACTAAATCAGAACCTGGTTCTCATAATATACACAAGGTCTCTGATGCTGGAGAGCGTCTAGGCAGGTACAGTAGTCTGCAATCGTTACTATGTTCCGGTTAGAAGGGCTTCGTAGCTAGTGTAATTTCTGGGGTACCCACACTGAACTACTTAAGTGTCAGGCGATAGCGCGATGTCTGACGTGTATACCATTTTAACTGGCGCCACCTTGTTATGAGAAGGTGTATCACTTAATATCAAGTGAACGTCTCACTCGTCTCATTGCTTGATTGCATAGTAATATATATTATCTAGTTCTTCAAATCTATAGTAGTTGTTCCTCGTCCGCTGTGCTCGTCGTAACATCCCTGCAACTACCCTTGGGGTAGGAATTTTGTCATATCCATTCTTAGCTGACCTCTAAACGGCAGAAGCAATATCTTTACAAATTTTGAGTGTTCACGTCGAATAGTTTCGGTGAACTGGACATGAGTTTATTAATCTATGGATATCTCCTATATAAATATATATATATATATATATATATATCTTGAAATATTAGGGTATTCAACGCCGACATTTTTTTTTATTTAATTAAATGACGAGACGATTGGGATATTCACCTGATATTAAGTGATACGCTAACCTATGCCAACCCAGCAGTAGTTAGTATGATATAAGCAGCACATAGCACTCTTCGCCTGAGACATAAGATGTTGAGTTTTTCTATACCAGTAATTACAGCTGGAGCATCCTTCAAACTGGAACACAGTACTGTTTGTCGGCTGCAATAGGCGCTGCGGTGGTACCTACGTAGTCTCCGGTAACACAGACCAAACACAAGTAATACACTTTCTTTGACACCATTACTGTCGCTCTTTTTAAGTTAAAAAATAACTTAATTAACAACATTAACTGATGACATATTTCGTAAAAAAAAATCGCACATGTCTTCAACAATGTTTTCATGTATTAATTGGCTAATTAAAATATAGTAATTTTTTTTTACATGCATTTCATTGAACGCATTGTTTAACGTCATAATATACGCAAAATGTTCTCGTAACAGATATGGCGGAGCTTGTTTAATGTATTCGTAACATCCGTGTTTGTTTTTAAAACGTGTAATTATTTTTAAAAAAAAATGGAGCAGCAGATGCTCACACAAGGGTTAATCGATTTTATCCGTTTGTAGTGTATCAACTTTGTTTTTTATATTCGATAAGATTAATACAAATTCAATCTTATCTCATTGTTATAAGAGTTAAGTTTGTTAACGTTAGAAGCATGAGTATTTGTATTGACGTAACCATTTTTTTTTTAGTTCAACGTTCTAATATGAACTTAATACAGTTATAGTTAAAAGTAAAAGTTAAATTTTCATAATTACAGTTTAACTGTTGTGTTTGTTTTAATTATAATTGGCCGCGTCGATATCCGTGGGCGGAAGTTTTGGTGCCGCAACAAAACACAGTTAATGGCCTGTTTAATTATTATTACTTTCGCCGTTATAATTAAATGGACAGTTAAATGATACGTTAAGTTCGTTTTAACTGATCAATTTGGTTTACAATGAAATATGGATGATTTTAACTGGAGTTGTAATGGTTAAAGTACTTAGATTAGATCATATCAGTCTCTTTCTGGCGGTGTAAGGGATCCCGCACAACAACTCGCGGAAATCAAGCCAACCTCACCAGCTCGTGGTACACCCTGCTAATCAACAGACGAGGATCTGGGTCCCATTAATACGGATTAGTCAGCGTGGTGGCCCATACCCTCCATACGAAACCCTATAAGACCTTGGTGGCCGGGGGTGCCGGAGGCTATGCCGACTGTATGTGGATATCTTTGAGGGAGACCTATGTCCAGCTGTGGACGTCTATCGGCTGATGATGAGTCAGTTTCTATACCACATTATTAAAGTCAACAGCACAAGGAATCGAACTAAGGACCTACCTAATACAGGATATAATAACCTATGTTACATAATGGTTATATCAACATAATAGAGTATAACTAGCAATATAATGTTTGCTGTTAAATAGTAAGCTACTGGACGCGAATATGCTCGTCTGATAGTAAACAATACATTCTTCATCATCATCATTATCAACTGCTAGAAGTCCAATGTTGGATATTAGCCTTCCCCAAAGATCTCAAGATACAGTCTCCATTGTCTCCGGCACTGCTGGGCGGTAGGGGTTGTCATATGTAGGTCTTCATTTGGAGGGATTTGGTCCTTTTCCCACTACGCTGACCCAATGCGGATTGGTGGGAGCCAGAGCCTCATTTCTTGGGTAGCAGGATGCATCACGAGGAGTTGAGGTTGGCTCGGATCCCGTGAGTTGTGCGAGGACCATTACACCCCTATCTAATTAACTAAACTAACAGTACTGTATGTCCGTCAGTCTTCACTGCTAGTTGTATAGTCTAGGTTCAGGGAGCCATGGTGTGCAGTGCCTATATGCCTGTACGGAGCGGATGCCTACGATTGTATGTCATTATTAACCGTCTTCAATATTACTCCCAGGATCTAGATAGAGATATAAGGAAAAATTAATAAATAAATACAACAAATGGTTACTAGGCTATCTAAATGCTCGGCCCTGTAGTCGCGAGCTGTTAAGAATGGGACTAAGGTATTCCACGTACAAGGCGACTGAAAGGGTCTTCGGGTTCATGGGCTTTGGGGGTGGGGGCCCTCAGAGCTGATTAAGCAAGCTGTGGGAGGGCAAATGCATGGTGGTCTTGTATTTGCCGTAGCACAGCGTGGGCGCTTTGCCCTTCCGTGGGATGGTTTAGCCAGAGTGCAGGGTGCACCGGTGCGTTCCGATCCTGGAGCCCTTCCTAATGCACTGACGGAGACCACCGTGTGGGTAGAAGCCACACATAACCATGTCTTCCCCTCAGAAGTAAGGTATCTTTTAAGACCTCTCCCGCGATAAAAAAAAAGTTATCTAGATGGTAAGCAGTGTTTGAATAATTTCACGGAATAGATTCTTCTATCAGCATCAAATGAAGTATAGCCGATATTAAAATGCGAGTAACGAGCGGATTCCGTGCCGGCGATATGTTTATAAGCGTGTTCGTTAAGGGGAAGCTATACCCATTATTAAATGGACGAAAAATTAATAAAATACATACAATACAATATTGGCTTTACCGTGTGAAGAGTAGTGTTTTCTTTTATTATTCAAAGAAGCGATGACGTTCACTTTGGGATGGTAAATCCACATTATCCTCAACGTCTTAAGACATGTTGGGTCTCGTTACTCCTTTCCGGGGTGAAGGACAGGTACGAGGTGGTCTAGTGATTGTCTTACGAAAGCGAAGATGCTGAGGAAGGCTTCCCGCTTTGAGACATGCTTTGGGTGTAAAGCCTGGAGCCACCGGTGCGTTCCGCAAAAGATCCTGGGGTCTATAACGCACTGACAATGACCACCAATGGGGATTTAGTGGGTAAAAATCTAACATAACCTTTCTCCACAGAAGTATGTTTTAGATTTACCTCATTTCATTAGCTAGAATTGTCTCTATCCTCTTCCAACCATTCTCAAGCTGAATCTGTCTATCACAGTCATCATCATCATCAAATCATCCAAACGTTGTCCACTGTTAAACATCCTCCAACCAACTAGTCCACCAAACAGCAACCAATATTGAGATTCTTTGCAATATCTACTGGCGGTAGGTTTTTGTTCATAGAGACCGTGTAAGTATGTACCATCGCAGCGTCCATCTCTAGTGTCAAACAATACTCCCCAGCAACAGAAATCTGCCACCACCATCATGCTCCTGACTTCCTGATAAGAAGAGGATCTATTGAAGATTCATCTCCTAACAGGAAAGATAGGGTTTGTTTACGAGCCTAGATTATATGTAAATATAATTAGGTCCTACTCTCTCCTTAACATGGCGGATAATTTTCACTCGCCTAATAAACGGGAGTGGTTTTGATATGGCATTCCGTTCGGCACGTCAGCGACGCGCTTTTGATGGTCTCTTGTTAGGTGATTATTGCCACACGTCACTTAAATTTCAGTGTTAACACAGTCCATGTTTGCAGAGACCGCTTCTAAAGGGAAATGAGCTTTGGTGTTGGTATTCGAACCTCTTATTCGATAATAGTAGTGATTATATTTAGCAATTTTAAGGTTATCTAGGAATGAGGTAATTAGACGGTGATCTAGAAAAATAGGTATAACAATGAGGTGGAGGAGTGGACGTCTATCGGCTGATGGTGATGATGATGAGGTTGTTAGAGTGTATACATAACATCATAAAGTGTTCGACGTATCTTTTTTTTAAGTAAAGAAGTGACGATACAACGAGACGTTCGCCTGATGTTCAGTGATACCCCTATTTAGTGATGATTAATATTAGTAAATATACAATTAGTATATACAAGATCAAGACCAAATGTGACCTAGACCAAGATCTATACTAGGTCTTGTTCATGCTTTGCTCATCACTATACTACTTATAATAATATGGTGCTTGGTAAAGTGTTGTACACAACATCTCATTGTGCCACCGTTATTCCCATTTTTCTCTGCCAAAAAGTAGAATGCAAACATTACTGTGTTCCGATTCGAAGGGCGCTGTAGCTAATGTAATAACTGGGGTAAAGAGATTACATCTTATGTCTCAAGGTTACGAGCGCAATGTGGTGTTGTGTATATCATCTTACCTAGCGCCGCGACCAGATGAAAGTCCAGCATATAAAACTTCGAAGAAAAAAAAAAGGTGCCAACGACGAGAGTCAGTTGTAAGCGTTGATTAATAAAATTGGAATAGCCACGTTATCATCATCATCAGTCGATAGCGTTCCACTGCTGGATGTACTCCTCGCTTAAAGATCTCCATATCGATCAGTCCTGAGCTGCTCATTCAGTACTTCTTACGGCCTTCATCAAATCGCTTGATCTCCCATACCGCCGGACACCTGGAGCTGTCACTACGCTAGGCAGATGCTGGTTGGGTGGAACTCAGAGCCTCGTTTGATGATCAGAAGGTTGCACCACGAGCAGTCGAGGTTGGCTTGGGTCCCGTGATTTACTCTGAGGAGGACAATGGCTGGACGTGGTCTCCGGTCATTGAAGAGGCTCACTAGGCTGGTGAGGTCTGCGTAAAGCTGACCTTGGGACGGGCTATACCAGCATAGCGTTAGCGAGGCCGCGGCTGTGTTCCTAACGGAGATCCCGTGACTTCGCCATACGTCGAAGGTGACCACCGAGGAGGTTTTAATGGTTAAAAATCTTCATATAACTCTGACTTCCCGCCAGAAAAAAAAAAAAAAGCAAAAGTATCTTTTCGAAGAGTGAGTTATAGCGCAGGGCTTACGCCCCTCGACGAGCTCGGACGTTCCATATTCAAATGTTTCAAATTTGAAAAAAGAACGTTGCCGGCGCCACGTGACCGTATCGAGACGCAACGGCGCGGCTATCTGTACGCAGAGATCGCGCCGCGCATGCGCGGGCGTCTGACGCGTTTTTAATACGTGCCCGAAATTTTTAATGAACACCGCATCGATAAAACACTACGGCACACGTAATATGGAGTGTAATTTATGTGTCGCCAGCACGCCACTCGTTATTGGGTGACGAGCTCGCAACGCTGACGTTAATGGCACAGATAATTAACAAGTTAATTTTTTTGGCGGGAATCTCATAGGTTATATTTTAATCAATACTTCTTTATGATTACGCCATAAACAACAGACAGCCCATTAAATTTTCTAACTGCTGGGATTAGTGACGTTCTTTAAGGTGATAGGTGAAAAGCTGCTCTGTAATATGTCAGTTACAACACTACATATATATGTATATTAGTAAATAATACACAATCTGCTATCTTTATCTATAAACTAGCATCGCTACGCCGTGTTTCTGTGTTCCGGTTTGAAGGGCGTTGTGGCTAGTATAATTGGGGTAACGAGACTCAATATCTTACGTCTTAACGCGACGTGATTAGTATGTAGTGTATCATCCTAACTGGCGTCACGTTGTTATGGGCCTATCACTTACAACCAGGTGAATATCCTGCTCGTCGTCTCTTTCGTATCCTTTTATCGTTACGGAGGACTATTTACCATCAGGACACGTATACTACGGTTAACAAGGTTATTCAGAGTTTATGGTGAACAAAGGAGATTACCCTCGAAAGCTCAAGCCTTCTGAGCTTCTTACTAGGGATGCTATCTTTGGCTCTGCTGCTAGAAGCGGCATAGTTTTTTTTTTTAAAAGTGCCGAAACGCGTGTCTCTTTCACTTGATGTTGAGTGACACCAGCGCGTAACAATATGGCGCTAATTATGATGGCGTACACTGCACCATATTGATTTCGTCGTCTTACATAGACGTTACGTTTCGTTACTGCAGTAATTTTATTACGTACAACGTCCTTCGACCGGATGTAATGATTGCACAGTACTTATCAGCGTATGTAATAAGCGCTGTGATGGTACCTAGACAGTCTCCAGCATCAGAGACCTACTACCAGTAAATTACCAGTAACCTACAGCGCCCTTCAAACCGGATACATTGTCTGCACAGTACAGTTCGTCGGCTGCAATAAACGCTGCGGTGGTACTAAGACGGTCTCCGGCAACAGAAACCTACTACCAGTAAATTACCAGTAACCTACAGCGCCCTTCAAACCGGATGTATTGTCTGCACAGTACAGTTCGTCGGCTGCAATAAACGCTGCGGTGGTACTAAGACGGTCTCCGGCAACAGAAACCTACTACCAGTAAATTACCAGTAACCTACAGCGCCCTTCAAACCCGATGTATTGTCTGCATAGTACAGTTCGTCGGCTTCAACCCATCAGTACAGTCTAGACTTAGTTATACTTCGGTCTTGATATGGAGGGCCGCAACACGTCTACCATCAGATGGTTTTCTCGTCTCATCCAATCATTGATATTCTCGTGAACATTTAATTGTATGACAACAACAACAACAACAACAACAAGTAATTATGTTGATACAATCGATACCGATGTGTAACGACAACAAGCCAACGACAACACGGCGCGCTCGTGTTTTTTTGGGAATAAATTTGCATCGATAAATCGACCGGACGGACAGTTGGACAGATATACGTACATGTAATTAGATAATAAATTAACTTCCTTATGAGGGATGCTACCCCCTGATAAAGGGATGCTTGCACGGCTCACGTCACCGCGCTCCAATGGCGGACCCGCCATTATTATATTACCAAAGAGAAAATCAATTTAAAAATAAAATTTATATGGTGGACTCGCTGATTGCTGCTTGTGACCCGCCTGATTTATGTACGTCTGTAACAACAGAGGAACCTCTTCACGCTCTTTTTAAAGAACTTCATGTTGCACCTCCTACGGACAACCTGGATTGATAACTCCGCCCACAATTTCTGAATTATCTATTGAGTGTTTTTCTGAACAAACACCTCTGGAACCGGATCGCACGTGACCATTGCGGTTCAAGGGTATGAATTCCCTGCCGATGGCGGGCAGCGCGATGATGAAGTAGTAATAATATTAATGTTATTAAAAAACATGGTGGTGGATGGTTCGGCCATGTTGAAAGAATGGATGAAAGCAGATTAACGAAAGAAGTATACAAGGTGATGATTGGAGAAATCGGTGCAGGTCAACCTGGGCAGGACATGTTCCGATCGAATCGAGGATGTCCTGAAAAAAGGTGGGGTCAAGAGCACTCGCAACCGTCGTGCATGCATGAAGACGCTCATGAAAGTGGAGGACGCGAGAGAGGTGTGCCAATATCTTTGCAAGTGGAGAGAGCTGGTCTCTGACTACCGCATTGTGAACGAGCCGTGATATATGCATGTATGTATGTAAAAAAAAAAAGTAAAAGTGTGCACACTCGTGCAGCGTATGCACTATACAAGTATAGCGACGTGCGCTAATGTTTATTTTATGCAAAGCGCATCCGTCGGCGGGAATCAGTCAGATCCAATTAGCGAGCGGGGCGCGGCTGAACTTCCTGTTTAACCTGATGAACCAGTTTCACAGAATTTTGGTGCAATAGCTCAAATATTGGTGAAGGACATAGCTTATTCTTAATGAAAATCAATCAATGCAACAGTAGACAAAACTGCATTTGACAATCAACACATGAAAATATGTCATATACATTATAAGGAAAAAAGGAAGTGCGAGACCAAGCCAAGCTCACCTGCCACCAATCCGCTCTAGACCAGCGTGGTGGATGGGAAATGGTTCAAATCCCCCTTTATGGACCTACAAATATCGAGATCTTTGGGGAAAACCTATGTCCAGCAGTGGACGTCTATCGATTGATGATAATAAGAGAGAAAGTTCTTGAACTTTTTCATAATATATTAAACTGGTAGTAGGTCCACCGGAGACCGTCTAATTAACACTGCAGCTCAAACATACTATGTTCCGGATTGACGGGCGCTGTAGCTATGCAAATGAAAGGACTACCTTATGTTACAATCATTAATAATCAGTAATGTACTAGTGATAGGTGTAGTGACATTGTAGGTAGCATCACCGCGTCTATTTCTACTGACAAATTGTGTTGTGTGCACCATCTTAACTAGCATGTTGTTATGGACAGGTGTATCACTTAACATCAGGTGAATGCCTGACTCGTCTCGTGTCTTCAGGCCTTCACGAGGGCGAAGCAGCGAGCACAGATACCTATCCGTCATAGATATACGGATTTACAGGACATTGCTATTATACTTTAGTATATCTATAGCCAAGCATTAACATTAAAAACAATGTCATATTTTGTACTTGTTACTGGTAGTGATTACTGCGGTAACAAGCCTTGTGTAACGTCTCGAGATGTCGAGCGCAATGTGAAAAACATTCATATTAATAACAACTGAATTACAACTTGGACTTCAAGCCTTCTGTCTGAAGAGTCAGTGGTATTTAGTCACCAGCCTGATCATGTTGGGTACTGCAACATAGACCAAGTTTATCTCAAGAGGGTTTACCTTCACCGGAAGCTCAAGATCAGAGGTCATCAAACCAGACTATCGAAACGTCCTAAGTCACAGAGCTATCCAATCTTTAACGATTCCTACATCTAACACGCTTACATTAGTTTGGCAAATATCTCCCTTCCGCTTTATTGCTCTTTATTCAATGCTTTATAAAAAGTGTTACAGTGATCGGATTTAGTTCAAATATGCGCCGTTTTGTTCGATAATCTGTTTCCATCTAGACGGCAACTTCATAATACCTCCCTTGTAGAAGCCCCCCTCCTTATTTGCGAAGAACTCAGACAGCCACTTTTCACAAGCCTCTTTTGAGATCAACTTTACACCACCAAGGGCGTTCACCATGGACAGGAACAGGTGGTAATCACTTGGCGCTATGTCCGGGCTATATGGTGGATGCGATAAAACCTCCCATCCGAGCTCCCGTAGCTTCTGACGAGTCATCAACGAAGTGTGTGGTCTGGCGTTGTTCTGGTGGAACACTACGGAACGTTTCTCTAGCGGATTTGCCTTTAACGAAGGAAAACTTTAAAATAGCGCGAATTTCGGCGTTAGTGAACTCAATGTTTACACGTCTATTACTGTTGAACGCAATATCCAAACTAATTATGCATAGCGTCATTTTGTAGGTTATATCAAGACCTTTCAAATTATGTATAGTATTGCCAGATACGAGCTCTGTAGCGCTTTGTACATAGCCGCGAAATTCAAAAGATAATAAGGCGGAAGGGAGATATTTGCCAACCTTATATATAATGTATTTTCGTATATATATATATATGAAATGAAAATGGGTTGTCTTTATTCACTAATCACGTAAAAACTAGTGAACGTATCGATACGTGAATATGACCATACGACGCGGAATGTTTTGTAGATAGTTATAGGCCATTTATTTATTGAATTCCATAGATCCTTCACCATATTATTTCTAATTAAATCTGATTAATACTATCGTTTGGTATTATATATGCGGTTGCTATGGTAACGCGCGTGAACAGCTAGTATACTGTAAATGAGATATATATATATATATATATATATGTATATATATGAATAAGTTATAAAACGATGAAGCAGGAAGCCATGTATTGACAAATTCTTTTGCTTTATCATTTATGTCAAAAAAAAAAAAAAATAACTTAATTTTATAATAAGAACCATTTTGTGCTTTAGTACGTCGAGTTTGGTGCTTTATTACGTGTTAAGTGATAACTTTTGTTGATCGCGTTAATGCTTAATAGTCCTCGAAACCCGATGCCGTCAACTTGACGACAATCCGAGCGACGTTTACGCGTCACATTTAAAAACATCCGATTCCGATTTCAAACGCTTCGCACCGTGCACGGTTGCACGGAAGTACCGAACATTGACTGCTGGTAGGTCTCTGTTGCCGGAGACCGTCTAGGTACCACCGAAACGCCTATTGCAGCAGACAAACAGTACTATGCAAAAATTACAGTGTTCCAGTTTGAAGGGCTTTGTAGCTAACTGAGGCAACGAGAGTTAACATCTACCTCTCAATACGACGAGCGCAATGTGGTGCTCTGTATATCATCCTACCTAGCACTATATTATTATGGTCGGGCGTATCACTTACCATCGGGTGAGCGTGCCGCTCGTCTCATCGCTTAATTGTGTATAAAACTGTGAAATCATTACTGTATTCCGGTTTGAGAGACGTAGCTAGTGATTTTCCTGGTGTGAACAGACGACATGTATCACTTATCAATGAGGCGAACGTTTTGCACGTATATATATTTATATAACTAACAGTTATGAGGTAACAGTAAAGAAATCTTATCAGTCGGATAACGCCTCTGCTGGGCATAAGTCCACAAGGATCCTCATTGAGAAGGACTTGGGCCTTAGCCCCATCACTCAGCTTAGATTGGTGGTTTCTCTGGTTTTGTGAGTTATCAAGAAAATAAAGCAACAGTAAGTCATTAATCTTGAAATAATTTAAGAGATTTAGAGAAGTTTAACTTAATAAGTATAATATACTATGAATTGTTAATAATATTAAAAAAAAAACTTACTTTTTTAAAATATTTCTGTTTTAACAGGAGCGGTACTTCCGTGCAGCGAGCCGTAAGGGAGTGTCCAATGACACCTCGCTGATGTTTTGAAATAAGAACGCCGCGTTCGCAATACGAACCTACGAATTACAATTTTCAAAAAACGAAGGGAGCTTTACTTCTTTTTTTTTTCGTTGAGAAACAAAACACTCGGCACCGATGCCGCGAATGAAGACTTTAATGCGTTGTAATAGAATCGGCTATATGATATCGGGGTGCAAAAAAAAAAAAGAATATTGCATAACAACACAAAGCCGTTTATTTCCGCCTTTGTCCAGTATTAAAGTGTCGATTTGGGCGTTAAGTTCCATTTTTGAAAAATGAATAGGCAAACATGGCGGGGTCGCGTTGCACGGCGGCTGAATAGTTAATGTGTTTAGCGCACAATAAACACAAAGAACACTGTGATTTGATGGCGATTCAATATGTATTTAACTTAATACTTTGACACGTCTACTTGACGTACGACTTGAATACTATTTTGTAACCTATTTCTAGACTGCAGCGCTTCAAACACTACAACGCCGCTTACCTTAATATCGTTTCTTTTTGTATTCAATGTAGCGACGAGACTACGGTGCGCTATGTGGTGCTATATATAACATATAACTAGCACGTTGTCACGTTGTTATGGGCGTATCACTTAAATTCACGTGAACGTCCGTCTCGTCGCGAAATGTTATAAAAAAAAATAACATGGCTCTAGTCAAGACGATATATTAATACACCACATTGCGCTCGCCTTGAGACATATGATGAGACATCACCCCATTAATTTCACTACCTACAACTCCCTTCAATCCGGAACACAGTAATGTTCGCACAGTACTGTTTGTCGGTTGTAATAAGAGCTGTGGTAGTATCTAAATTGTTTCCGGCATGAGACCTACCATCAGTTCCGCAGTAACAGCAGTCACGCTCTAGTCTATGTAATAAAAAAAAGTAAATTCTTGATTATCTATGATCTGTATTACATAATTTCATCATAAGTTATAACACTATTATTGATTTTATTGTATAAATAAATAAATATATAAATAAGTAAATAAATATATAAATAAGTAAATAAATATATAAATAAGATCAACGATATAGTCCAAAAGATTGCTAATCTCAATTGTGACAAAGGACACGAAGGTCCTCGAATGACGACCGCGTACCGGAAGACGCAGTGTTGGCAGCCCAACCAACAAAATGGTCCGATTTGTGTAATAAAGGTCCTGACCCACAACACGCAGACGGAACAACATAAAAAAAAAAAAAAAAAAAAAAAAAAAAATGGTCCGAAGATCTGGTGAAAGTTGCAGCAAGCAGCTGGATGCGAACCACGCAGGATCGATTTTTTTGTGAGACTTATGTCCAGCAATAGACGTCAGTCAACTGATGATGATGATGAATTGATTGTTCACTTAGTAGTTTTTATAGTAAAAAAATACCAATAGGTTGGCAACACTGCTTTAATTTTATAATCTCCCATTTGTCCCTCTCTTAGCTCACACAACACCAGTGCTGCTTCTGTATCATTGCCTTTTGTCTCTGGTCACAGGCCGTGGATCCGGGTCCACTTCCAGCGCTAACATCACCACGAATCTAAACTGCTTCTGGTTCGATATCCGGGACAATCAGTTCTTGTTTTTTAAATAGAATCTCTTCATCCCATCTTCATCTTATCAGGGTTATTGGTTGGACACGCTTCAACATCTTCACCGTCTTTATCACTTAACATCATTTGACATTGAGGTCAACACAAATATATCTTTACATCAATAGTTATGTACTTTAATAAGGACAATGATAGTACAGTATTGTGCAAAACACACTGTGTTCCTGTTTGAAGGGCGCTATAACTAATGAAATTACTGTTGTAAAGAGATTTTGTACCTTGTCTTAGCGATGAACATAATGTGATGTAATCATTCTAACTAGCGCCACGTTATAGGCAAGCGTATCACTTACCATAAGGTGAACGCTTCACTAGTTCCATTGATTCGTAGAATTAAAAAAAAAAATATGACTATAAATGTGAAATCCAGGATATATACTTGTACTTCTATTGAATAGTGCTCATCTACTGAATAATTAGGCTTTCGGATTTACTAAGGTCTATCATGGTACAGTCATGTTGACTATGTAGCTAATAGAATTAGAACTGTCGTTTATGTTTAAAATCCTTCTAAATGTCGCATCCATCGATCCCGTTGTAAAAACATATATTGCACTGGCCTATCCAATTATGACGTATTGTATTTCTGCTTGGGAAGGGGCTTGCAAAACTAAATTAATCGAAGTAGAAAGGTAGAAATGCTAAACGTTTTTAAATACCTACACCCAACGAACTTACTGTATTTATATAGTAAAGTTTTAACTATAAGACAATTATATATATTACGAACAATCTTAAGAAGTTATAAAAACCTACCATACGATTCAAGTGTCTTAAATATATTGACGAAAAGACAATGTTCTTACATTTCACCCGATTAATACTAACTGATCTACTAGCTAGTCAACAGTAGGGGACAGAATCGGTTAAATTATACAATAAAATAAATATATTATTAACATTTACCCCACGGACTTCAACGCATCCAAAAGCACGCTCGCAGAACGGCTCAGCACTGGAGTATGGCAACACCAAAGCACTACTGAACATCAGCTGAACTGAACTGACAGAAGACTAGCAACATTCTACTTTCTATCTTCAGGTATTTATGAGGTATGTTGTCTTAATATTGTTCAAGCACTTATCAACGTGTTTTTGTTTTCTTTTTTTTTTTTTTATTCACTGTTCTTTTTGTTATATCTCTTTTATTGTTTTATATACTTTACTTTTAATTTATTTCATTTACTTTCAGTGAAAGAGAGAAATTTTCTGATACAAGCATACTCTTACTTACTAGATCTCAAACTAATTTTGTTACTTTAATAGCTGAGAATTAATAAAAAAAAAATTTAAATTTACTTTTTTACTTAAACATATTCGAAGTGAAGATACCTTGTGACTAATCAAAAAAATAAATCCTTTTTTGTACATACATACATATACATATATATCACGCCTCGTTCCCAGCGGGGTAGGCAGAGACCACCTCTCTCCACCTGCTACGATCCTGGCACACCTCTCTCGCTTCCTCCACTTTCATAAGCGTCTTCATGCACGCTCGTCGGTTGCGTGTGCTTTTGATCCGGCCTTTCTTTAGGACATCTCCGATTTGATCGGAGTATGTCCGTCTAGGTCGGCCTGCACCGATTTTTCCAATCATTCTTACCTTGTATATTTCTTTCGTTAATCTTCTTTCATCCATTCTTTCGACATGACCGAACCATCTAAGCATCCCTTTCTCTATCCTTGTCACTACATCTTCAACCACGCCGCACCGCTTCCTTATCCTTTTTTGTATAGCTTTAAAAAATTATTAATACGTATGATAGACTGAATGCGATTGAACCTTTGCTCTTCAAAAAAACCATATCTGTTGGCGGGCAAGATGCAAATGTCACTCGGCTTGACAATAGAAAAATGGAAACATTAATTCGTATTTCCGTAGTGATAATAGGATTATAGTGGGGGCCATCTGATGGGCAATTAAACAGCCAAATTAGGGGGAACATTGTCACTGTCCAAATTAATGGTGACACAACTTACCATCTGCCGTTAATGGTCACCTACAGCGCGCATACCTTTTTAGATGGTAAATACATTTATTATCTATGCCGATATATTTTTTTTAGAATAGTAATACTTTAATACAGTGGTGATGTAGTTTTTTAATCAGTCCCCATTTACTTCTAATGTACACTACATTTTAGTAGTTTTAGTGGTTTATCTATACCGTTATGAATACTGCTGCTTTATTATTAATATTTAGCGTAAGAAAACGACATTACTTTCCGGTCCCCCTAATACATTAGGATCTCTATATATTTTTCTATAACTGATATATTCACTGGTTTATAATATACTATTCTACAAAGGGACGATGATATGCCCATAACAACGTAGTGCTGGTTATGATGGTATACATACCACCACATGTTCGTCGCCTTAAAACGTAAAATATTAAATTCGTGACCTTTGTAAATTCACTAGCTACAAAAGCCCTTCAAACCTACACACTAATAATAACACACGTGTGATAGCAGAAGCAGGCCTTGTCTTGGTGGATACCTGGTATGTCTCCGGCAAGAGGCCTACCACAAAGTAGGTTATAATATTTGATCATCTATCAACTGATTAGTATGTTGTATACTGGATATTTTTTTCCATCAACGAGGTGACGACCAATTTCAAATCAATCATCAGATGGACTCCCACTGCTGGACCTATGCCTTCCCCAAAGATCTCCATACCATATGAGGGGATTTGCACTATTTCTCATCATGCTAGCTCAATGCGGGTTGGTGGGAGCCAGAGCTTCGTTTGTTGATTAGCAGGGTTCACCAAGACCTGGTGAGGTTGGCTTAGATCCCGTGAGTTGTTGTGCGAGACCCAACTTTCACGTAATCATCAGCTGGTAGACGTCCACTGCTGGACTCAGGCTACCCAAGATCTCCTCAGCATAGCCTTGGGTATCACCGAGCACTATAAGCTGTCGTTTGTATGGGTCCATATGGGGGGATTTGGGCAATTCCCCACCAAGCTGGTCCAACGCTTTGGTGGGAGGCAGAGCCTCGTTTATTGATTAGCAGGGTTCACCATGAGGTGGTGAGATTGGCTTGGTTGCTGTGAGTCGTTCTAAACTCTTTACACCACGAGTTCACATGGTGGTAAGTAATACGCCTGATCATACTGATACTGCAATGGAATATAGTGTTTGTCTATTTAATAATAGTATTTTATTAGCTGTATTTAAACATATTAATACAATGAAAAGCGCGGATCTTGTTCTCAGGACCTTGAATCGAAGGGTCAACAATCAAAACATACAACATAATATGTTGTTACCACAGTAATTTAAACTGCAACAGCGACATTTGTATACTATAGTTTTCACAGAATTTTATTTGTCGGAAGTCTCAAGTCTCTTGCAAGAGTCCTTCGTTGTAAAGATGTCCTTGTTGGGAGATGAGGAGACGAGGAGAGACGGAAGTGGTGGGTGTGGGCTGTGGCGGTGATTCATGAGTACAATTAATGCGGAGTAACGAGCCTCTTAAATCAATTAAAACGTATAAAATGATTAATATTCAAAGCTCGCCGGCGCGGCTCTAAACAATTTATTTCCTCACTACAAGAAACCGATACGCATCTACCCACACACATTGCGTTGTATGGTTACACCACTGGAACTGTGAACGTGGGCTGTGAGTTTTTTTAATTCAAATTTAATACGGAATTACGCTAACACCGCAGCGCCTATGCAGCCGAGAAACAGTACTGGGTTCGGTTTGAAGGACTCTATAGATAATGAAATTACCGGGGTAATGGTACTAAACATCTTATGTCTATACCGACGAACAGACCGTGATGAGATGTATAACATCCTATAACTGTCCTACATAGTTATGGGCGGCCGTAGTATAAAAAAATTCAACGCATTAATCGCCTCGTTCTATATCTAAGATGTTGCATTTAATTACCCCAGTAATTCAAGGATATCGCCCTTCAAACCCGAAGATGGTAATGTTTGCACATATTTTTTTTATTTTGTGTATTTAACCGGCAAGACGTGCGAAACGTTCAACACATGGTAAGCGATACGCCCGCCCATAATAAAGTGGCGCTAGTTTAGATAGTATGTACTGCACCACATTGCGCTCATCGTTTGAGACATAAGATGTTTAATCTCATTAACACTAAGTACAGCGTCCTTCAAACCGGAACACAGTAATATTCGCACACTGCTATTTGTCGCCTGCAATAGGCGCTGCGGTCGTATCCACCTATCCAGTACAGTACAGACCTCCTCATCAGCTGATAGACGTCCACAGCTGGACATCGGCCTATCTCAAAGATCTATCATGGCCTCCGATATGGCTGGGTACTACCGACTATATGTAGGGGTTCACATCAAAGAATAATACCACAAAAAAAAAAAAAAATTAGAGCAAGTCGATAGTTGTCGTGGCTGTTACGTATCAGTTAATACTAAATTAATCTAACGCATGCGCAGTGGTCAAAACACAGCGCGGCCGATGTTTAATTGTAATTTTATTTAAATGTACCTCGGGGATGACTTCTGGTGGGGGCCGTTTTCGGGGGCGAGCGCCCTCAAGGCCGGACAGTGCGATGATGGCGCAGTGATGACTTGCGCGTTGCTTATACACACCCCTAACAGCCCAGAAGAGCTGTAACAAATTTAATGTAGAAGCACTAAGTTATGAGCTGGAAAGTCTAAATAGATTTAATAGAACCTAAACATCATTTTTTTTTTTTTATTTAACTAAACCATTGAATTTCACTTGATATTAAGTGATATGCCTGCCAAATTGTTTTTTTTTTACCTATAGTATAATAAATTTCTTGTTTTCTTCTTACCGTCTTTCTTTCCTTTTCTTCTCGTCTTCTTTCTTTCTATTCTTTTCTCCGTTACTCTTTGTCATACATCGCCATATGGTATTCAGCACGTTGCGTTAAACGCTTAGAGACAGATGTTGAGTCTTGTTACCCCAGTAACTACACAAGCTACAGCGCCCTTTAGTCCAGACAACAGTACTACTATACACTACTGACGATAAGCCTCTTTATATAGACCGTCTACCACTGCAGCGTAAACTGCAGCCGACAAATACTAGTGCGCAAACATTAACGTGCTCCGGTTTGAAGGGCGTTGTACTTAATCAAATCACTAGTGTAAAGAGATTTAATGTTATCTTCCAGACGGCGAGAGTTATATGGTGCAGTGTATACCATCCGAAGTAGCGTTATTATGTTCAGCAGCGGATATATGCAGTGGTATTTACATTGAAAACGTATACGGATCTTTGTCAGGGAGCTGATGATGAGGAAGCGGGGCACGCGGAGTAGCTGATGGTGGTGCCGCCGCCATTCGTTACCATCACGCGGCCGTAAATAAAATGAAGCCGCGCACGGACTAATGACTCCATAACTGATATTTACGCTCCAACCCGCGCCTGCGCACTCCCGTCAATGTCGTCGCGTTCAACCCTCACATTTATTACGTTTAATAAAAAAAAAGGAAGCTATAATCATCATCTCAAGTTGAAGTTACTCAAGGGGCAAAGGATAGAGCTATACTCGGAGTTTCTCTGACTAATCGAATCAGAAATGTGGAGACATGCAGAAGGACTAAGGTCACCGACATAGCCTAAAAGGTTGCTAGACTTAAGCAGTGAGCACGGCACATTGCTTGAAGGACCGATCGCTGATGGGGCAGTAAGGTCCTCGAGTGGCGCCTGTGTACCGGTAGATCTGGTGTTGGGAGGATTCCTCCAAGGTGGATCAACGATCTGGTGAGGATCGCGGGAATCCACTGGATGCGAGCAATGTCGAACCGATCGATGTGAAGATGGAGGAGGAGGCCTACGTCCAGCAGTGGAAGTCTATCGGCTGATGATGATGATGAATCATCATCTCAACCGATAGACGTCCACTGCTGGATATTGCCATCATGCGTTGTTCGAACTCTGTCGGACGTTGGGCTTTACTGGTAGACTTCTGTTGCCGGAGCAATCACGCTTTGTCCGGTTTAAATACCTTTTATCTTAAGGCGATGAGCGTCATACAGTGCAGTGTGCATCATTTTAACTTTTTTTTTATTCAAAGATGGGACCAGACGAGCTGGAGGTTGATCTGATGGTAACTGCTCATAACAATGAGGAGCTAGTTAGGATGGTACAATACTCCTCATTGCGGTCGTCACTATGGGATACAAGGTGTTTACCTCGTTACCCCAGTAATTTTATTAGGTACCGCACCTATCTTACTGGAATATAGTAATGTATGTACAGTACTGTTTGTTGATTGCAGTTCGCACTGCGGTCTATATTCTTGTTGTAGACAGGGCTGCAAGCCACAGCGGCTCTTACAGCTCATCTGACACTGGGCTCGTGGACCCGGATCCACGGCCTGAGCGCACTGCGGTATTACCTGGACAGGCGCCGACAACAGAGACACTACGACCAGTATAACTAGAGACAGGTGTATTACTTACCATCAGATGAACATCTAATTCTCATCATCATTATCAGCCGCGAGACGTCCAATGCTGGATATAGGCACTAAGGGTCGTAGTGGATCATATTGGCATTTGGGCCATTTCTCACCACGCTGGCCCAACGGTGGTTGGTGGGAGCCAGAGCCAGAGGCTCGTCTGTTGATTAGCAGCGTGCACCACGAGCTGGGGCTAATATAAAAATCAATGCGGTAGAATGGCGTGGACTTCACGCGAGCAACACTTACACCGAACCCGTACAGTTACAGTCGACTTTTTGACGAATAATAACAGCAAAAAAAAAACAAGCCAGCGAGTGATCCTCCCGCCGCGCAGCCATCATAGGGAAAACGAATTAAAAGGCTCGGGCCCCGCTGAAAGTATGGTTTCGGCAAAGGATTGGATGAAATGATAAAAATGAAATATGATGGCGGCGCTGGTCGGGCTGCTGCCGCAGTGCTGCCAACGCGCGCACGCAGACCTATCGGCATATCAACTTTAATAACCTTAAAATGACATTGAAATAAAATAATATCTCCATCGCGATCGCGCCGCGGGCGGTAGCTGAAAATCAGTGTTCCACCTCCAGCAGGTGAATAATCCACTGAGCTACAGCCTTTTGTACCATTGTAGCACACACGCACACACGCGCAGGCACACTCTCATGTCCATACTATTCTGTGTGTTGATGTAGTTCATGCTGTTTATAACAAAATCTCTTGTTGTATATGTGTGTGTTACATTTTTGGCTACAATAAATAATTTATCTATCTATCTATCTAATAAAGATTAATATTTTTTTTATTATTAATGCATTAATAAGTGCAAAAGTCAACGGAAATCACTACACTGTATTCCCTACAATTCAGCATGGAGAAGTCCAATAACAAGGCATCAAATGCCCAGCGTCTCTTAGGAGACAGCTTGGACTGTACCACGCTGATCGCCAATCTTCACCTGGAGATGCACTTCAAGAAAAAGAAGATAACAATAATTGTTCACCAAGAAATAAGTCATCATCATCATTTGAAGTGATGGACGTCAACCGCTGTACACAGATCTCTTGCGTTTCACAATTGTATTGTATTTTATTCAAAAATCAATAAAACATTATATTCATAAAAAAAAAAACTTTACTGCTTAAACCAAAAAAATATTACTATGTTACTGGTGGTGAGTAATACGCTTGGCTATAAACACAGCGCTATTTATGACATTGTATACTGCACCACATGTACTGGTCGCGTTGATACATAAGGTATTAAATCTCAGCTCAGTATTTGCTAGCTGCAGCGCCCTTCGAACAGGAACATGGTGAAGTTTGGACAGTACTGTTTGACGGCAGAGATTAGAGCTGCGGTGGCTTCAACCAATAAAGAGTTACCAGCAGTGAGAGCCGTAGTATTCTAGGCATCCTTCATCACCGACTACCTCATCGTCACTCGAAATTACGTATTACCACGAATAATTTCATCGATAACATTTTAACACATTCTATCGATATGTATCGCAGCGATATGTTGTTGCTGGTCTCCTCACATAGAATGGAAGCTTACAATTTAATTAGTGTCATCTATACTCCCTATTCTCTGATGATGTTCGGTACTTGGTAACAATTTTGACTGTCACAGCTCATCTGATGCTGGGCTCGAGGATCCACGGGCTGTTACATCCATACTGTTCCTGTTTCCATTCACCAGAAGTTCAAAGCTAATGAGGATCGAACCTGCGTTAGGAATGTACAATGCCAACGACTTCTCCGACATACCATCACGGCTTCTTTGAAGGGAAGCTGGGTAGGGTCATCATCAGCGGAATGATTCTTTACTCATGGAGGAAGGTCTAAAATCCCAACGTTGAGAGGACTATTTAGTGATACTATTTTTAGGTAAATACTACAGGCTACATGGTTGAGGATTATCAGGGAATGGACTGGCATATTTGGTGCGTCCGAATCCGCTGAACCGGAGACAGAGAGGACTATACTGCGCTGGTCGCCTTCCTATTTGTAAAGGAACTTCAAGAAGACCTTACCTTATCCAGATATTTGACGTCCATATTTAATCTGTGCATATATATATAACACATATACACATACATAGTTGCAAAAGGACGTTCACCTGATGGTAAGTGATACGCCCGCCAATAACAACGTGACGCTAGTTAGGATTGTATACTCTTCACCTCATTATAGTCGTCGTCTTAGACCTAAAATATTGAGTCTCGTTACTACAGTAATTACAAGCTACAACGTCCTTCAAGCCAGAATATAGTACTTTACTTACCTGTGACCTGTCACACAATCTGTAGGTACCTACTATAGCGCCTGCGCTATAGTAGGTACCTACTAAGACGGTCTCAGGCAACAGCCATTTAAGTTGTTAATGTAGAAGAGACTAACTTAGTTGGTTTTATGGATTACTTTATAAGAGACTTATGTCCAGCAGTGGGCGACCGTCGGTTGGGATCAGAGACGTACAAAAAGAATTCGTCTTCAAGACTTCATCATCATCATATCAATTGTTGTTCTCCACAAAACACGATCTAGCGCTGTTTGAATCCAGTGGCTCCTAGCGATGTCCTCTCTTCAACAATTGGGTCCGCCACCGCTGCGCTTTCCGGTGCCGGGTTTCCTTCCAGACCCCAGCACTTTAAGACCCCAATGTCCATCGGTATGCTTACCACACCCGAATTCTCTGTGCTTATCTATACTTACATATATACTTACCAATTTATTCAACTTAGCAATAAACAAAGTATGGTTGTATACCTTTTGAGTAACTTGGGAGATTATTACTTAGGTTCAGGGAGCTAGGGCATGCAGTGCTTATACCTGTACACCCAGCCCTGGTTGAGTTAAAGACGATAGGTTTAGTACTATAAACCTCAGTAGGTTTCAAAAATCAAAAAATCAAAAATCATTTATTTGATAACACATTACATAGTGATAGTAGTTATTGGTGTCTCCTTTTAGGCATAACAACGCCTGTGCCAGGAGACACCGCTCTTCCTTATCACACATGATTTTACAGTAGTTTGCTGTTTAAACTTTGTGTTGCAAATATCCCAATTATTTTTTTTTTTATTATCACACTTACATTATATTTTGCATAAGCAATTCAATTTCGTCATAAGATTGTGTTTTTAACTAATTAGGTATTATTATCTTGCAGTCAGCATAATTTGCAAAAGTAGTTTTTATCGATGGAGTAGGCATTACTATATGATTCCTTCTCCTCTCGTTGGTGTTGACGTTATATGCTTCAGTTTTCTTGAGTTTTAAAATGGAAGATAATATATATAGTTTACGAGCTGATAGTACATCAGCAAGCTCATAGAGGCCTTCCGTGGAGTACTTCCGATTTTTAAAATACATAACCTTGAGAAGGGCTCTTTGAGCTCTTTCCACTGTGATAAGCTATAGAATTCAAGCTTCTAGATCAAGCAGCACTTGGCTAGTATGGTAGTATGGTAGGTCAAAGGCCTTAACAATCTCTCCATGTTAGACTGCTCGAAGTTATAGATTTCAAGATTCTAGATCCAGTTAGACTGCTCGAAGTTATAGATTTCAAGATTCTAGATCACCCAGATCTTGGCTAGTGTGGTAGGTCAAAGGCCTTAACAATCTCTCCATGTTAGACTGCTCGAAGCTATAGATTTCAAGCTTCTAGATCACCCAGATCTTAGCTAGTGTGGTAGGTCAAAGACCTTAACAATCTCTCTATACTAGACTGCTCGAAGCTATAGATTTCAAGATTCTAGATCACCCAGATCTTGGCTAGTGTGGTAGGTCAAAGGCCTTAACAATCTCTCCATGTTAGACTGCTCGAAGCTATAGATTTCAAGCTTCTAGATCACCCAGATCTTGGCTAGTGTGGTAGGTCAAAGGCCTTAACAATCTCTCCATGTTAGACTGCTCGAAGTTATAGATTTCAAGATTCTAGATTACCCAGATCTTGGCTAGTGTGGTAGGTCAAAGACCTTAACAATCTCTCTATACTAGACTGCTCGAAGCTATAGATTTCAAGCTTCTAGATCACCCAGATCTTAGCTAGTGTGGTAGGTCAAAGACCTTAACAATCTCTCTATACTAGACTGCTCGAAGCTATAGATTTCAAGATTCTAGATCACCCAGATCTTGGCTAGTGTGGTAGGTCAAAGGCCTTAACAATCTCTCCATGTTAGACTGCTCGAAGCTATAGATTTCAAGCTTCTAGATCACCCAGATCTTGGCTAGTGTGGTAGGTCAAAGGCCTTAACAATCTCTCCATGTTAGACTGCTCGAAGTTATAGATTTCAAGATTCTAGATTACCCAGATCTTGGCTAGTGTGGTAGGTCAAAGACCTTAACAATCTCTCTATACTAGACTGCTCGAAGCTATAGATTTCAAGCTTCTAGATCAGCCAGATCTTGGCTAGTGTGGTAGGTCAAAGGCCTTAACAATCTCTCTATACTAGACTACTCGAAGCTATAGATTTCAAGCTGATAGATCAACCAGCACTTGGGTAATGTGGGTGTTCAAAGTCCATTACTCTCCATGCTAAGTCTGGATTAGAAGCTTTTATATCATTACATAATGTTTAGATGTTTAAAATGGACGTCTGCTGCTGGATATAGGTTTCCCCCAAAGATCTCCACTTCTATCGGTCCTGCGCTACTGGCATCCAGTTCCTTCACCAGATCATAGGACCAACTAATGGAGAGCCTGTCAGCCTTGCGATCATTACTGAGTATATATCACCATATAATGTATATAAGTGATCATAAATACTAGGCCGTACAATGTGAACAGTGTACGTGCCAGTAACGTCCGCGTGCCTGTGCCCAGCGTCAAAAGAATTAAAAAGTGGCGCGCTGCAAATGGGTTGCGAAAAAAAAAAACGAAACCGACATCGACTTCGGCGCACGGGAACCGTCAAAGTAACGTTATTAAGGCTCTGGCTTTGAGAGCGAGGATTACGGATCCCACGTTGTTCCGTGCGGACTTGTTACGTTCATCAACGCTGATGGGATTCCAATGTTCCGATGTTAGTAAATGGATATAGGTTTTTAGTGAAAGCACTACGGCGTCTGTGCACCAGTTTACTGGTGATGGATTTACGCCTAGATAGGAACCACCGCAGATCCTACTCCTCTCGTCTAAGAGTGCTGTCAGTCTTTAACTTAATACAGTTAAGGTATGACGTGGGAATCATTAAGAGGGGGTTGGTGCTTTACCACCAAAGATTACAACACTGCTTACCATCAGGTGGGATGGTAGTGAAACACTATAATATAAAAAAATGACATTATCAGCCGACTAACACCCAATTCTGAGCATAGACAATACATTAGGATCGCTCTGTTGCTACCGCGATCTTCACCATATCATCAGAACAGTTCAGCAAGACTTCAGTCTTACCACTTAAGCGATAAGCGCAAAGTGGTGCTGCAAAAAATAACAACCAATCTCAAGCGCAGTGCAGGAGTATTAGTTACCACGAGGTGTGAGTCTTGGTTATTGCATCGCATCATAAAAACAAAGAAAATGGTCGAGTTGTGATGGTGTAATGGTGGTAGGTCTCTGTTACCGGAAATAGTCTAGGTATCACCGCGAACATTACTGTGTTCTGGTTAGAAGGGTGCTATAGCTAGTTTAATTGGAGTAACGAGGCAATATTACGTAGTGTAGTGTATATATTCTAACTAGCGTCACGTTGTTATGGGCAGGCGTATCACTTACCATCTAGAGAACGTCCCCTTCGTCTCATGTCAAAGTTAGATTTTATTTCAACCGCCATCTTGATTTTATTAATATACGAATCGATTTTAAAGATACCTCTGACGTGTAATTATAATTTAATCTTCATCATCATCATCATCATTGGAACCGATAGTCGTGCACTACTGGATATAGGACACAGTGTCTACCAGCGCTTCTTTTTGTGACCTCTGTCCAACTAGTGGGGGGCTGCAAGTGGTGGAATGGTGACCCGGCATCAAAAATCTCAGAGCTGGCATTTATAATTTGCCTAACAACAATTGTTCTATCAACGGAGGCGGTGTTTAACAAACAAGCGAAAGAAAAAATGGCAGACGCCGCTAAAAAAAAGTGCCTTGTCTATGCACAACAATAGTCTTTGCTCCGCTTTGCCCCCCGACAAAGGAATTACCGATGCTGCCATAGATAAATAATATTTTTCATAGCCATCGTTCTTTGAGTTCTGTTTAAGTGACGAGATGTAAGCGGGATTCATAAATATTATATATCATAATCATTTCAACCGGTGGACGTCCACTGCTGGGCATAAGTTCCTTGTAATCTGTTCCACAAAGCACGGTCTTGCGCTGTTTGAACCCAGTGGATCCCAGCGATTCTTTTTATGTCCTCTGTCCACCTATTGGACGGTCTGCCAACGCTGAACCTTCCAGTGCGGGGTTGCTATTCCAGTACTTCAAGACCTGAACGACCATCGGGTCTAGTAGCTTCGCGCCTCCTCCATTGCCACTTCAGTTTCGCGATTTGTAGAGCTATGTCAGTGAACCCCTGATCAGAAAGGTGACAGAAATAGATCCGCAGAGGAGCCAGTTCTTCTGCCGATCTCCTTATTTCTGTATATTAATCTATAACACATATGAACTCACCCATCAACCCTCACTGGTCCAGCGTGCTGGGTTTAACGCTATCGCTTTGTCTCGAGGCGACGATTGCAATGTGGTGAAGTTTAACTTATCATCAGAGGCTCGAACAACTCGTGTCGTCGCTTTGAAGAATAAAAAAAATTATAAAGCGTAAGTCTCTGTTTGTGAGACGCCGACTACACGGCGCCGTGTAACAAATTCTATCTTCAAGTCTTATTCCCTAAATCAAGTATACTGGAGTAGATTTAAAAGTGAATAGCCACGCTGTCCCCGCTAACCGCTTGTGACTTATAAACTAATCCGAGGGAGCGTTGAGGGTACTTCATACGAGTTATTAGCTCTTTTGTGTAGTGCTCTTATATTTAACGCATCGGCGGATAGGCTCCGCCGCGTGGGACCCGCAGTTGTTCGAACCTCGCCCATTGTTGCTCCTATCTCAGCAGACCATCGATTGGTTATTGCGAGGGTGTTCATATTTTTCACCGTTGTATGATTGTGGAAGATTTGTATGATCATATGTCAAACGATCTCTACACAAATGTATTTTTTCAAACTTTCCTATATCCAGTGATGAATCCTGACCATCGGGTCCACAGATTCAAAGGAGCACAACGAGCGATGGAGAGAGCTACGCTTGCGATTTGTCTACGGGACAAAATCCGGAACGAAGGAATTCGACGGAGAACTAAAGCTGTCGACGTAGCTCTCAAATACTGCAAGCCGGAGTGGCAGTGGGCCGGCCATATCTATCGTGTCAGTGACGTTTGATGGAGGAGGAAATACTTGGAGTGCAAGTCGCATACAGGTCGCAGTAGTATAGGACGCTCTCCCTCCAGATGTACAGACGATATCATTAAGGCGGTCGGAAGAGGGTGGATGCGAGAATCTGAGGATAGCATTTGATGGAAGACATTGGGGAAGACCTGTATCCAGCAGTGGATAAACATGATAATGATAAATGTGTAATGATAGACCTGACAAAACTTCCTAAGTTAGGTACAGGATAATTTAAAGATAGGTCTCTCTTGCCGGAGATTGCCTAGATGGTATCTAGGCAATCTCCGGCTCCTCTTGTAGTCGAAATATTGCAGTGTTCAAGCATTACTATGTTCCGATGTGAAAGGTCCTGTAGCTAATGAAATTTGAATGAACAATGTGGTGCTGTGTATCATTCTAACCAGCGCCAGGTTATTAGGCGTATCACTTACCATCAGGTGATCGTCTCGCTTATCTCGCTTGCTTAGTCGTATTAACTGAGATATTTTTTTTTTTCTTTTTATGATGAAGTTTACAACGCTAGTTCCATTGACAATCGTAGCAGCTTCATCGGAATCAGTACTCGCGGATTTGTTATCAGCGAGATTAAATAAACAATAAAGAAACCAAAACCTTAAACAAACACAAAACTAAATATATACATACATATGTAGATAAATTGTATATAAAAGGGGGAGGAGAAAGGTGCGATAATATTGGATGGGGAAGGGTTGAAGAGGTAAAGATTGACATACATCTATATTTTTGTTATATAGTGGAAAGTTTAAATGTACCCATCATCATGAATTAGGATGATATACACAGCACCACATTGTGATTGTCGCCTTGAGAGTTGTTCGTCGGCTGCAGTAGAAGCTGCTGGTGGTACCTGATGGGCTCCTCCAACAGAGACCTACCACCAATAAATAAAAACACAATCATTTCAGAGAAGAAACAAAAAAATTAAACGTCTACCCTACCCCGTCTGCCCACTCAACAGTGTAAATAAATGGATTGCATATGGTTAATTTAACAAAATTAGAAATCAATGACGCGGGTAATTGTAAATGTTGCCCGCGGACACAAAGATGGCCGCGTGACAGTTGCAAAAAGCGCGCCAAAACCCTTTGGGAGACGAACGGCGGCAGATGTCGGTAGTTAGCAATACGGCGGCGCTGTTGACAAATTTCATTGTTATTTATCGCTGTGTGATAATTGCTCCGACAGCTGAACGTTATCCGGATGGTTGTGGTCCGAAACTACTGTGACGGTAATTACATATCGAAAGCAGACAATGCGAAACGCGTCATCATCGGTTTGGCTTGCGTGGTCGATGCTAGGCCAATGTCCAGCTGTGGACTTAAACCGGCTGATGATGATCGAATCAGAGATATAATCTGTAGGAAAGTTATAATTACCAAAAAAATAATAACCTTAAGATGCAATAGTATCCGAATTGTTCCGCCGAATCAGACACAGAAAGGAGTAAACCACGCTGATCGCCAACCTTCACTAGTTGGAGAGGCACTTTAAGAAGAAGAAGAAGAAAGTACCTGTATAGATTTAGTATTACCCCTTCAAATGGATTGATGATGTGGTAAAGGTTGCGAGAAGAGCCATCGATGAAGAGACAGATGAGTTGTATAATACAGGACTTGAGAAATTTCACTTCACTACACGAATAAATGCTGGATACGAGCATCGTGGGACTGATCGATGTGGAGATCTTTGGGAGAGGCTTATGCCCAACTGTGGACGTGTATGGTGATGATGATGAAATGATGAAATAAATTATAGCATATTATTTGTGTATGGGTACTCTTTTTTATATCAATGAACATATCTTTATATCCGTTTACAATTGAACGCATCCGAAGAAAATCGCGACAAACTTCTACCTGATGATGAAGGGTTAAAAAAACCTAATCTGCTGTTTACTGAGTAACCTAATAATCAGCTGTTTTCTGCTTATTTAATATTTGTAATGTTTTTCACAACTAAACCCCTTTAACGGGTAAAAATTCGGGTTGAGGGTAAACATAATAAATAACATGTAGGGTTTAATAACAGCCGCCGCTAACGAGAGGAGGGCGGCGCGCTTTGAAGTGATCCTTAATTACTGGGAGCACCTCTGCCAATTTGAAAGCGGTATCCATATCTCTTATGCACCAATTAGGGCATTGGGATTTTTTTTTTATAGTGGTAACCCAAAACGTTACGTTAATTAATAGGCACCGTGAGATATATACAATGGTCTGCATCCGATTGATCTTTCAATTCTTTTGTCGGAGTGTGTGGATTTAAAGTAGTAATGAAATGATATGAGAAATGATGAAAATTGGTCCTGGTCTTCTGAAAAAGGAAGACCAAGACCAGGCCAGGCAAGCAAGCCCAGGACTAAAAATGCAAGACCAAACGAAATAATTACAATTCCGTTGAAATGATGAGTTAAAATATTTACCATAACTTGTACGTGTGCTTTTTCTGGAAACAAAATGTTTCATATATTATAAGATTGAATGTACAAGACCAAGGCCATCGTCATCAGCCGATAGACGCCCACTGCTGGACATAGGATCCCTAAAGATCCCCACATCGATTAGACACGCGGCCAATACCAAGACTAGAAGTATTTAAGCAAGACCAAGAGCAAACAGTCGAGATCTAGATCAATAGAAAGATTGTCGAAGTCTCTGTTTAGTTCTTGTTTTATATACAGACATTATTGTTTATTAATACGTTTTTCATAATTAATACAATTAATAATTATGTTATATTAACTATATATATATATGTTATTTGATACACCTGTTTATTACGTGGCGTAAGTTAGGATGATATACACAGTATCAGATTGCGCGTGTCGTAGAGACTTAAGATGTTGGATTTCATTACCCCAGTAATTTAAGGAGCTACAGCGCCCTTCAAACCCGAACACGGTAATCTTTGCACACTTTATGTAATTAAGCGGCGATACAAGCTAGACGTCGACCATGGTAAGCGATACGCCTGCCCATTATAACGTGGCGCTAGTTAAGATGGTATGCACTGCACCACATTGCTCTCGTCGTCTTGCTACATAAGATGTCAAATGTAGTTACTCCAGTAATTTCACTAGCTACAGCGCCCTTCAAACGGGAACACAATAATGTTTGCATACTACTGTTTGTCGGCTGCAATAGGAGATGAGACGGTCTCCAGGCAACAGAGACCTAGGTCTCAGTAAAATAAGAAATATACATAGCACCACATTTTAACCGTCGCCATTAAATATATATCTCGTTACCGAAGTAATTTCACTGGCTAGTTAGTATTTCTACGGCAACACAGTACAGTACTGTACACAGGACAGTACCGTCTATCGACGGCAATAGGAGCTGCGGTGGTGCCTACACTGTCTCCGGAAGCAGACTTACCACCAGATCTTTCATCGTATATTAAATCTGTTCGAGGCGTAGTGTAAACGCTTTACCGAACCATTACGCGTTGTAATCGTATGTCAAGTAATATTTAAATATCACAAATAAATCCGTTTAAGTCCGCTCGCCTGTCAAAAGATTAACTCGTCTTCAGTCATATTTAATGTACACTAATCTACAGTAGACAACGGTAAACCGTTGCCTTAATCCGGCCCTGTAACGCGGGGGCGAGTAATTGCTAAATCATGTAACCCAACCCCATAACTGGAGGGTGTTCGTGGTTGTAATGTGCGTACATTATATTATACAGCGACTGTTACCTCTGTGCGTAATTGAGATGTATCACGATTCAAAAAAAAGAACTCGTTCTCATTTTTAATAGCAATCGATTATTATTCGAATATCGAAATCTTTCTCTTTTACACTATTTTGTAAGTGGCCAGTGATAAAGAATCGAACGAGACTTTGGCCTAATGAAATTTTCTTTTTTTTGTTATTAGACAACATATTTTTTTTTAATTTTGACAACTGACAACATTGCCAGTATAATATTTTTTTTTATTCTATAAATGAGACGAGCCGGTCGTTCACCTGCTAATAACATGGCGCTGTTTAGGATGATATACAATTCATCGCATCGCGCTCGTCTTCTAAGACATGAGTATAGTTACCGCAGTAATTAAACTAGCTACAGCACCCTTCAAACCGGAACATAGCAAACCCTGCACAGTAATGTCTGACAGCTGCAACAGGAGCTGCAGTGGTACCCTAGACGATCTCCGACAACAGAGATTTACTACCAGTAAGTATATATAATATATATATATTTGTATTTACTTATTTCAATATAATGATTCTTCTTTGCCGTCTGTATCACTCTTAACAGAGTGTTCCTGGTCATCAATTCACGTGCTGGTGGCAAGCTCCGCAACACGCAACAGCCTTTAATATTATAAATATTTATCCTTTTTTTCTCAATTTTTTCTTATCTCTGCATTGTCAAAGGTGTACCGGATGATGATGCCAAAAGCATTAAGTTCATCTTTATGCGAAACTTGGCTTCGGGCTTTTTATGGTGTAATGTAAACATCTTAACAAGTTCTTCCTATCGCCTGTTATAAATTAAAGAACTAGAAACCTGACAGTTTAATTCTCATCCTTTATACATGGTTATAGACTCTATCTCTTATAATATGACACCATCAAACATTTTTTAATAGTTTTTGTTGATGGAGACCGTCTAGGTACCGCCGCAGCTCCTATTGCAGCCGACAAACAGTAGTATCCAGATACTATTGTGTTCCGGTTTGAAGGGCGCTGTAGCTAGTGAAATTACAGGGGTACTGAGACTCATCTTATGGCTCAGGTGACGAGCGCAATGTGCCACTTTATGGGCACGTGTCATCATCATCATCATTATCAACTGATAGACGTCCACTGTTGGACACAGGCCTCCTCCACGTCTCTATTGGAGTTCATTGAGGGAAATTGGACTGTAACCCACCACATTAGCCCAGTTCCGGTTCATGGGTGGTCAGAGTCTCGTCTGTTATTCAGCAGGGTGCACCGGGTGCTGGTGAGGGTGACTTGGGCTCCGTAAGATGTAGAGCGGAACCCTTTACATCCCTTAGGCAGGTATTACTTACCATCGGATGAACGTCCGACTCGTCACCTCGCTTAGTAATATTTTTTTTTATGATTTTACTAATGTCAGTTGATCACTTACCATCAGGTGATGGTCTCGTTATATGCTTGTCTATAGTTACTAAGCATCAGTAAGTTTCAGTAATGGCCCAGCCGCAGTCGGTGTTTATAGTTATTAAATAGTCCCGCAAGCATTTGGCCGGTCCCCCGGCGGGACCCGCGGGTCCCCGGCGCCCCATCCAACTCCCGCCGGGCCCAGCATCTGATACGTCCATAAAATTGTTCCATTTTACCAGTTGTTTAGACAATCTTTTAATGGCGACCTGCGGTTTTATTCATTTTTTTTTTGACTGCTTCCTATCTGACGTCTCCTTGGGGGTGATTTATTTGGTTAGATTTTAACCAGAGATGGGGATGAGTGGTTTTGAATACAATCACATGTATTATTTCTTGAAATTTTTTTTAGACGTTTTCCTGATGGTATGTGATACGCCTGCTCTTAACATACAACATAATTTCACTAGCTATAGCCCCCTTCAAACCGGAGCACAGTAATGTTAGCACATTACTGTTTGTCGGCTACACACAAGAGAAGAAACCTACCACGAGTTTCTATTACATGATCTTTACTAGTGATAAACAGTACTGTCCAGAAATTACTGTGTTACGGTTTGAAGGGCGCTCTAGCTAGTGTAATTACTACGGTAAGTAGGCTCAATATCTTATGTCTCAGAGCGACGAGCTCAATGTGTTGCTGTGTATAACATCTTAACAAGCGCTATGTTGTTGCAGGCTTATCACTTACCATCATGATCGTCCCGCTCATATCGTCGCTACATCGAACAAAAAATCTAAATATTTATAATTATATTATAATCGCTTACACGCAATTATAAGCCCACCAAACCACATTGAGCTGGGGTGGGAAATGGCCAAAATTCCCTCCATATGAACCCCTATAAACGACAGCCTCTGATGCCCAGCATTGCAAGCAACGCAGGACCGATGGGATTTTTGGGAGAACACTATGTCCAGCAGTAGACGTCTATTGATGATCTTATTATAATTGTATATACACGATAGAATGAATGTAACTACAATGACTACATATTAGAAAGAAGTAGTCACCACGCCGATAACTACAACATCCCCCAACATAATTGATACGCAGTCAAACAAAACACCATACGTCAAAAGGTATATTTTGATTTCGCCCTGTGATGGGGTAATGAAGTAATTACTCCAGTCCCTCACCCTCTGCACTCTCGGAGGGCGATATCTCCTCCAAGAGTGTACCGAATGATAATGCCCTTTGATGACATTCGCTTTTAATAGACCGCTTATTTGCAACTGTCAAAGTGAACTCCAGCTCTTAATTTAATGCCTTTTTAGTGTTTCCATTTTGTTATTACTATTGCGGCTTGTATCACGCTGTGGACTCACTTCTAACCTGACACTCGAAGACTTGATAACCGGATGTGATGGTTATATTTGTAAACAGATGTAAGAGTTATTTAATTTGTTTAATCATTCAATACGTGGAAGGAAACCAGAGCGCGAATCGTCAAAAAATCAATAAAAAAATGTCTCTTAGTTAACGGCAATTGAACAAAATCGAGTGTCATCAGCTGATAAACGTACACAGCTGGATATAGATCCTCAAAGATCCTAACATCGATCGGTCCCGGGCTTGGTCCACGTCCGTCAGAAAGGCCTCCGGTACAGCAGCGCACCAGGGACTGTCGTTTG
Organism: Troides oblongomaculatus; assembly: GCA_029032895.1. Lineage (NCBI taxonomy): Eukaryota > Metazoa > Arthropoda > Insecta > Lepidoptera > Papilionidae > Troides > Troides oblongomaculatus. Next base: position 128,507 of record JARDWC010000435.1, read on the forward strand.
TAAGGGTTCATATGCGGGGATTTGGGCAATTCCCCACCACGCTGACTCAATGAGTTGGTGGGAGCCAGAGCCACGTTTGTTGATTAGCAGGGTGCATCACGAGCAGGGGTGGGCTTGGGTCCGCTTGGGTCTCGTAAGTTGTTCGTGACTATATACACCCCAACAAAACCAATTAATACTTAACAATTCGATAAAATTAAAACAAAAAAAGCATATATGTACATTTCAACTTCAAATTCTAAAAATCACCATTTTTCCAGGAACGGAATGAAATACGGATGCGCGGGAATTTAAAAAAAAGCACGCATATAAAATTTTACAGAAACATTTTGTTTAATAAAAACGAGCCGCGTTCGAAATTCAAACCCCATTATTCGAAAAGCTTCGACACGAATCAAATTTAACCACCGAATCGAAAACAAACATCTCAATTCAAATTTCGAACGGGCTTATTCCGAATTCAAATAGACAATAGTAGCTGAAGAGGCGCATTAGAGATTTAAAATGGCGACGCACAGTTGGCGGGCTTTTAAAATATATGAGGTTATATCGTAATTTTTTTTTTGTTTCTCATTGCAACTAATTCCTGGGCTTTTACTACATTTCTGTTTATCATAAGGAATATTATTATAAGCGTTTTTATATATATATATATACTGTAATTACTTATTAGTGCTAGGTCTCCTGTCCGCAGAGATCTAGGTACTACCGTAGTACCTATTTCTATCACGAAATGATTAGGTGAATATTTCTTGTACCAATGAGAATGACGTTGTAGCTAGTTAAAGTAATGTACTATAGAGTTTTTTTTATTGAACTAATTGACGAGACGTGATCACTTGATAGTAAGTGATATGCCCGCCTATAACACCGTGGCGCTAGTTGGAATGATGAATATACTGCACCACATTGCGCTCGTCGCGTGAGACATAAGTTGTTGTCTCGCCATCCCAGTAATTGTACTAGCTACAACGCCCTTCAAACCGGAACACATTAATGTTTGCACACTGCCGTTGGCCAGCAGAAATAGATATAGTCTCTGTCTCAAGATATCGAATACAAAGTGATGCAGTATATCATCCTAACCAGCAAAAAGTAGTTGATGCCACTGTGATATTGTATGAGGACAGCTATAGGTAATAAAATTACTGAAGTAACAAATGTTGTCTTAAATAGATTAGTGTAACGTGGTGTTGTGTAAACATCTGAATCATCAGATTCATGATTAACAGACGACTGAACGGTCATTTCATTGTTTTGTCATATTAATATACATACGTATATATCACGCCTCGTTCCCAGGGTAGGCAGAGACCAGCTCTCTCCAATTGCCACGATCCTGGCGCACCTCTCTCGCTTCCACCACTTCCATAAGACCTTGCCTTTCTTCAGGACATCCTCGATTCGATCGGAACATGTCCCGCTCAGGTCGACCTGCACCGATTTCTCCAATCATCACCTCGTATACCTCTTTCGTTAATCTTCTTCCATCCATTCTCTCAACATGGCCGCACCATCTGAGCATCTTTCTCTATCTCTATCACTATATCTTTAACTTAACATTTATCATATTAAAAGATATAAGTATAGTAAATATATATTAATGTTTGTTTATTCATTTCAGTGCGAGTTGATCCTAAAAGAGCTATTACACGACCGGTTGGCCAAATGGCGCGAAATCCGACCCCCGGACGTACCCCCGCACGGGCCCAATCACGAGGGCGGGAACTTCACAGACTATACACGAACGTATTAATAGAAACGATTATTTTATCTTTTTATTTTTTTTACTACAGAGTGACAAGACGAGCTGGACTTACACATGATGATAATTTGTACGTAACATATATTGTAATATATACTACAATATATATTGTAATGTGACGTTAGGATAGTATACAGCACCACAGTGTGCTCGTCTTCAGAGATAGGATGTACAGTCCTATTACCCCAGTAATTTCACAAGCTACAGCGCTCTTCAAACCAGAACACAGTAAACCTTATTAAAATAGAAATGATAAATTCTGTCTTCCGATGTAATCCAAAAGATTGCTGGCCTCAAGTGACAAAGGGCAGTACCCATGTCTCCAAGGACTGACAGCCGATGGGACAGTAAGGTCCTCGAATGGTGACCGCGTACCGGTAGACGTGGTGTTGGCAGAACCGCCACCAGGTGTTCCGATGATCTGGTGAATATTGCGAGAGGAAACTGGATGCGGGTAGTGCAGAGCCGATGGATGTGGAGATCTTTGGAGGAGACCCATGTACAGCTATGGACTGTCTGTCGGCTGATGATGATGTTGATTCTTTCCTCATACAAAAAGCTGAACAATTTTTTTTTGCTTTAAAGACTCTTTTCAAGCTACTGATATGATCAAATAAAAAGGACTTTTACCATACTACCTACTTGTCTCGGATGCATCTTAAAACACTATTCCTCACAAGTAAATGACAGTAGCCTTAGAAGTCACCACCAGCGTACTGGGTTCCAGATTTTAATGTCAACCCTCTATTAATTAATTTTTGAAATTATTATTATCTTATGTTAAGATTATTAGGGGTGAATATCTTTAAAATCAATGTTGTAGAACTTTCAGATCTTGAATTACCTTCAATGATAATATGATTTTTTTTTCTCATACCAAAGGTTTAGTAGTAGCAGTAAAATATTCTCAACCTACCCTTAAAACAGAAAAAAATTAGAGGTATTTCAACGCAGTATAAACTTCAATATCCATAGATACAACAGTTTATTTATGGTATATATCTTTCGGCCAAAGCCGTCTAGGTAGAAAGAAAAAAGTATGCAAACCTTTTCATCATCACACAAAATGGAAGCTTTTATTTTGGAGTCAATCAAAGAGATCAAACAAATCATTTTTATATAATTTCCTTTTGTATTTAATATATTTATTTATATTCATAAACTAAAACATACAAAAAAGGTTATAAAAGTATAGAATATAGACCAGCTTGACCCTAAGAACAGTTCTCTCCCAGCGAACTATGGAAGAGGATGGTTATGAGTAAAATTGGTCCTGGTCTTGCGACAAAGTAAGACCAAAACCAAGAACGACTGAACATGACCAAGACCGACCTATTATGCAAGACCAGGACCAAGACTAGAAGTATTTAAGCCAGATAAAGATCAGAAAATACTAAGATCAATTCCAAGATTGTCATAGTAGATAGATCACTACTAGTTTTTATGAGTCTACTACTTACTAAATATTGTTTACTAGTTCTTCCTCACGCTTTGCTGGTGGAAATAAAGAATTAGACTAGAAATTAGTCTAGAATTATCCTTGAGTGCAAACTCAACTGCAGATGCCTTTCTCTCCCGACCGTTACTATAGCAACCGCAAAAATATTACTAAATGAAAATGTTCATAAAAGTTAATTAGAAATGAAGTAATGAAGGTTCTATTAAATTCAAAAAATCAATAACTATCTACAAATAATACCGGGTCGAGTGATCATGTTCCCATGTTGATACGTTCACTAATTTTCACGTGATTGGTGACCAATGGAAACCCATTGTGATTATAAATATACAGGTAACACTTTATTATTGTAGACATTTTATTCTATACAATCTAGAAGCTTTTTTATTTGTATAGACGCTTGATTACGATGTTACCTTGTATGCGATGTAGTCTTTCTTCTTCTTCTCAAAGCGCCTCTCTAACTGGTGAGGGTTGGCGATCAGCCTGGTACAGTCCTCTCTGTCTCTGGTTCTACAGAACCATTCGCATGCGCCAGATATGCCAGTCCATTCCCGGATATTCCTAAACTATGACTTTTTCAGACTTTACCCATTATAATCAGCTGCAGATGATCATAACGCTGATGACGGACTACATGGCCCAGGTGGACTATGTTTCTTAACCTTAAGTATGAGGTTGTACTTTTGGCCAGGTCGTTGAAGAACTAACATTGGTCATTTACTGTGTCCATATAATGGAGAACAGCGTCTACATATCTACATCTCTTGGATGTAGTAATAATCCCATAATAAAAGTAAAGGTTATATTAAAAAAAAACATATTCTGCCTATACGGTTGACGTTTGTGTCGTTTAGTCTGTGGCGTGTGGTCCGGCATTAGAGCCCCTGCACGCCGCCCGCGGGACACGTAATGGCCGGCGCGCTAATGGCACCAACACATATTTTCAATTCATTCCGCTATCAGCGGCGGGTGGCTGCGGTTTCTTATTGCGCTTTCATTTTTTTTTTTTTTAAACAGTATTAATACATAAATATTAAATTTTATATTACCTACATTTTATATCACTTACATTTAATAGCATTCCACTTTTACTAGTGGTGTCTATTGCTGCAGAAAATCTAGGTCTAGTGTATAGTATAGTGGTCTAGCTCCTATTACAGCTGCCAAACTACTCTGCAAGCTTTGCTGTGTTCCGGTTTGAAGGCGACTAACGCAATATATTGCAGTGTTAAGGATGATAAAGACAACACCACATAATCCTCGTCGAATTGGGACGTAAGATGTCCCGTTACCTGAGTAATTACACTAGCAGCTAGCCACCAGCTACAGCCTTTCAAACCGGATTAAAGTAATTTTCGAACATTACTGTGTGTCGGCGACTATAGGCGCTGCGGTGGTACCTACATGGTCTCCGGCAACGGGGACACTACCACTAGTAATAGCTGCAGCGCCCTTCAAACCGGATCAAAGTAATTTTCGCACAGTACTGTGTGTCGGCGACTATAGGCGCTGGAGTGGTACCTACACGGTCTCTGACAACAGAGACACTACCACCAGTAAAGTATAGTGGCAGTGTGAATATTCTAAGCTGTTCGCTGCTTTACGGAATTAAAATATTCGAATTTCGAACGAACCATCTGCCGCCACAATGGGCACTTACATGTACACTTGAATGCTTTTTTCTAAATCAAATATCAAGATGTATTAAACTTTCTAATATATACTCTATTATAATAACATTAAGGTTGAAATTACCAAAGCACTCTTATCTATATTCTCCCCCGTTTTTATATGGATTAAGTATAATGAATCGTAAATTCGATCTTTGACACCTTTTTTTTTCATTTCGAATAAAGTACGTACATTTCTATAATTGTATGAAGTCAAGTAAACTTCAGTAAGAATAAAAATAACTCTTATAAGTTACGCGATAAGGATCAAATTTAAATGTTGGTCAAATAGGTTACATCGCCTAGTGATGGGCGAAAATAGGTCTTATTACATAAGTAATAAAATGGCGGTGTTATTTGTTGTGTAAATTAAAATGTGTCTAGAGGACTATACGATAGTTGTTTGAAGGGCGTTGAATAAGGTTGTCCATAGTATATCGTAAATAGATCACCGTTTTTGATGATGAAGTGGTGATAGGTCTCTTACCAGCACGGCTCTTTTATCTACCGCTGAACAGTGGTGTGCATTCTGTGTTTATAGGCCGTTGTAGCTAGTGAAATTACCGAGGTAACGAAACTTAACGTCTTACGACTCAAGATTACCAGCGACCGGCGTAGTATATATCATCCTAATTACGCGTCACGTCAGACACCGTCTAGGTAGCACTACAGCTTCTATTGCAATGGGTTATCACTAATATGGAAACATTACTGTGTTCCGGTTTGAAGGGTAATTATTGAGGTAACTAGAATCATGGTCTTATGTCTCAAGCGACGAGGACAATGGTGCAGTGTATACCATCCTAACACCACGTTGTTACTTACCAACATGTGAACGAGTCACTCTTCTCGTCGCTGTGTAGTATAAATGAAAAAGACATCTCAAAGCGATAAACACAATATGATGTTGTGTATAACATCCTAACTGGAGTCATGTTATGAGATTTCAATATTTCTATATATTTACGACCATTTAATCTTACTTTCAAACATTTTAATATTTTTAATCTTTAGTGTTAGTCTATTAGTTATGACCTATTTTGAAAAGACCCATCATGACCAACACTGACCTTCATCAGATAATCGCTTGGCTTGTATCACGGAGGTCCATGGTTCGATTACGGGACCACAAGTTGTTCACTTTGGGTAATCGTCAGGTTTTTTTAACCAAAAAAAAAAAAAAAATTAACCCATCTTGCTACTTACCACCACCCTCTTTTCGTGATTCTACCGTCGTGACAGCATTGCTGTATTTCAACTGCCTTTGCCTATTTCCTATTAAAATGTTCCGGTTTGAAAGGCGTTACAGTCAGTGTAATTACTGATGACACTCAACATCTTAAGTCCTAAAGCGACGAGCACAATATTGTAGCAGTGTATAACATCTCAACTAGTACTTAAGCATTTTTCATCAATCACAGCCTCATAGATGACTATTGTCAAGTTAAAAAAAAGTATCGATAAAAAAATGTAAATGTAAGTTGGCAACCCTAGAGCAGAGTGGATGATTTTTAGCTCCATTAGTGATGTGATTGTGTTGTTATGGGGAGCATATTTGCGATGGGATGGGGGTACAAATGATTTAGTGATGTTTAATTTGGTTATTGCGCGGGCAAACAGTGTTGCTTAGTGATGTCATGAATACAGATTATATAGGGATACCTAATTGTTGTATTTACAGGGCGCGTTGGGTGAGGTCAGTGCTGTGTTTATTTGATTGTTTTTTTTTTAATTAACGATAGGGGAGACGTCTTCAATATTTGACTTCGGTTCGAGATTATTGTTAGTAGTCTGAATATTAATTATGTAACGAAGAGAAAAGCTTTTGTCTTTATTTTAAATTATGAAAAGTTTTATGTATATCTACAAGTTCTTCATATATTATGTAACATAAGAGAAAAATATAACATAAGTGCTGAATTCAGTCGGTAATTATTAGTATTTATCAACTAAATCATCGCTGGGAGATTAGGCGTTATATAAGTGGTTAAATCTCTTTACCCTTGTAGTACCCTTCAAGCCGGAACATAGACCTATTTAAGCTCTCTACGAAAACTAAGAATTACTTTTACTGTCTTGGAATACTATATAATACTATAGACCTTCAGTCGAATTCCGGTAAAGAACATTCGCTATTCAAAATTATTAAATCGATTATCGCTTTTAATCGAGAACTTTCAATTGACAGTTCGAAATTCAAATGTAGCGCGCGCTGAATTCGTTGGACAGTTGGCGACATTGTCGCGGAGAGGTTTCAGCGCGAAATGAGCGATGCGGCGCGAGCGGCACCAAGCGGGCGCGCGCGCGGACACGTAGTGTACACAGCGACCAGAGAGATATAGTACACATATTTAAATATTTTCCTATTTATACTTATCAACGTTAAAATTTATTAGTATCTCATTTCATTCGTTCTTTATTATTTAAACAATTAACCAATATTTATAATTAGGATTAAAATTACGTGTACATGTGTCTGAGAGTTCAAGTAAATCATATTGATATTAATCAATACGATCTCTTTTATTGTCGTTCGAAGATTGTTTTTTTTTTATTTATGACATAAATAGTCATAAACACTTGATAAGTATGGCTTATGGTAATAAGTAAACAAGTAATTCCCAACATTACATAATATGGCACAGACTTGAGAAAGGAAGAAATAAATACAATCAACATTGAAATAAGAAAAAGCAAATAATATAGAAGTAGAAGATTACTTATCCTGACATATTACAATTTAAATTGTGTCTAAAAACATTCAAAAAGTTATCGAAAATATTAGATTTAGACTATTTCTGTGGACAATCTTTGAAAAATTGCAGGCTCTGTTTAGAATTTCCTCTACTACTCTGTATATTACTGACGGGCTGGCAAATAAATACGCGCGACGAGGCGCGACCGCGCTGATTTCCCAGCGGCACGTCAAGCCGCGCACCAATCGCAGCGCGCCGCGCCAGGGCTGGCCGGAAAGACGGCGGGAAAGAAAAAGCGAATTCACAGTGTAAAAAAAAAATATTGTAATGCTGGCTGGAAGGAACAATTGTTCTGAAACCGCGCTCCGATGTAAATTCACGTAATGCTGCGGAACATTTTAATCTTTAACTAGAAACCTCAGTCGTTTTTTTTTTATTGCAGCGTAAAAAGTTTTTATATCGTACGGCTCGGCGCAGGACCGATCGGGTGGATCCTTTTAGGGGATGCTTCTGTCTAGCAATAGACCTCTACCAGCTGATGATGATTTCATAGCTTGATATAAACTGTTTTATTTGAAGCTTTTCCTTCTATAATTTGATCGAAACATCTATAAATTTTCACAAATTTGCTCGAAATCTTCCTTTTTTAAATTAAAATATGGATCTTGTTTGCTGTTTCTTAGTGGAATAGATCAAAATCCAAAATATTTAATACCTCGTGACAGGATGACACAAAGGTATACAGTATTTTTACGTTTATGGTGACCAGGACGATTATGAGACCTTCCGACACTTCCGACTTCCATATTTGAATATCTTAAATAACTGGATGTTTTGTTTGCTTTGATTTAGATTGTTTTGTTACAACCCTAGCTTTAGTCGGATCCTCCCTCCATCTTCTCTAATCAACACCTTGTCGTCACTCCAGCTCGATACGTCTTCGCGCCGAAAGTAACTATGTAACCGAAATTTTATTTTGGAGCGTTCGAAAATTAAAAATGGAAAGAATTCGTTCTAAATTTAAATATTTTCTGTTAGATTAATTACATATACACTGAAGAAAATTTATATAAACACGTAGAGACTAATCACGATATCTCTGGAACCAGAAGGCCCGGAGACTGTATGATTAAGAGGAATTTCTTTTTGCCGAGTAAAGGGCAGTTAAGAACCTATTTCACGAAATGTTTTACCCTCGAAAGGGGTTACGAGGGTGTCACGGTCAGCAAAGCAGGTGGGGAACAGCTATTGTATTAATAAGATCTCCTACTTTTTCTGTATTGTGGTCTGATGTCAGTGATTACTGTTTTGTTAGTGAGAAGACACGGTAATAGGAGGTTGTTCGTTTTCTGTTATGATCGCAGCAAGTCTAGCTTCTAATATTGAGACAGTCTAGCCCTGTTCCCACTAGTGGGACTCGTTGCTTTCTGTCGTTGTTGTCTATCGAGTGCTGACGAAGTCGTTGCCGTGTGTCAGGCATTCACGTAAGATGTTCTTGGCACATATCGGTATCTTCTAGATGTTTTCGTCCACCTTAAAGTCAAGCTCATCGAATATCTGGTGGTAGATCACTGTTGCTGCAGACAGTCTAGGTAGATACCACCGCAGCTACTGCCGACGCCAAACAATAACGTCCAAACATTACAGTATTCCGGTTCGAAGGGCGTTGTAACTGGTGAAACTACTGTTGTGAGACTTAATATTTTATGTCAGTAGGCGACGAGTACAACGTGACGCTGTTACGGAGAGGCGTATCACTTACCATAATAAATAAAAAAAAGTACACCTGATGGTAAGTGACACCCCTGACCATAACAAAGTGGTGCTGGTAAGGATGATATACACAGTACTTTTAGGCTTGTCGCCTTGACACAAGAAGTTGTTTCGTTAGACCGCTCATTGCACTAGCTACAGCGCCCTTCAAACCGGAACATAATACTTTACCTCGGCTGCAGTAGCCGTTGCTGTGGTAACAGTGATTTGTATTTCTGTTACTACAGTAACAGAATGTTGTTTTATATTAATCTACTGTCTCCGCGCCTTCAATCAGCCGTGCATTTCCGCTGTGAGGAAAGCGAATGATGTTTTAGCCCGATGATTTTTCCATTCCACCACACTCTCGAATGAGTGAGTTCTCATTTAAGCAATGGCATTTAACGGCAACGCCTTTGTCACGGCGGGGTGAAAAGAGCGCGCCATTTTTTTTTTTTTTTTTATTTGTTTCGCTCGCTTTTGGGACATCGGATCTTTAGACGGATGCGAACTTTAAAGGTACATCACACCGGCACCCTGCACCCTTTACAGTCATTTGTATTATTGTCATTGATGGAAATAGATCGATGATTAATAGGATACAGGGGTGTTAGAGGACCTCGCCAGCTCGTGGTGCACCCTGCTGATCAACAGACGAGGCTTTGGCTCCCACCAACCCGCATTGAAACAGCGTGGTGGGTAATGTCTCAAATCCTCCCATATGAACTCGTACAAACGTGGAGATCTTTGGAGAGGCCTATGTCCAGCAGTGGACGGCTATCGGCTGATGATGATATACTATATTTACTGTTAGTTTGCTAGCTAACATATATCATTATCTTCAGCCCGTAGCCCACTGCTGGACATAAATCTCTCTCAAAGAACAAATGGTTATATTTACTTATTTCCGCCATAGATGTTAGTATTTACCACATCACACATAAAGAGATAATATCAGTGAAATTATTGGAGTAATGGGAGGAGAAGACCCATCTATCCAGTCTTGAACCATCGAACAGATTGATGCAGTGTATATCATTCTAACAATATGACATGTGATTTTTTTTTTACTCAAACGGCGAGGCGAGCTGGACGTTTATCTTATGGTAAATGATTCGCCTACTTATAACAACGTGGCGCTAGTTAAGATGATATACACTACAGCACAATGCCTTCGTTACCTTAGATATAGAATGTTGAGTCTCGTTACCCCAGTAATTACACTAGCTACAGCGCCCTTCAAACTTGAACAGTAATGTCCGCACAGTACTGTTTGTCGGTTGCAATTGGTGCTGCGGTGGTACATAGACGGTCTCCAGCAGCAGTTACCACCAGTAAGTATTACCAAGTACCCTCCTCGATTAGTCTTAAAAAAAAAAAAAAACTCAATCAAAACTTTTAAAACAAATAAATATGTATTACACATTACGTATAATAATTACAAAAGGTAACCTCAAAAAAATTGTTATTCTCACCCCAAACGCCATTAAACTTCACCAACCTCGTGAAACTTTATTAATCAAAGTAAAATGCGAGAGAGAGAGAGAGAGAGAGAAGGAAAAAATCCAATAACACAGAATCTCATTAATATTTATTGAAAAAAAAAAAAACCTCTAGCGTCGAATGTTAAACAATTTCTGTGTGATGTCAACTTAGGTGAAAGATACGGATTACAGCGAACTTACCATACAAATGTAACACAAGCGAACATACACCTTATTACCGCGGTAACAGGTCTAAATTACGTTCGGGTATGTGCTGTTGGTTTTCAGGACGAACATCTGAAAACTAATGTACACAACAACCGCGTTCAAACCCGCTGACCTTTATTCCTAGCGGGTTAAGGTCGAAGATTATTTGATATGTTTATATTTGGACGCAGGGGGTGGTGGTTGTTTATGATAATAGCATTTTTCATATTAAAACTTGAACCGGAGGTCTATCTCTATTACAATACGGACCCCCGGTGGCTCGGCGAGTGTGTGCGTTTGTGGTGGGAAAATGACGTTAAATAAATATGATATATATCCGTTATTGGAGTAATGCAGTGACTGTTCCTGCGCCGTTGGGGATTTATTATTTCCAGCATCCAGTGAGGTATGAATCGCTGACACATTCACTGAGGGTAGTTTGGGAAATTAATTTTTTTCTCCGCTTCGCGTTAACTTTATATGGTAAATACTTTTAATGTGAACCTTCTGTGAAACGAAAATGTGTAACGAATGGGATACAAATATATATGTTTGAAATCTTCTCAAAGCGCCTCACCAAGTGCTGAAGGTTGGCGACCAGCTTGGCACAGTCCTCTGTCTCTGGTTCTACAGAATAATTGGTACGCACCAGATATACCAGTCCATTCCCTGATGTACCTCAACCATGATTCTGTTAAAATCTACACTTTGCTTTATATCATCATCAGCTGATGAACGCCTACTGGTAGACTTATGCCTTCCTAAACATTCCCACATCGATCGGGTTCATATAAAGATATTTCTGCCGATTCCCACCACTGATCTAATCCGGATTGATGCGAGCCAGAGCCTCGTTTGTTGATTAGTTGGGTACACCACGAGCTGGTGCGGTTAGCTTATATCCTGTGAGTTATTCTGCGAAGGTAAACGGTGTTATTGGATAACTAGCTATTCCCCATCCGCGTCATAACACCCCCGGAACTGCTTTTGGGGGTAACATTTTATAAAAATGTATATAAATAGGATGTAAGGGCTCCGGCTTAACTGCTCATGGAATCCGAGTAAACCTCACCAGCTCGTGGTGCAGCCTGTTAATCAACAAACCAAGCTCTGGCTTCCACCAACCCGGATTGGGCCAGTGTCGTGGGAGTTGGCCCAAATATCTCTATATGAACCCCTACCCGATCGTTGTGGGAATCTTTGGGAGAGGCCTATGTCCAACAGTGGACGTTTATTGGTTGATGATGATAAGAACGGATACAGTTTGAATATTTCTTTTACCGAGTATAAGTCAAACATTACTGTGTTCCAGTTTGAAGGGCGCTGTGGCTAGTGTAACTGGAGTAACGAGACTCAACATCTTATGTCTCAGGCTACGAGCGTAATGTAGTGTAGATCATTCTTAATACCGCAATGTTGTTATAGGCAAACGTATCGCTTACAATCAGGTGAATGTCCCGCTCGTCTCGTCACGTCATAGATTAAAAAAAAACCTTCACAGATCTGTAAAAAGGTATACTTATTCACCGATTCGTGGATGCGAAGATCTTCGTAGTACTCCAAAGTAGCTTTAAGAAGTATATACTGTCTCCGTGGCGCAGTAAACTACTTTGTAACGTACAAAAAATCCAATTAACGGTTTTTTTTTATTTGTCTATGGAAACTACGCATTCACTTAATAATAAGTGATACATTTATCTATAATAATGCGTTGGTTAGGGTGTTACACTACAATATTATAGTCGCTGTAATATAAGATGTTAAGTCTTATTACTCTTGTTTTATTAGTTACAGCGCCGTTTAAACCGGAACATAGTAATGTTTATACTACTACTTGACAGTAGAAGATGGAGCTGCGGTGGTGGCCACTAAATTCATTTGGTTAGCTACCATCCTCTCCCCACAGTCCGTCTTCCAAATACATAGATATAACTGGAATATTCCAAACGCACGTGATTCCCTGTTATCAGCTTCATTGTTAAAATTGTGGTCAATTTTGAATGAAAAAAAAAATTACACATTGTGCTATAATACGTTAGAAAGCTTAATACTGTCCCTCGCAGAAAACCCTCTAAGTTATCGCTAAGTACAAAGCACAATCACATGAAAGTATAAATCAAGCCATCAGCGAATCAAACGCTCAAAGCGGATCGCGACTGGAATTAATCACCGAGCAAATCGTACGGGAGTCAAGAAACCATTAAATAACCATTCCGAATTTTACTGGAGCAGGATACGTCGGGCCGGGCGCCGTTTGAGCCTTACTGCGACGCGGTAAGGTACATTACCAGTCAGCCGGCCGCAAGTGGGAGCGTGCACAATATTTAATCACCTACAAAGAGCTCCGTGGAGTTGTATGCGCGATTCAGGGCTACATACGCGTATTCAAACTGACAAAAGGAAAAAAAAAGCAATCTGCAAAGATTGGCATTTGGTGGGGGGGTTGGGGGGTGAGGGGTGCACGGTCGCACAAAAGGGTCTCCCTTTTGGGGGAATATTGTTAGTGAAGATTGAAAAGCGTTTTGTCCTCAACATGTTATTCGGTAATTTAGTGTTGCCTTGTTGTAATAACGAGGGCTCGGGGCGCGGGCTGGCACATGCGACTCGCTGATTACTTTCCGTTCAGGTTAAACGTCGGTGATGCACCACATCTCCGTAATATCGACGGCATCTGTGATAATCTCAGCGAAATCTCCTCTCCTCGCAGAAGTATTACTATGCAGCAAGCGAGATGTACGACATACATAATCATAACAACAAAATGGCGCTAATTAGGATGATATACACAGCATCACATTATGCTCGCTGTCTTAAAACAGCATATTAAGTCCCATTTTTAGTAATTTCACTTGCTACAACGCCCTTCAAACTAGAAAACAGTAACGTTTGCTGTAATACCGTTTGTCGGCCGCAATAATCGCTGCGGAAACTGGTCTGCTCCAGGGATCATTTGCTGATGGTAGCTTGTGCTGGTGAAGCTAACATCAGCAAAAGATCTCTGGAGCAGACCAGTTTCCTCATTATGCTACCCTTTATATGATCCTTCAGTCCAGTAAGGATCGGACCTGCGTTCATCTTAATATGATTGATATGAAGACATGTCTTACAAGTAAACTACCGACGCTTCTGTTGATTATAATTAGATAAGAAGTTTGTTATACTTACTATTGAAATATTTTCTATGATATTAGCATCTTTGACATTTTCATAGTTTAAAAGTCTACATTAACAGCCTTTGCCTTTTCAAATTCTAAAAGTCTATATTAGCAACTTTTTCAGTCTAAAATTCTACATTAATACCTTTGGCTTTTAATACCTTAGAAGTCGACATTAGCAGCTTTGACTTTTTCATAATAAATAGGCTATTAATACTCCGTCATATCATTACCTCGCGAATACTGCAATCTCTCCAGATGATATAACCAGTGCGGACTCCCCATCCTCACCTACGGCTCAAATATATGAGATCAGACCATTCAGATCAGAATCAAAGTTACCTAACGCAATGGCAGGAGCTAAGCTTAGCGTTTCTTCGATGGAGAATTAAATATAGCTCTCAAAATGTAGATGCTGAAGTGGTGATTGCTAGGGAATGAGCTCCTAGAGTGAGGAAGGAAGGAGGTGAATTTGTAAAACGCCGTGGCAGGTGGAAGGATGACATCGTCAGAGCGATCGAAGGATAATGTATCTGAAAAGCTGTAGACCGCATTTGGTTATGACGAAGATATCGCGAAAGCCTATATCTAGAGGTGAATTACTACATACGTACGTACATATATATCACGCCTCGTTCCCCATTGGGTAGGTAGAGACCAGCTTCGATCCTGGCACACCTATCCCGCTTCCTCCATTTTCATGAGTCTTCATGCATGCTCGTCAGTTGCGAGTACTCTTAACCCGGCCTTTCTTCAGAACATCTTCGACTTGATCGAAATAGCCTAGGTCGACCTGCACCGATTTTTCCATTCGTTCTTACCTTGAATTACTAAAGGCTGATGATGAAGACGGCTTCTTCAAGGTGATTATTCAGGTCAAGTAGCAGCTTTTTCCTGACCGGTACAGCAGTTGACGTGAATAAGCTGATGTGATGTTGAATGACGATCGGCCGAAGTCTATAGCTGCTATTGGAAATCTCGTGGAGCTCATTTGATCGGACGCGTGCGATTCATAGAGGATGCTTTGAGAGATTGAAAAAAAAACTGGGGGTAGGAAAGGGTACGAATGGGGGGGGGGGTAAATTGAAATTTAAACATCAAAAAGACAGAAGGCGCATCGTGCTGCTGCGTCCATTCATTTCGAAATTACAAACGTCAGAGCGAATTTGATATCGGAATCGAGGTTAGGGTGCACATCCGCGTTCGTCTTCCGTGAGACTAGAATTCATTAGAAAGATACAGCAAGAACATCACCTGATTCTGCGTACTACACACCATCACATGCAGGAACTGTACCACCAAATGTATGCAAGGAACTGTTTGTCGGGTGCAATTGGAGCTGCGGTGGTACCTAGCTGTTCTCCAACACCAGAGAACTATTACCAGTGAAATCAATGTTAAAGGCTGGTCTGATACACTTGACCACGGACAATAAGTAGCCAGGCCGTGCTGTTCTAGACACATTTTAGACAGTGCATCCTCCATTTCATGTAAATGATATAATTCCTCTCTCCCCTTTTATAGCAAGTCACCAGGTCACTTGGTATCATCCCCAGCTTGCGAACAAGGAAGTTCAGCTCCCCGTCCAAGATAAAAACAGCAGAATAAAACAACTCGACCTTGTTAGTATCCATTCGATGACAGGGACCCACCACTAATGTACTCAACAATGATTTCAAGATGTTAGATGACAATATTGACCATCAATTTCACAAGCAACAGCCCTTCAAACCGGAACGCATTAAAATTTGTCGGCTGGAATAGGAGCTACAGTACCGCTATACATTTTTTATAATCGCGGGGGAGATCTTCTTAAAAGATATCCTGCTTCTGGGGGTAAGATAAGGTTATTACTAGGTCTGTCGGTATGTACTAGGTGGTCTTCTTCATTGCATCAGATCAGGCTCCAGGATCACCTATGGTATGCATGGGTGCCTCTTCTCCACTGCCCTGCAGCGCTTTTCGAGCTGGAACACGGCCTCCGGCGACAGAGGCCAGCCAGCCCCGGACCAGTCCCGCGGTGTGGACTGCTTGATGCGGTGCCTAGTCGAGGACGGCGGACGGGTGCCGTTCTTTGGCAGGCTCCAATTTGTCTGATTGACGCTGCCGGGTTCGATTTTCAGACGGCCTCAAAGACTCGCCGGGGCTGCGTTGCGTTACAAGGGCGATATAAATGGGGCATGAAAAGCGTATAACGGCATCGCAGCGGATGGGTTACCGTCCGCCCGTATGCACTACGTACTGGCGACATTGTCACCAAGCTGTGTAAATATACGGACTAGGCATTCACCTGATGGTAAGTGCTACGCCCACTCACAATAATGTGGCGCTAGTTAGGACGATACACACAGCGCTTCATCGTACTCATCTGCTTGAGACATGAAACGATAAATCTCGTTACTCCCTGGTTACTAACTGGAATGCAGTAATATATTTTTTTCAACATAAGCGACGAGATGATCAAGATATTCACCTGATGGTAAGTAATACACTCACCCATAAAAACGTGGCGTTATCATGACATACTGCAGCACGTCGCGTTATTCGCCTGAGACATAACACGCCGATTCTAGTTAACCCAGTAATTACAATAGCTACAGGGCCCTTAAACCCGGAACACAATAATGTTTGTACACTATTGATTAACGACTGCAATAGAAGCTGCAGTGGTATCAAAATGGTTTCTGACGAGACCTACCACCAGAGGTTTGTACACTGCTATCAGGCAGAGGTGATGATAGCTGTGGACTACCACATGGCAGATCTTTTTTACCGTCTAGATAAATACTAATGAACCTAGACGGTAACAAAGACTAGGTACTCTAGGTAGGACTAACAGTCTAGGTACATTAGTATTTGTCTAGACGGCAACAAAGACTTGTCATTTATGTAATTTTAAAAATAGGGGTACATCAAAATTTCAATTACTCACAGTCAATACACGAACTCTCCGCCAAGCATACATCCGACGGTTCCTCACCTGACTAATTAACTAAACGCCATTCCCAATCTATTTCACTTGGTGTCAACGAACAATGGGCGGATCAAGTTCGATTCCAATCACAGGCCGGCTGTCGCTCCGCTTTGTGATCCCATCGTAAGTGCTCGTACACGTACAATGTTGTGCAGTAAACTTCATACTGGACTGCAGTATACCTACAGTAACCTAAACTTAACATATTTACTTGTAGTATGTGTCTGTAGCAGGAGACAGTCCACCGCAGCCGATATTTCCGCCAATAAGTAATGCTGTGCAAACGTAACTGCGTTCCGGTTTGAAGGGCGCTGTAGCTAGTGAAATTGGCAGTCAATATTGTCAACTAACATCTTAAGATCAGCATTGTCTCTGTTGTCGGAGACTGGCAGATACCACCACAGCTGATATTCCCGCCGACGAGTAATACAACGAAGAATTTACAGTATTCCGGTTTGAATGGCGCTGTAGCTAATGAAATTGATGTTCTATATTATCAACTAACATCTTAAGATCAGCATTAAATATTCTGGTAGATAGTCTCTGTTGCCGGAGACTGACAGATACCACCGCAGCTGGTATTCCCGCCGAGAAGTAATACTATGCAAAAATTACTGTGTTCCGGTTTGAATGGCGCTATACCAAGTGAAATTGATTGAGTGAATTGTATAGTAGTGGTGGGTCTCTGTCGTCGAATGGACACTGACACCATCGAATTGTTCTTCTCTGCTGTTATCATGAACGAGGAGCTGAACCTCTTTGTTCGCAAACTGGGAATGATACCAAATGACCTGGTGACCTGGTGAGCTGGTGACTTGCTATAAAGGAGGCAAGGGGAGTTATACCATTTAAATGAAATACAAAATGCACTCAATTATATGGGTCTAGAACACCACGGAACTGGAAACTCAGTGCTCGTGTTGAAGTCTATCCAGACTAGCCATGACAAGTCTTGGCCGCCTACAAATCTCCCGGCCTGCGTCTGTACCAAGTCTAGTACCGCTAGATGAATTTCAACAGCAAATACTTAGATGTGGTAATACTAAAAAAGAGATCGGACTCACAGGTAATGTTGGAGACCTATTAGATATCGTAATCGGCTTTAAGTCCAGTGCGTTGGGGACCTGAAGGATTTCCAATTTATCTTCTCTGGTAGACGCATTCAAGAAGAGAAATTACGGCTCCTCGCAGGAGAGAGTTTTTACCGCCACAATAAAAACTTAGGAGATCCTTTAGATCTCATAAAGCATTAAATAAGGAGCTCCCAAATTACAATTTTATATCATCGTCTTCATCAAAGATAGACGTTCATTGCTGGATTTTGGCTAAGATCACCACATCGATCGGTCTTTTCACAATTAGCATGGCCTCCGGTACCGCCGACCTCTAGGAGGTAATTTTATATCATCATCATTAGGTACCACCTTCAAACTGAAGTTTGGCGATCAAAGAAAACCAATTCGATGCTCAGCTGTTCTCTTTAACTGATGGTATTTAAACCCGGTCCATTCCTTTATGCCATCAAACCATTTCTAGCGCTGTCTAAAAGGTGCACGTTTTCCAGGAATTTTGTCGTCCAGGATCAACACTGGGAACTCATATGGTATATATATGGTGTCCGAAAAATGCAATCTTATTTATATTATGTATATATATATATGTATGTATGTAAATTTATAAACAAACATAAATTCTTAGTTGAAACAAGTTGAGCGGGGATGGAACGGGCGATAAGCAGCCGCCGGCCGTCCGGGAGTAATGCCTCGTGATTAGAAGACGGCTGATTACCCGCTACCCTTATAATTACTTAAAATTTACTTCAGCTTACTTTCTCGCGTCCGACGGGCCCGGCAACTTGACGTTGGGCGTAGAGTGGATAAGACTATCCAAAGTTTATCACTGCTGATACGTTTTCTCATACAGATCGCCGAACTTCAGTTGAAAGAAAGCACCTAATGATGATCATTTATGAAAACAGCTCACAAAAAAAATACAAGTTATTATTCTTAATGAAGCTTAATTTATATACTATCTGTTCCCTACTCGCTCTGCTGACTATAACACCCCTAAAACACCCTTTGGAGAAGGTGTTTTGTAAAAATCATTCTCAGCTGACCTTTAAACAGCAGAAACATCAATGACAACCATTTATATACAAATAAAGATAGAAACAGAAAACAGATATGTAATAGTACATGTAAATAAAAATGTATAAAATAAGAGGAACTTTATTAAACAAAAAGAAAAGAAAAGAAAAGAATAGGTATTTTAACAGTTATAACTAAGGATAATTAAGATAGAACAGTACGAAAGAAGAGAAAGGAGTAAAAGCAAAACAACAATGTAAATAAAAAACAAGACTTAAAACCCAGGCTCATAAATGTCCAGAGGAATGCTGGAAAAAAAGCAGAAGAAGCAGTCATCATCATCAGCCAATAGACGTCCACTGCTGGAGGCCTCCCCCAAGGATTCTCCTACAATCGAGTAGGTATCCATTTGAGGTGATTCGGGGTATATCATACAAGCTGGCCCAATGTTGGTGGGAGCCAGAGCGTCGTTTGTTGATTACCAGGGTGCACTACGAGCTGGTGAGGCTGGATTGGATCCTGTGAGCTTTTGTGAGGGAATCCTTACATCCCTTCGCAGAAGCAATATTACTACTAAATTTTGAGCGTTTACGTCTAACAGTTACGAAAATATCGTGATGAGTAAGTGAATAGAATATCTCCTATATATATATATGTATATATATAATATCTCAGAGAAACATATAACATTTTAGATAGTACAAATAACTACATATTAATATTAGTTTTGTATATAACTACAACTACAAACAGCTAATGAAACATTAAACGAGCAAATAATTTTAACTTCATTCGGATTTAGATGATGGAAGCTACTGTACTACGAATTGACCAGCGATTAACTACAACATATGTGATGTCATGGCTCGTTAACACAGCGCCCTTCAAACCGGATCATAATGTTTGCAAATTACTTGACAGTAGGAGTTGTAGCTGCGAAGGTAACTCCGACAGCAGACTTATCAGCATATACATAAGGGCAAATATACATACTAATATCCTCCCTTTTAATCAGATATATCTTACCTATGTGTATATATATACATCGGTAAGACTAATAACTAATAATATATATATGTATATATATAGATATATAGTTAGTTTCTCAATCACGTGAAAACTAGTGAACGTATTGACGTAGGAACATGAGCATTCAACGCGGAATGATCTGTAGACGGTTATAGGTCATTTGTTCTTTGACTTTCATATATCCTACTATTTCTAATAAATTTTTATAAACATTTTTATTTGGTATTGTGTACGCGGTTGCTATAGTAACGGTTGCTATAGAATACAACTTACGGTTGCAGTCGCTTTTAAGGATAATTGTACACTAATTTCAAGTCTAATTCCGTACTACGTCCAGGAAAGCGGACAGGGTGTAAGTATATAAGCGTTACTATAAAATAGTTTACTGGTGGTAGGTCTTTATTACTGTCTAGGTTCCCCCACAGCTCTTGTTATAGGCGACAACACAGTAGTGTGCAAACGTTACTGTGTTCCGGTTTGAAGGGTTGTAGTTAGTGATATTACCGACGTACACAGACTAGACATGATACGTGTAAAGACAGAGTATGATGTGGTACAGTGTCACCCTATCTATCGCCATGTTAGAGACAGGTCTGTCTCGTTGCTTGGTTGTATAAAAAAGTAATTACTTCCGGTAATAAAATATTTGTGACTATTTACATCCGCTATTTTATTAAACAGTAATATTTTTGTTAAATTTTAAAGGTATATCTCAATTACTAGTAATTAAGGATCTCGTTAATTACGCGCGACTAAAGGTGACATTCATCCGAAGGTTAGGGAAGAAAATGTGATTAAAAAAATACCCCGTCGCGGTGTATTATCCTCGCTAAGCTACCCCCGGATCGAGGGTGTCGGAGTGGTGGGAGGGCGAGGAGCCGGGTATATGACTCGGCATTTAAATGTTAAGCAACGCCCGGCCAAATTTGCGGGAGACAA
Organism: Troides oblongomaculatus; assembly: GCA_029032895.1. Taxonomy (NCBI): domain Eukaryota; kingdom Metazoa; phylum Arthropoda; class Insecta; order Lepidoptera; family Papilionidae; genus Troides; species Troides oblongomaculatus. The sequence goes on from JARDWC010000435.1 coordinate 149,727, forward strand.
GCATCTCGGCGAGTACAGAGCGCCAGCGGTACTGTACCCGACAGATGTGGTACGGGACGCTGCCGTCATACCCTCGAAGATTAGCTGATGTGTGTCATCATCATCATCAGCCGATAGACGTCCACCGCTGGACACAGACCATCTCCACATCGATCGATTGTGCGCTGACCGCATCAAGTTGCACCTTCACCAGATCGTCGGACCACCTGGTGGAGGGTCTGCCAACACTGCGTCTACCGATACGCTGTCGCCATTCGAGGACCTTAGTGCTCCATCGGCTGTGTGTACTGGTCACTAATGATGACTCTTCCCGAACAACCTCCAGCCTTGACGTGGCGATTGGACTCGGTAGTCACGGTCTAACTCATGGTGAAGCTATAAGGAAACTGCCATGGAACCTACCAGAAAGGTTACTACGGATGTGAATGGGTGTGCTCTGATGAGAAGCTTGCTTTGCCTTTGCAGCGATGATGAAGTGAGGAAGAGGAGTATATAACCATTGGCTGCGAAGCCCAAGACCAAATCCACCGCAAGGAATCCAGAGTATCTCTCTTGGCTCTCATGGCTTCTAGGCGACCATAAAATGCCGTGCTGAATGTTCTGGAGTCCTTATGAATGTGGAAAGACGGATTCTCCTCTCGAGAAGGAGTTGCGTGGCGCAGCCGGCTCTGGTTGAGCGTGGATATATTCGAAAGCGACACAGGTGGAACATCGTTAGGGTTGGAGCAGGTGCAAGTCCGACATATCCTGTCGTCACACGAGGGCAGGCAAGGAAAAGCAGTTCACCTTCGTAAAAAAAAAGATCTGTTGAGATCTCCACAGAATGTACACAATAATTAATAAAATTAAATATTAATAATCAAAAGTATTTTGTACGCGACTGTTCAGAGTATTGTAACTTTCCTACACCTTTGAGATATTCTTCTGAAGAGCATGAATAAACTCTTAAACAACGGCGAGTGGTTCTTGATACTTTGTGGTTCGTATTGACAATCGTCATTTTTTTTTATTCATTTGAACGAGACGACGTGCGGGACTTTCACTTGATATTAAGTGATACGCCTGACCATAACAACATGGGCGAATTGAATGATGTACACTGCACCACATTGCACTCGTCGCCCTGAGACATAACATGTTGAGTCTCGTTAGCCCAGTAATTTCAAGCCGTAACATAGTATGTTGACACACTACTGTTTGCCGGAAGAATTAGGAACTTCGGTGGTATCTATCTATTCAGCAAACTGATAACTACTACCAGTAAACTTACTGTTCATCTTATCATCCTAGAAGTACTAAGGTACCTCTCATGATTATTAAAGACAGGCGTAGGATCCATCGCCAGGTTTACCAGAGGTAGGTCTCTGTAGCCGGAGACCGTCTAGGTTGGTACCACCGCAGTATCTGTTCTTTCCGACAAACAGTAACGTGCAAATATTACCATGTTCCGGCTTAAAGGCTGTTGTAGTTAGTGAAATTACTGGTATAACGAGATATAGTGTCGTATGTCTCGGGCGACGATCGCGATATAATGTTGTATGTCATCGTAATTACTGTCACGTTGGTATGTGCAGGCGTATCGCTTAAAAATAGGTGTACGTCTCGCTAGCCTCGTCGCTTCTATGTTCCTTTTTGGATTGAATCTGTCACTAATATAAATATTTTAAATACAAACCGTCCACTAAACTATTGGAGCAAGTTATTCAGCCAAGATGGTTACTTTGGTTCCAATTCACACTAGACTTCAAACAGACTGGATTCAGAGGATTGTGATGTGGACATCCGTGACCCAATTTCAGGACCAAATGTTGTGGAGTATACATGGTTTTTTTTTTATTATCCTCCTGCTCTAAATCAGCCAGGACAAGTGTTGGCCCGTTGTGAATAAAAAAGCCATAGTATCAGCAACAACACCTAACTAGGCATCAATATATATATATATATATAAATAGATAGATAGATGTCCAGAGATCCATTGCCACATCACGAGATCTCCGAAAGACATAAACACTCAAAAATTAGTCACAAACTCAAACACACTCAAACATTGTTTTAGATATCAGGTCAGTTAAGGATGAATTTTACAAAGTTTCTCATTAGGTAAGGAATTCTGTAAAATAAGTCTTCCTAAAAGGGGTTTGGGGGGGATGTTATTAACTCGAATGGAGACCGCGTACAGGAGGACGTAGTGTTGGCAGGTCTCCGACCAACTGATACGACGACCTGGTGAAAGTTGCGGGAAGCAGCCGGATGCGAGCAGTGTAGGATCGATCGATGTGATCTTTGGAGGAGGCCTATATCCAGCAGTAGACGTCTGTCAGCTGATAATGATGATGATAATAATAATAATGGGAAAGGGGTTGAAAGGCGGCGGGAATATTTGTAACAAATTTCAAATCTAATTCTTTACTACGACCAGCAAACCGAACGTGGAACAGCTAGTTATATGTAGATGTAAATTATCCAATATTGTGATTAGTAGATATTACCAGTAATCATGTTACGGTATGATAGCGGCAAAGGCGCTGCAGGTTTTAAATATATACTAAGTATAGAGGAAATAAATATTCATCATAAAGTATCAAAACTGTTTGATCCGCTCAAAAGTGACTCCATTTAAACGAACTCGAGTCGTCCAAATAAATAAACTCGCCTTAAGAGAGACTCGCTAATTACCTATACTCAACTTATATGACGTTTGCTTGTAGCGGGGGTGAAAGGATGATGGGGGTAGGAAAGCGTCCCCTGCCAACATTAAGTTGAGGGAGAAGTTACTTTAATCTCTTAACTATTTACTAAATAATTAACTACAATATATACACTATACCAACGCTTTAGTACTTTGAAAAAGACAGTAACCTTTGTCTTTGGCTTTTTACTGGCTGATGAACAGTAGTGTGAAAACATTCCCTTGTTCCGGTTTGAAGGGTACCGGAGGCGGTGATATTACTTATGAAGAGTAACTAGACTTAATAGCGCATGTATCAAAGCGACGAGCTCAACGCGGCGCAGTATATAACATCTTAACTAGCGCCACGTTATGGGCAGTATCACTTAACATCAGGTGAATATATCACTCGTGCCGTCTGTTGAATTAATAGATCAGGCGGCGTGGAATTAGTCCTGGAAACTCGTCACAAACCAGTTAAAACTAACTGATGAACATACCCTCGTCAGCTGTTCGCTCGTATAATAAAACCGTGAAACTCCCTCTTTAAGATGTCACGGAATGAGTCCGTGGAAGATTTTAATCACACATCCCTCAGTCGCGTCGGTTCATCTTTGTTGGCAACTCGAACAGAAGTTGGCAAACGCTGAACAACCAATCTCCGGCGAAGTGGGTCGCGACACCAAGTTCAGCGCGCCTTTGTCTGGCGCCTTTTAAAGCACGCGCGCTCGTTGAGCGGGTAGCACACGTTTTGAATTTGGAACGATTCAAATTTCATATACACACACACACACACATATCTACATATATAGAGACACTAATAAAACCCTTTATTTCGCCTAAAACATCTATTTAATTGTATTTAACATTCGCAACATATCAAATCCTTATTCTTCTCTTTTCATTCTTTGACAGTCTCGTGGCGTCTTCTTCCCATTTCTTATTATAGTCATTTCATCCGATATATATGTTATCTGTAATTATCTACTAATCATTCAGCGGCGAATGCTCATGTTCCTGTGTGGATACGTTCACTAGTTTTCACGTGATTCGTGAGCAAATGAAACCTAATTAAACTCGAACCATAGACAAAGAGGAGTACCACGCTGATCGCCAACCTTCACCAGTTGGAGAGGCACTTTAATACATATAATAAAACAAGATTCTTAAAGACTTTTTCTTCTGACAAGGTTACGTATAATTTGTACCCACTAAAACTCTTAGATGGTCATCTTCAGTGCGTTGCAAGTGGGTCCAGGAGCTTTTACGGAACCCACCGGTGTATCCTTGCACTACGCTTAAGCACCTCCAAAAATACCTCCGCTCCTCGACACAAACGTCTTGTTACGAGATGAACGAGATCACCATGTATTCTTCATTCATCTCAGGTTCGCCTAGTGGGCAATGTGGTCCCACACCTTCAAAGCCCACGAACATCATTTCAGTTGCCTTCTACAACAGGTAGGGCTAACCTTAGTTATATCACAGACAGAAGCAACAGGAACCTTCAACCAAATTAGAAAATTAAAAAAAAATAAGCCATTTATTATCTTGTTATCACAAACAGACAATTGAGTGTTATTTATTTGCACAGATAATGTAATAACATGGTAATTGAATATAAACTCGCCCCACAGATATAATAAAATGCTTTTCACATTTTACGTTTCATCAAATGAGGGTAGTTCGTTCGAAAACCGGCGATCGAGCGCCGGGAAGAGGAAAGGGCGGGAAATAATTAGCCGCGTCCCGCCGCGCCGCACGCCCGCCGCCGCGGGCAAAGGAAACTCGACGTACAGCCAATCTCGACTGCGCCGACTTTATTTCTGAATGCATTCATAATTCCGTTTTAACTCGGTTCAATTTTTTTTTAAAGTTTCTCTTTATTTAAATTGATACTTTTTTTTTTATTCAATTAAGCGACGACGAGCCTATATCGTGGCGTTAGGATGGTATACACTGCACCACATTGGACTCGTCAACTGATACGTATGATGAGTTTCGTTACTCCAGTTATTACAATGGCTACAGCGACCTTGAAACCGGAACATAGTTTGCACACTACTGTTTGGCGGCAGGAATAGGACCTGTGGTGGTACCACCAGTTACTATAGTCTTATAAAGGAAAATGTTATGTCTATTGATAATACATAAAACTATGAAGAAAAATGTTTTACCACAGTGATGCTGTTACTCCAACATATATTCAGTTTGTGGGTTAGTTGGTGGTGAAAAGGGCGGGGAACAGGTAGTAGTATATAGGCATTATCATAAAATAGTTTACTAGTGATAGGTCTCTGTTGACAGAGATAGTCTAGGCACTACAGCAGCTCCTATTTCTGCTGCCAAAGAGAAGAGTGGTGTCATTTTTGTATGCACTTAAGCGACGAGACAAGCGATACGTTCACTTAGTGGTAAGTGATACGCCTACTCATAATAACGTGGCTTTTGTTAGGGTGTTATATACTGCACCATATTGCGCTCCTTGGTTGACAAATAAAGTATTAAGTCTCATTACCTCAGTAATTAAACTAGCTACAACTCCTTTTCAACCCACTTAAAACTAGATCTCTGTTGCTGGACACCATCTAGGTACCACCGCAGCGCCTTTTTCTGCCGCCAAGTAGTAATGTGCAAATATACAGTATTTCGATTTGAAGGGGCTGGTGCTAATTACTGGGGTAACAATACTCAATATATTATATCTCAGCAGTAGAGTGTAATGTAGTGCAATGTTCATCATTCTAACTAGCGCCACATTGTTATGAGCAGGCGTATTACTTATCATGAGGTAAACGCTTCTTTCGTCTCGTCGTTCAAATTAATAAATAAAAAACGTTGTCACGTTACCTCGGTAATAACAATAGCCTCAGCGCCCTTCAAACTGGAAGACAGTAATGTTTGTCTGCTGCAGTAGGCGCTGCGGTGGTACCTACAGTCTCTAACAGTAGGATTACTGTCTATTATAGCTTGATTTTTTTTCTTTCTTTTGTATTCCTACTAAATATATTAGGAGGAATATAATATGATATATCTAAAAAAAAAAGTTGTAATATAATATGTTTTTTTTTTAAATTTGCGCCGCTAGGTTCTTCGACAACTATAGCAGCTTCATCGGACTCTAGGCTCGCGGACCTGGTATCAGCGAGCTAGATTAATAGCTTTTATCTGGTATATCATATATATGGTATGCTGTACTCGCAAATATATGTTAGGGTTGATAATGATTCCTCTTCCTCTTAATTTCTTAATTTTTTATGACTCCAATTCCTCATCCTTCTCCACAAAATAAATTAAAAAAAACCTCTTCCTCATATCCGGGAATTTTAGGAGGAAAGGTGTTTTAGTTGTAAAGGCTTAATAAGTTTATTTTTCTTAAAAAAAGACATGTTTTATTTCTTCTCTTCTTTCCTATAACATCCTTTGCAACTACTTCCTCATCAACCCTAACACAGATAGACAACTAAATAAGCTATTAATAACGTGATGCAGTGTCGGTGGTCCAACAATTTTCGCTAACGCAATCACATTTTGTTGCACCACTTTTTTTTTTACGTCTCATATAAATAAAGTAAACGCAATCACCTTATATCACCAGCGTGTTATGCCCGTGTGCTGATCCTAAACTATTTCGTATTTTCGGTCACGTATCCCATTTACGTCGCTTTCTATTTCGAGTGTGGCAACATCGAACGTCAAACGTAGGTTGCCCACGTTAAGATTAATCGGTAACGGGACAGATTTTTTTTTTTTTTTATTAAATTAAGCGACTAGATGAACGAGACGTTCACCTGATAGTAAGTGATACGCTCATAACAACGTGGCGCTAGTTAAAATGGTAAGCACTGCACCACATTGCGCTCTTCGCGTGAGACAAAATGTAAAGTTTCGTTACCCCAGTAATTATATTAGCTACAGCGCCCTCAAAACTGGAACACAGTAATGTTTGGCGTCAGAAATAGGCGCTGCGGTGGTAACCACCTAAACCTACCACCAGTATATAGACTTATTTTATATAACCCAAAAAAAGATAATACAAATACTGAAGTACTGACTGGTCGGTCTGTGGAGCCTGATGACACAGGTGTTAGATTCCAACAAGTCTCGTTTCCGGTAAAGGATCAGCTCCAAAAACAACAGCTTTCGTGGTCATGTACAGTACAATCGTTTCAACGGCTATCCCTCGTTGAGAAAAAGAGGTGTAAGTCCCAGTAGTGGTAACAATGAGTGGGCTTTTTATTCATTTTTCTTCTTTATGTTTTCTGTATAGTCTATGGTTTTCTATGTATCTATTATGACAGATCTAATTCTCTTCCGTATTTCAAAAGAAATATCTCAAACATTTAATATTTATAAATATTTTTTTAATATTCGCTTAGAATATTATGGGGGGTGTAAGGGGTTCCGCCTAACATCTTACAGAGTTTGAGTCAACCTCACCAGCACGCGGTGCACCCTGTGGAATAACAGATGAGGCTCTGACAACCGACCAACCCGCTCTGGGTGAGCGTGGTGGACTAAGACCCGATTCCTCTCAATGAAGTCTTCGATCTGGAGACCTTTGAGAGAGGGCTATGTCCAGCAGTGGACGTCTATCGTCTGATGATAATGATTATGAAATTTCTATTTCTATATAATCTTAACAAAAAAAGAAGAATGTGGAAACATTTGTATAATGTAGTGATATTTCTCTATTCGCTACAATTGTATGAAGTACAAGCGTCTAGTTATTAATATATATTAATACATTATTTAGTTCCCAAGTTGTTATTTAATAATAATCGTCAGCCGATACTTGCCCACAGCTGGACATAAGCCTCCCCCAAAGATCTCCACATACAGTCAGCATGACCTTCGGTACCTCTAGGCACTAGGGGCTGACGTATATAGGGGTTCATATGGGAGGATTAAGGCAGTTTCCCACGACACTGGCCAAATGTGGTTTACTAGGAGCCAGAGCCTCGTCTGTTGATTAGCAGGGCTGGTGAGGTTGGCTTGAATCCCGTGTATAGTTGTACAGGATGCTCCTATTATTTTAATAAATAAGTCGATAACAATTTTGTATTCCTTACAAAGTTTTACTTTTGTCATCATCATAATCATTTCAACTTTTGGACGTCCACTGCTGGACATAAATCTCTTGTAATGTGTTACACAAAGCACGGTCTTGCTCTGTTTGAAGCCAGTGTTGCCCAGAGATTTTTTTTTATTTCCTCTGTCCACTTTTTCTAAAGCACAAATACTAATATTTGTCTACCACTGAGTAATTTTTAATTAATTCTAAACTGAGATCCCATCTGATGGTAGGCGGCTGTGTAATCATTGATACTAAAGCATACTAGTCTACAAGAAGCCTACTCTTCTCTAAAGAATATGCATACATATATTATGTATTATTTATATATGTACTAGCTGTTCCGAGCCTGTTCTTCTAGCTAAAATATAGTTTGACTTGAAATTTGTCTGAAATATTCGTTGAGAGCATGCACAGCAGCATATGAATTTCTATAGTAACCGTTACTATAGAAATTGCATATATAATTATAATGTCTATATGTTATTATTTTCTCTATTTATGTATACATACTTATACTAACTTATTAAATATATTGACTGAACGTCAATATATTTAATAAGTTTACTCGCAAGGTCAAATGGTAGGGAACAAACCTAGACAGCGGCAGACGAAAAAAGCCGCTTTGTACAAATGATTTCTTGTCTATTCATAATATCCATAAAGATAATTAATAGCTTATAATGGAGCAAAGGATATAATCAATAATCAAGATATATATATAAATATCCTTAGAGTAGGTTTCAGCACTTTCCGCTAGTGTTGTGTGCTTCTTTATGTTCATTTTCATGTGTTGTTTACTACGTATGTAGTTTTTTATTGTTTTTTTCTTTATGTACCTATCCTTTGTTTTCCTATTGATGGTACCTGTTACATTCAGTATTGTATTAAATTAGGATAATACAGACAATCAAATGGCTGCGCTGTAAAACAGTTTTGTGGGTGCATACCCAGGGGTATACTGACCGTAGTCTATGTCTTTCCAATTACATATTAAATGTTTATCACATATTGTGTGTGAGTTATTTAATATAGTATATAAAAAGTGAAAAGGTTTTCATCAAATAAAACATATTTCTTTCTTAGAAAAGAATATAAATTGAAAATAAAGTGTGTATAACATTTCGGGTAATGTATGGTGGGCCTAGTCAAAACGAAAAAGAGTAGCTGTCACAAAATGGCGCATTATTATCTCGGCTAATAAAAATTCAGCGCGCGAAAATCCCGGCGCCGTGATTGGTCGGCGCGGCGCGGCGCCCCCGCCGACCCCCACCGCCCGCCCCCCTTGGCCGCCGCCGCGCCAGTTTATCCCATTTTCAAATTAACTTTCACTGTCTCCGCGCTTGCTGTTTAGGACTGAATTTATTTATTTCATTCACACTTTATTACGTAATGGTGAAGAGTGGGAATGGTGCCCGGATAATTTGGCAAGAAAAAAAACAAACACGCAACTGTGTACTTTTGTTTTCTTTATTACAAACGTCGCGTTTTGATTTAAAAGCATTTTCGCGTCGCCGTTGAGTTTTTTTGACATTGTTTTGATGTAATATCTAATATATTTCAATGGAAGGATTCAGTTAATAGAAATCTATCTCTTTTTCTAATTATTGTCAACAATTACTTTCATTATCACCGTCCGTCTCGTGGGAACGTCACTTAGCCTCATATTTTGACATACTAAGTTGCTGTCTTCCTCCTCCTGCCCTTTTCCCAGCTATGTGGGGACGGCACAATATAGACTTCTCTTCCACATCCCTCTATCAGCCGTCATATCTGAATTCACACTCTTCTTACTCATGTCATATTTCACACAATCCATCCACACTGTCTTCGGTCTTCCTCTACCCGAAGTTGCTGTGTTAAAGGATAATTATCTAACAACCCTTACCGGATGAATGTTTAACTTTTTGCGATGTTTATGAGTAAAGAAAACCGTTTTCATTACTGGTAACACAAGCGGTTCTTAGTTCACATACATGATGTAGATCGAATTGATCTCGTCGCCTCGAGTAAGCCGTCAGATTTCCAAATCAATGCCTTTCTTTAGCCATATGGAACAGCTTCCCGACACTGGTGGTGCCGGTCCACTCCATTATATTTCGCAGCAAGGATTTTTGAGACATAAAATGTTATATTATATAAAGTTAGCTACAGCGATTTTCAAAGAGAAATCCATTAATATTTGCACATTGCTATTTGGCAGTTGAAAAAGCAGCAATCGACATCTTCATCGTCATCATCAGCCGATAGACGTCTATTGCTCACGGATCTCTCCAAGATGTCCACATAGATCGGTCATACGTTGCCCACCTCTGCTAGATCGTCGGTCCATAGACATACTAATACTGAATGAAATATTAAATACTATAAACCTTAAGTATAAGTCGTAGTTGATAATTAATTAGTCACCATTTTTTTTAATACCATTTAGGTGGTAAACGGCAACCTCTCTATTATGAGTTAAGCGTTTCAAAGTCATATTAACTCTCACAGCTCATCTGATACTGGGCTAGTGAACCCAGGTCCACGGCCTGTTGATCACCACAGCTTATAATCGTTAGTAGCACCAGAGGTATCACTGGCCGTGTTGTCGACTTTACGGAAACTTTCTCACGCCCTTTTTGAAGAACTATCATCGTCTGCAGACAGTTCCGCCAGGGTCTATCTTCATGAACTTCACAAACCCTAATCCAACGGAACCATAACATGGCGATGTGTTATATTTTAGTAATACTAGGTAAGGGGCTGTGCTTCATCCCCCTTGCATACCATCTGATGTATAAATGGGCGGGAAATTTGACGTTTATTTTTTTTTATAAGGCTTATAAAAATGTAAGAGGTCATAAAGAAAAAGTCTTTAGTAACGATACTAAACATTTCACGTACCAGGCGACTAGCGCAATATGGTGCAGTATATCCATCCTAACTACCATCACGTTGTTACGGGTGGGCGTCTCCATACCATCAGGTGAACGTTGCGAACAAACTCCCACCAACCCGCATTGGACCAGCGTGGTGGGTTACAGCCCAACCAACGATGTGGAGATTTTTGGGGGAGGCTAATGTCCAACAGTGGACGTCTGTCGGTTAATAATGATGATGATGATGAACAGAACCATTGACATCCACGTGAGAAGGTAAATAGTCAACCGCTGTGCGTTAAAGGCAGCGAACTACCAGCAGTTCTATTTCAAAAAATATCTCCGGCTTTCAGCGGCTGTTCGCGTCGCCTGTTTGCCGTTTTAAAAAAAAAAACAAATACAAATTAGCCATAAAGTAACACCCCCTTCTCCATAAGCCATAGACAAGTACAATACTTCCGCGGGACGCCAGACGGAAGCATCAAGAAATTGAAATGGCAAAAGTGAACGCATTGTGCGCGAGCACCGGACCATAAAGTAACACCTCTGATTTACGTAAAGCCTTTCACATTACCGACCAAATTGGAAGGGGGTCCGATGTAATTCCACCCCCCTTCCGACTCTCAACCTGTAAGGGCTTAAGGGTGAAATTGCGCCGCTGGAGGTAATTTGTGGACGGCTGGCGACACCGCAGCCGCGGGAGGATCCTCCGCGGGCTTCTCAACACCTTTTCTCCTTTTATTGCGATAAGATTTTTTTGTATTGAGCTTAATAATAGAAACTTTTATACAAACGGAAATGTGATGATTTCCTTTAGAATTGTTGTAGAAATGTTTCCGGTTGTTATAACTACATTGATATATAAATTTAGATGTTGTATTTATCAGAATTAACTACACCAACGAGAGGTAGAGGGCCTCACACAACAACTCATGGGACTCAAGCCAACCTCACCAGCTCATGGTGCACTCTGATAATCAACAAACGAGGCTCTGGCTCGCACCAACTCGCATTGGGCTAGCGTAGTGGGAAATGGCCCAAATCCCGCCACATGAACCTCTACTAACAGCGGCTTCTAGTGCCCAGTGGTACTGGAAGCCATGGCGACTATATGTAGAGATCTTTGAGGGAGGTCTATGTCCAGCAGTGGACGTCTATCGGCTGATGATGATAACTACACCAAGTTTGCAGTGTAACTGTTTTGAAAGAATAGTCTCTCAAATGGAGTGTCTAAGCTTTAGTCTTATTACAAACTAATAAGTACTAAAACACCGCGGCTCCTGTTCTTACCGCCAAACAGTAATGTACGTACATTACTGTGTTCTAGTTTAAAGGGCGGCTGTAGCTAGTGAAATGGGGTAACGAGAATTATATCCGATGTCTCAAGGCGATGAGAACAAAATAATGCAGTGTATATCTTCCTAACTAGCACCACAACATGGTGCCCATAGACAGGCTCTTATCACAAGATCAATATCCGGCTCATTTCTTCGCTTCGTGAAATAAAAAAAATACTTTTGATGTTGGACGTGTATGAAGATAAAATATATGTATTGTAGTCGAAATATATACGTCCACAGCTGGACATAGGTCTCCCCTAAAGATCTCCACATCGATCGGTCCCGCGTTGCTTGCATCCAGTGGGTTCCTGCGACTCTCACCAGACGTCCACCTTGTGGAAGGCCTATTAACACTACATCACTACGCAGGCTACACTCGAGGACCTTACTGCCCCATCGGCCGTAGGTCCTTCGAGCAATGTGCTCTGCCTACTGCCACTTAACTCTAGCAAACTTTTGACCTACAACCTTAGTTCTTCTGCGGATTTCCACATTTCTGATTCGATCACGTAGAAACTCTTTCCGTTGTCCTTTGGGTTCCTTTGAGCCTTTTTATAAGGCCGATAGTAAGGGACTACATCTCGGTTCCGTATCTCAACACTAGCAACCTTTACGAATTGGAGAGTTTTGTCTGCAGACTGCGGTATCTGAGACGAAAAGAAGCTGCGGATCTTCCCTCTGTGCTTATCTATACTTAATAAACTTACCAATTTAAGTTAGGATAGGTAGTGCTTATCAAAGAGTCTCTTTCCGTCAAGTATGCAACTTATTAGTCTCGTCGCAGCGAAGGAAAAAAAAAACTGCGAAGCGACGATACGAGTTGGACATTCACCTGATGGTAAATGATACACCTGCCCATCACGTGTAGTAACACAGCAACCATAGTATCCATCTGGTTATTAGCTATAGCGCCCTTAAAACCGGAACACATGTCTGCACAGTGCCGTTTATCGAATTTATAATATGCTATGTTTTTTTTGGCACAGGTTAAAAAGCGTTGTGCTTTGACGTGGAGTTACCACAGCTCCCGTTTTAACCAGGGCATCATTATCCTGGCTCCCGAGTCCATTGTTGAACCCCATAATGATTACGTTTCAGTTTATTTTGAAGAGGCGGTAAAAGCGAACGGGCCCCGGCGCTGAAGTGGAGTATCCGTACACGCGGCCCTCGTCGGCTATACTTTAAACGACGCAGAGCTAGAAATATGTTTAGACATGACTTTTATTGTTAACAACGCGGTGACAGATGATGTGATATTCACTTGTTATCACTTGATAACACGTAGGTGATGGTGAAGTGTGTCTAGAATATTAATTCGCATGTTTATGACAACCGGAAGCCTGTAGCTAGCCAAACCAAAACCTGCGACAGTTGAATCTAGCGCTTTATAATGATGGTAGGTCTCTGTGGCAGAGGCCGTCTAAGTAAGGCACTATGGTAGTGCCTATTTCTACCGCCACACAGTATGGTGCAAACAATTAAGTGTTCCGGTTTGAAGGAGGCTGTAGCCAATGTGGTATGGTTACGACGAGCGCTATGTGGTGTGGTATATAATATCCTAGATAGCGTCACGTTGCGGGCGACCGTATCAATTACCATTAGGTGAACGTCCCGTTTGTCTCGTCGATTAGTAAAATAAAATAAAAAAAGAACACGTCTAAACATTCGACAATCATCGACATTAAGGCGAGTTCACACGGGCGCATATTCGTCCATTTTATTTAATTAGAGCGGTAATGGGCGGCGCGTGGCGACCGCCCGCCACCGCTGCCAGCGCGCGAGTGCTTCCGAGTGGCTTTGATGAAACTCTCCATAGCTTTATTGTTCCAAATTTAAACATACCTTATAATGCTTTACGGCATAAGTTTTTAAGTGTACCTATAGTCGAGTAAAGTTACTAAAAAAAAAACTAATACAAACATTTAATTATATAAATCCTGTAACAAGTTCTAGTTCACCAGTTACGCTCGCCGGCTTCATCATCACCAGGTGCTCTCTTCAACAGCTCTGTAGTCTTGGGCTAGTAAGAATAGGACTAAGGTAAGCCCTGCCTGTAGAAGACGTCTAAAAAGGTCTAGGAGTTCCGCAGGCTTTGAGGGTGGCAGCCATTATAGTTCAACAAGAGAACCTGCGTGGAACAGCGTATGGTTCAGCGCGGGTTAGGCTCCTCCTTTGAGTCATGTAGAGGGGCATCGGTGCGTTCTATAATAGATCCCGAAGCCTCTCCCAATGCACTGATGCCGACCACCGAGGAGGTTTTGACTAAATAAGAATCTCACGTAAACTCATAAATGTCTTCTCGCAAACTAATTTCTCCCAGGAGCAGGGTATCTTTCGAAGATTTCCCCCCCAACCCAAAAAAAGGTGCTCTCTACTAACTGAATTTGGCGATCAGATTGAGAAAACCAATTCGATCCTCAGCTATTCTGTTTAACTTATGGTATTTAAGACCAGTTCACTTTTTTATGTCTTCAAACCATTTCTTCCGCTGTCCAAAATAATGTCTTTTCCAGGAATTGTGTCCTCCAGGATCAACCTTGGGAACACATCCCTTTGAATTCTAGACTGCTTAAGACTATCTTATCATGTTTTGTTTTGTGTATGACCTGATGGTAAGTGATATGCCCGCTCATAACAACGTGAGTTAGGATGGTATACACTGCACCGCATTATGCTCGTCACCTTGAGACATATAATGTTACACCCCGTTTAGTAATTTCAGTAGCTATAGCAGTATATATATAAAGGGTGCTTTAAACCGGAACACATTAATGCGTGCACAGTATTGTTTGTCGGCTGCAATAGGAGCTGTGGGAATACCTAGACTGTCTCCAGCAACAGAGACCTACAACCAGAAAACTAATAATGTTCGAAGCCTCCTATCACAAGGATAAGAAAGTAGAGATGCTTTTAGAACATCATCGATCATCGTCATCATCAGCTCATCATCCACTACCAGATATAGGCCTCCCCCAAAAAAGTCCACACGATAGGGTAGAGATTCGTATGGGAGGATTTGGGCCATTTCCCATCACGCTGTCCCAATGCGAATTGGTGGGAGCCAGAGCCTCATTTGTTGATTACCAGACAGCACCGCGAGCTGAAGGGGTTGGCTTTGGTCCCTAGAGTTGTTACACTGCAATATATAGGTACGACGATCAATGCAATGCTGGTAAATCTAGTATTACAATATTCCTGTTATTTAATACTTTATTTTCATCATATTATTATAAAATAGTATTGCATGATATCCTTTGAGGATCGATTTTTTTTTTTAAATCTTTCACAGTAGACGTCCTCTAACAGTTAAAGATCGATATAGTTTAACTTCAAATATCTTTTACTCGGTAATCCAAATAATAATCGCCATTGGAACTTAATCCGCAATGCTCCACATTTAGCGACACAAAGGCGCTAATCCGGGAAAAAACGCGGTGTAAAGTATGTTAAGATGTCGCACAATACGCCGGCACCGGCCGCCGCCGACAGACACGGCCCGCGGACAAACAGGCGGGTAATGTTACCAGATAATGGACGCGGAAAGTGTTTCTGGCGACACCGATGCAGCCCGATAGCGAGACGCCATCTTGAATGTAAATTATTCCCGCGCCGGCGAGCTAGTGATGTGCGAATTAATTTAAATACTTCGCACAATTTGTTTTAATTTATCCATCGATTATTTTTTGTGATAGTTTTTTTTTTTTTAATAAAGTATTGATAATCATAACCTACCACCAATTGCTTAAAAATAAAATTACTGTGCTTTTTTTGCAATACTTTTTTTTTTTTCAATTAAGCTTCTATACGCGCGGGTTGTTCACCTGATGATAAGTGCTACGGCACTTGATAACAATTTGGCGCTAGTTAAGCTAATATATACTGCTCCATATCGCTCTCGTCGCCTGTAACGTAAAACGCTAAACATCGTTAACGCTAGTAATTTCACTAGCTATACCCTTCAAACCAGAACACAGTAATGTTTACACTACTGTTTGTTGGCAGAAATTAGAGCTACAGTGGTATCTACTACAAGGTCTCCGACAACAGAGGTCTACCACCAGTAGAACTTCATTAAACTAGTATTGATGATAAATAATACAATAAAATCATCCCTTAATTTCTCGGCGGTTAGAGTAGGATTTAATATGATTTCCAACATTAGGTTTTTTTTTAAAAAAGTACCAAATAAAAAAAAACGGCGAAACATTAAAATTTACTCTATGATAAGACAAGTAAGACGAGCTGGTAGTAAATGATACGCCTGTCCATAAAAATACTCTCTAAACATCACATTAAGGAAAACAGCGATATTTAAGATGATATACACTGCAACTGCGATACGACTTTAGATATGAGGATGTTAATCATCATTACCAGCCGACAGACGTCCACTGCTGGACATTGGCCTCCACCAAAGGTCTCCACATCGATCAATCCTGCGCATCCTGTTAAAGTTGATTAACGTAATTTTTTTTTGTACTTAATCGATAAGATCGTTTAACCGACGACAGTGTGGCGCATCACTATGGAATTAAAAAAAAAGCAGTTGTCACAGAAACACGGCCGCGCGCATTATCCGCGTGCGTCAGACCAAACGCAATGTTTCCTAAACTCT
Source organism: Troides oblongomaculatus (assembly GCA_029032895.1). Classification (NCBI taxonomy): domain Eukaryota; kingdom Metazoa; phylum Arthropoda; class Insecta; order Lepidoptera; family Papilionidae; genus Troides; species Troides oblongomaculatus. The sequence goes on from JARDWC010000435.1 coordinate 166,285, forward strand.
GATGCAATCTTTAGTTTGGAGAAAGAGATAAGCCAGATCAATCTCTTACAAAACGGTTCTAGGAATATCACTAATGCTAGGGAACAAATTGTTACTGTATACATCCTTAACTCTCAATCCCAGAAGTGGGAAGACGATAGCTGTTACATAACCTTTAATATACTTTACGTGTTGTAAAAGATTAAACACCTGATTACTTTTCTTATTCCACTAAGCAGAAACGAAACATAAGATGTCTAGTCTTGTTACTCTAGTAATTGCACTAGCTACAGCGCTCTTCAAACCGGAGCACTACTTATTACACAGTACTGTTTGTCAGCTGCAATATTCGCTACGGTGGTAACTACCTAGACGGTCTTCAGCAAGAAACCTACCACCAGAATATATTTCAGATGTATCCGGCACTCGTATTCGCAGTTGGACTTTGGGTATATCCGGCGCTCGTCTACATAGTTGATCAGATTTGGAAACCGGATACATCCAGCTCTCATCACTGATGCTGTAGATTAGATGCTAGATATATTTGACACTCATTCAAGCAGTGTATCAATTTTGGACTCCGGATATATCCGAAACTCGCACCCACAATTCAGCAAACTGGACGCCATATATATCCAGCACCCTTGTTAACATACTGCTGTTTAGCGGCGGGAATATAAGCTGCGGTGATAGCTGCAGGGTCTCCGAGGTCTACCACCAGCAGAACATAGAGTTAAATACATTTATTAATATTGTATGGGTTCAAAAAAAATTTTTGACAGCTCTCAAATGGATTTTAAGAGAGGTCCAGGCCAGCGATGCTTAAGTGGCGACTACAATGGCATTCAAGAACTTTATCGCATTAGGCTCCCACTTCCCCCGGACAGTGGGCACGCGCACAAAGGGATGCTGCCACAATACCACGGTTACGTAACTCTGCCGGCTACTTAGCTCCGCCGGCGTTAAGGTGCTTTCACATGCACCTATTAATTATTTTCTTTTTTTAATTTATAAAGTACTAGAACTTTCTGGCCGGAGACAACCAGATAATCTGGATCACTAGGTCGATCCCTTATGGTCTGACCAGATACAAGCAATCTTAGGCACCAATATTACGAGTGCCCTGAGATGTGCCGATATTAGAGCGGTGTGGAGGCAGCTGGTTGATGAGTCATTAAGAACATGTCAGGACAAGCACCACCTTCAGTCATGAAGTAAACGAAAGAGAAGAGAGAAGAAGATCCTTTTGAAACTACCATATAATTGTTTACTTGCTGTTCCCCGCCCGCTTCACCTGCTGCAGCACCTCCGCAATATTGACTGACGGATTTGGAAAATCCATTCTTAGCTGACCTCTAAATCGCAGAAGCAATATCTCTATTAAATGTTGAGGCATGATTATCATCAACCGATAGTAGTTCATTGCTGGACGTAAGCCTCTCCAAAATCCAGCACCTTCTCATGACCTTACAGTCAGCATGGCTTTCGCTACCGCCGGGCATTAGAGATTGTAATTTTTAGTAATCCAAATGGGAGATTTGGGTAATTTCTCACCTCGGTGACTCAATGCGGGTTGGTGAGATCCAAATCCTCGTTTGTTGTTTAGTAGGTTACACCTCGAGCTGGTGAGGTTGGCTTGGATCTCATGAGTCGTGCGGAATGTTACATTCTAAATTATAAGTAGTTTCGCCTAATAAAGTCGGAGATGTGATGAGGGAATTACTACATATTATCACACCTTGCTTAGGTCTCTGTTACCGAAGACCTGTATATATAATATACCACCGCAGCTCCTATTTCAGCCGACAAATAGTAATATACAAACAGTACTGTGTTTCGGTTTGAAGGATCATCTCATATACGAAAGATACGAGCACAAGCTTGTGTATTTCATGCTACCTGGGATCAAGTTGGGCAAGCATATTACTTATAGTAAATTGATGGTATGTCCAATAGTGAACTGTAGCAGGTTGATCATCATGATGAAAGTTTTACTCGTCTCCTCGCTGATTGGGAGGAAGTTAATATGGAGTTGTGTTATCTTTTTATAATTATTAAAATAATACTGTAGATAAATATGCCGGTGGTGTGAATCGGCACTAATACACAGCAGCGATCTTTCAATAAGATGATACGGGCATTAGCGTTAACAGCAGCGCGGATACCGACACAATGCCATTGTGATATACCTTGACCACGGTACAGAAATCCAGCTCCGTACCCACTAGAGTGGTCAATGACCATATCCATTCATTGCTGCATTGAACTCCACTGTAACATTTACCGACTTCAATACACCGACATATTACACTTCCAATACAAATGTATCCAACAGCATACCATTAACAGCTCTCTCAACGTTCCCGCTGCTGGGACTCAGTGCTATCTCCCACAAAAGTAAATGATCATGGTCATTTATCCATTGTAGTCTAGAATGGGTACAGATAAGACGTATCTAAGAAATCTATTGTTCGGCCATGTCAGTTTCCTAGCAACGTTTTCCTTCATCAGAAGCTTAAGCACAGTGGAAATGAACCTTGTACTCCTGAAGAGGCATGGCGTTTTGGCTATTACCAATGCCCTATAGAAGACGTACATCCTCACCGTCAGTATTCACGGCGGTTTAGAAAAGGCGGAAGGAAGTAACTTCAAGGGAAGAGTAATAGATTAACCCGAGCCAGTCATCAAGAAACTACCTTCATGAACTTAGTGAAGTTTAAGTTCTGGAATATAAAGAAAATATAATAAAACCCGGTGTTGCCTCATTAATAAATACTTGATACCTCACATCAATTAAATGGATCCAAGCCGACCTCACCAGCTCGTGGTGCACCGCTAATCAACAAGCGAGGCTCTGGCTCCCACCAATCCGCACAGGGTCTGCGTGGTGGGAAATGGCCCAAATCCCCCTACTTGAAATGGAAACCTTTGGGGTAGGTTTATATCCAGCACTGGACGCCTACAATGATGATGATGATGATTAATTACTTGATTTAGTTATCCTTATATATAGTATAGTATATCTGCTATAGATTTAATCTGTTGCAAAACTTCAGGGTGGTGGTTATATTTATAATTGTATTGGTGGTAGGTTAATGTTGCCAGACTGTCTAGGTACTTACTCTGACGCAGCTACCCAAAGTGAGTCTTGGTCTCCGACACAAGATAGCACCAGGGTTGTCTGTCACTGCCTATTGCACATCTACTTATCTAGGTACCACAGCTTCTATTATAGCCGAGGAACAGTAGTATGGAGTGCTATGTTTGGGTTTAAAGGATGCTGTAACTAGTGAAATTACAAAGGTAATTAGACGTATCTCATGTCTAATAATGAGTGCAGTGTGGTGCTGTGTATATCATAATAACTGATCTCGCATTATTAACAGCCGTATCATTTACCACCAGGTGAAGGTCTCGCTCGTCTCCTCGCTACATATAATGAACTAGCTGTTCCCCACCCGTGCTGCTGGGTATAACACCCCTGCTACTATCTTTAGGATACGAATTTTGAAAAATCCGCTCTAACCTGATCTCTTAACGGCAGAAGCAATATCTTCACTAAATTTTGAGTGTTTACGTCTAACAGTTCCGGAGATCTCGCGATGAGTCAATAAGTCTCTGGATATCTCCTATATAGATGAGATTTCTCCACCTATGTGGACACTCATCACGATATCTCTGGAACTATAAGACTTGGAACAATTTAGTTCGTATATTCCTTCCGCTGAGTTTTACAGCTAAGAACGGATTTTACAAAAAACCTTCCCCAAAGTCAGTTGTGGGGTTGTTAAGGCCAGCAAAAAGGGTGAGGAACAGTCTCCTATAGTCCTTCCTTTATATATAGATAATGCTCATAGTTATTGCAGTGTATGACTTAAACAGTTAATAACATATAATATATGTAATAAATTCCTCGTCAAATCAATGAAACATCACAGCATAGAAAATTCTAGAAGCATTATGATGGAACAGAAATATGATGATCAAAGGCGAACCGGCGCCACGCTCGCGCTCATATAACGGCCGCTCTTACTAAATTGGATTTGCCTCTTATGAACGTACTCCGCGCCCCGGGTGCGCTTTTCCATTTCTTTAGTAAATATTAGGATTAGGACACAGCACAATCGCCTTTAGATATAATATATGTTTCATTACACCAGTAATTACTCTAGCAATAACGCCCTTCAAACCTGAACACAGTAATTTTGGCATAATATTGTTTGTCCGCTGCAATAGGCGCTGCGGTGGTACCCAGACAATCGCCAGCAACAGAGACGTACCATAAATATAATCATAAATAATAAACGGTTACAATTAAATATAAAAAAAATATCAGTTCCGGTTCCTTTGTTTATTTCTGTAATAAAATATAATTAAAATTAGATTTTTTATGTATTTCAACTAGATTATATCATTAAACACTAACTAGCTGTTCCCCGCCCGCTTTGCTAACTATAATACATAATTAAACTTGAAATTCGTCTGAAATATTTCTTGAGAGCAACCACTTTCTGTAGCAACCGTTACCATAGCAACAGCATAAATAATACCAAATGAAAACGTTGATAAGAGTTAATTAGAAATAAAATAATGAAGGATCTATGGAATTCAAAATTAGCCTATAATGATCTACAGATCATACCGCGTCGTATGCTCGTGTTCCCGTATATATACGTTCACTAGTTTTTGCGTGATTCGCGAACGAAGAGAACCTTTTATTACACACACACACACACACATATATATATTTAAACAAGTATTCATACATTCTGTTTCAAACTGATCAACATGAATCGATAAATAAAATAGCTATCATCATCATTAGTCAATTGACGTCCCATGCTGGAAATAGGTCTCCCCCAAAGGTCTAACCAGTGACACGTTCCCGTTTCCGGAAACCATCTAGGTAGTAAGTACTACCGCAAAACCGCTAAGTACCCCGGCCGATTAAAGCCGGCGTCCCTCAAGGTTCTTGCCTCTCCCCGCTACTCTTCTCGCTCTACACGAGCGACATACCGAGAGACCCCTTCGTCAAGATGGCCCTTTTCGCGGACGACACCGCTCTTTATCACTCCGGCAGAGCTCCGGCTATTATAACGAAGCGCCTACAGAACGCGACCACCCGCCTAGGCGAGTGGTTCCGGACGTGGCGAATCGATGTAAACCCGGAGAAAAGTGAAGCCATTCACTTCACCCACCGTAGGTCATCAACCCTTCTCAAGAAGGCGAAAAAACGCGGCCATGAACTCGGCCAGCTCTCGCTCTTCGGCCAGCCGATCCCATGGAGAAGCTCGGTCAAATACCTCGGCGTCACACTCTCTCAATTTCGTCGCCCACATCCGCGAGGCGAGAAAGAAAGCGGCCCAAGTACTGGGCAAGCTATACCCCTTGCTGTGTAAGAAGAGCAAGCTCTCTCTCAGACACAAGCTTCACCTTTACAAGGTATGCGTAAGACCTATAATGTCTTACGCAAGCGTTGTCTTCGCCCATTCGTCCGAAGACCGTCTCAAACCTCTGCAGACTCTCCAGAACCGTTTCACCCGCACCGCGACTGGTGCCGAATGGTACCAGCGCAATGTGGACATCCACAGCGACCTTAAACTCCCAACGATCAAGGAGCACTTCAGAGAGTGCTCCGTGACCTACTTCGCCAAGGCGGCAACTCATCCCAACCCTCTGGTGGCCAGCGCGGCCAACTACGAGCTACCTCCGAATCCCAGGACGAAAAAGCGTAGACCGCGGCACGCGCTTATTCCGACATCCCAAGGGGTCCCGCAAACCACACACATACCCTCAGTCACCGACAGCACCGACGTCACCACACACACTTCGGACACTACCAACACGCTCCGAATATCAGCATCACGCCGCGTACACTAAGTACACCTGCGACCGTGGGCGGTCCTCGCCGCCCAGAGATTCCGATACAGGCGAAGGTAGTCGGGGAACGGGCCCGCGCCCGGCCTCGACGACCGAGTAGAATCGCTAGATAAAGCACAACAAGAACCAGACACACACAATATACAGCATCATCCGCCAGATAGCTATATCCCGCGTAGCACTTTTTAGTTTCCAAAACCTCAGGCCGTGGATCCGGGTCCACGAGCCCAGTGTCAGATGACCTGTAAGAGCCGCTGTGGCTTGCAGCCCGATCTACATCAAGAATATAGTACCGCTAAGTAACACATCCGCTATTGCAGCCGCCAGACGGTAACTGTGTAAACATTGTGTTCCGGTTTGAAGGGTATATTACGGGCTATGTAGCTGTGTGCCCAGCTGATCTATCGGCTGATGATGAGAGGGTAAGGAGACTTAACGTCTATATCTCAATAAGAAAAATGTGTTGCAGTGTATGTCGTCTTAACTAGCGGAGTTTAGTTATAGGTACGCGTTTAATATATCATCAGGTAAACATCTCTCTCATCTTGGAGATTCGAGGAGCACGATGCAGTATACTGTATATATATATATTATCCTAACACAGTGTATGCCATCCTAACTAGCGCTACGTTATTATGGACAGGCGTATCACTTACCATCAGGTGACGTCTCATATTCTTTATTAAGTCAATTGAACAGGGTAAGTTTTCTCGCTGCGCTTGATCACCATCTTTGATCTCTCTGTCACTTAATTTTACGTGAAATTGAAGCTTAATATTAAACCGTTTTAATTTCATTCATTTTAGTTATATTACTAAAAATCTAGAATAATTTTTAAGTAAGAATCAAAGGTTTAAACTTAGTTATTATGTAATTTTAAGTTAAAATAACAACTATACAATAAGCCCTTAGGTTTAAAATCTTTTTACCCACTTCCTATGTACAAACGGACGCGTCTCAAGCATCCGATATATCAGGGGGTGCTACTTAACGGATTTCTTAGGGGTTGAAGTTTTGAGGGGACGTTAGAGGGGCGCGATGTAGGTATAACCGAGAAATATCACGGTATCAATATGATGGAACTTCAGGAATACGGTTCATGAGTATGGAGAAGACTTCTTTTTGTTATATATTAAACAAATTGTAAAGAAAAAAAAAAATAACTAGTTATTAAGATAGACAGTAGTTAATTTTTTTTTTATTTATATCAAATATTTGTTCATTATCCAAAATCAGTTTTTATTCAAGTTTTCTTCTCGCGAACAAAAACTAAGAGTTAGGAGATGAGTGTATCTTTTTTCCAAAGTCCCATTTATCTAGTTAAGAGATAGTAATAAACAACCTTTTTAATTCCCACTGCTGGGATGGAACTAGAAACCTTTCTTCATACTACCAATTGTTATATTTTTTTTTATGTTTATGCTATCAGTCATTTTAACTACAGACATAGTACGTTTCTTTAAAAATAATATATGTATATAAAGATAATATGGTCAAAGAGAGAAGACCTGATGAAGAGTTATATACTAGTAGAAGTGAAGAGAAAAAGAGGACAGTAAATAGATATATAAATAGGTGATATAGATATTTAAAGACTGAATACATATAGTGTATATATGTTAGTGTGTGTAATAAAGTTCTAGAGTCGAGATATAATTATTAACTACTATAATTCTTCCATTTAGAACTTGTACAATTAGTTTTTTGTTATATTTAATGTGCTATACGTTGAATTATTTACAAATTCTGAACGAAAATATTTTAAGACAAGATGGCGGCCGATAATAAAGTTCCCGCCAAGGCAGCGTAGCTCTGCGCAGGCAGCGCCGTCACATACCGGCGGTGTTTCACACAGAACGGCAAATATAATAAAAGCCTCTCAACCAGCCCCTCCCCGCGTGTGTTGCCTTTTATATCATCTATGCTTCCGTTTCCCTTTGTGTGAGACGCATCACGACATTCTGCGCCACAAATTATATACACATAAACCCACTGTGCCGGCGTGGTGGGTTAAGGCCCAATTCCCCTCAACAAACTTTAAGAAGGTGCTCTTTGGGGACGGTCAATGTCTAGGAGCGGACGTCTATCTTCTGATGATGAAACGGTTACTTATTCACCATTTTATAATAAAAAAAATACACAGCTCGTTTGTTTCCGGAGATCGTCTAGGTTCCACCGTAGTTCCTATCAGCCGCTAGTATTGTACAAAAATTACTATAGTCCAGTACAAGGGTGTTGTAGCTAGTAAAATTAGCGAGGTAACAAGACCTTGTATCTATTATCTAAAATGGATGATCACAATATGGTTTATATCACTAAATTTTTTTTTACATATTAATTCCTTGGAAGACAAAGTAATTATTTATCTGTTCCTTTACTTCATATAAATTTACTTTATCTTAAATACTTACATTATTTATATACTAACGCTATTCATTCTTTTTACAAATGTTTACAGCTATTTATTTAAGATATTTTGAAAATCTCTCCAATCAATTCATATAGAAATTACTGCTATTTACTTCTACGTTTACTTCAACTTCTAGAACATAGCTTCTGTATACTAGGCATTCCGCAAGCAAAGATTTGGTTTCTCCTTTAGCAGGGTGACCCGCACACTTGGATTTGTGTGAATACTCTACGGTTACTTTCTTTGGCAAGCGACAGTCACCTCATTGGGCAAAACAAGAAACGAATAGATATAGAGAAAGACTATTAAAATAGTATGGCGACCAAAGAGTACCGGAAGACCACGGGCAACAAATTAGCATTTGGCTTTTCCACGAAGAAGCATAAACGCGGTCTAGATGAGTCTAAAAAACCAAGAATTTAGTCTTATAGCAAATTATGCTCCCCTACTTTCTATATTAGGACATGGAAACCTATACCAAATAACTGGAAGACAAAAGAGTAGCAGTACTAGCAGTAGCAGCAGCAATAATATCAGTAATAGCAACCGTAGAAGTAAAATCAACGGTAGTAGCTGCGGCAGTAACAGTAACGGAAGCAACTTGAACATCAACAGTAGTAATAACAGCAGTAGCAGTTACAGAAAAAGCAGCACTAATAGTAGCATTTGTAGTAGTAACCGCAGCGGTATTAAGAGTAACAATAATAATAGCATTATCAGTAACAACAGTTGTAGTAGCAACAGTAGTAGTAATTGTATTGCTAGTAGAAGTAATAACAGTAGTAGCATCAGTAGTAGTAGTTGTATTGCTAGTAGAAGTAATAACAGTAGTAGCATCAGTAGTAGTAGTTGTATTGCTAGTAGAAGTAACAACAGTAGTAGCAACAGTAGTAGTAATTGTATTGATAGTTGAAGTAATAACAGTAGTAGCATCAGTAGTAGTAGTTGTATTGCTAGTAGAAGTAACAACAGTAGTAGCAACAGTAGTAGTAGTTGTATTGCTAGTAGAAGTAACAACAGTAGTAGCAACAGTAGTAGTAGTTGTATTGCTAGAAGTGATAACAGTAGTAGCAACAGTAGAAGTAGTTGTATTGCTAGTAGAAGTAACAACAGTAGTAGCAACAGTAGTAGTAGTTGTATTGCTAGTAGAAGTAATAACAGTAGTAGCATCAGTAGTAGTAATTGTATTGCTAGTAGAAGTAATAACAGTAGTAGCATCAGTAGTAGAAGTTGTATTGCTAGTAGAAGTAATAACAGTAGTAGCATCAGTAGTAGTAGTTGTATTGCTAGTAGAAGTAACAACAGTAATAGCAACAGTAGTAGTAATTGTATTGATAGTAGAAGTAATAACAGTAGTAGCATCAGTAGTAGTAGTTGTATTGCTAGTAGAAGTAACAACAGTAGTAGCAACAGTAGTAGTAGTTGTATTGCTAGTAGAAGTAACAACAGTAGTAGCAACAGTAGTAGTAATTGTATTGATAGTAGAAGTAATAACAGTAGTAGCATCAGTAGTAGTAGTTGTATTTCTAGTAGAAGTAACAACAGTAGTAGCAACAGTAGTAGTAGTTGTATTGCTAGTAGAAGTAACAACAGTAGTAGTAATTGTATTGCTAGTAGAAGTAATAACAGTAGTAGCATCAGTAGTAGTAGTTGTATTGCTAGTAGAAGTAACAACAGTAGTAGCAACAGTAGTAGTAATTGTATTGATAGTAGAAGTAATAACAGTAGTAGCATCAGTAGTAGTAGTTGTATTGCTAGTAGAAGTAACAACAGTAGTAGCAACAGTAGTAGTAGTTGTATTGCTAGTATATTAGAAGTAACAACAGTAGTAGCAACAGTAGTAGTAATTGTATTGATAGTAGAAGTAATAACAGTAGTAGCATCAGTAGTAGTAGTTGTATTTCTAGTAGAAGTAACAACAGTAGTAGCAACAGTAGTAGTAGTTGTATTGCTAGTATATTAGAAGTAACAACAGTAGTAGCAACAGTAGTAGTAATTGTATTGATAGTAGAAGTAATAACAGTAGTAGCATCAGTAGTAGTAGTTGTATTTCTAGTAGAAGTAACAACAGTAGTAGTAGTTGTATTGCTAGTAGAAGTAACAACAGTAGTAGCAACAGTATTAGTAGTTGTATTGCTAGTATATTAGAAGTAACAACAGTAGTAGCAACAGTAGTAGTAATTGTATTGATAGTAGAAGTAATAACAGTAGTAGCATCAGTAGTAGTAGTTGTATTTCTAGTAGAAGTAACAACAGTAGTAGCAACAGTAGTAGTAGTTGTATTGCTAGTAGAAGTAACAACAGTAGTAGTAATTGTATTGCTAGTAGAAGTAATAACAGTAGTAGCATCAGTAGTAGTAGTTGTATTGCTAGTAGAAGTAACAACAGTAGTAGCAACAGTAGTAGTAATTGTATTGATAGTAGAAGTAATAACAGTAGTAGCATCAGTAGTAGTAGTTGTATTGCTAGTAGAAGTAACAACAGTAGTAGTAGTTGTATTGCTAGTAGAAGTAACAACAGTAGTAGCAACAGTAGTAGTAGTTGTATTGCTAGTATATTAGAAGTAACAACAATAGTAGCAACAGTAGTAGTAATTGTATTGATAGTAGAAGTAATAACAGTAGTAGTAGTTGTATTTCTAGTAGAAGTAACAACAGTAGTAGTAGTTGTATTGCTAGTAGAAGTAATAACAGTAGTAGCAACAGTAGTAGTAGTTGTATTGATAGTAGAAGTAATAACAGTAGTAGCATCAGTAGTAGTAGTTGTATTGCTAGTAGAAGTAACAACAGTAGTAGCAACAGTAGTAGTAGTTGTATTGCTAGTATATTAGAAGTAACAACAGTAGTAGCAACAGTAGTAGTAATTGTATTGATAGTAGAAGTAATAACAGTAGTAGTAGTTGTATTTCTAGTAGAAGTAACAACAGTAGTAGCAACAGTAGTAGTAGTTGTATTGCTAGTAGAAGTAACAACAGTAGTAGTAATTGTATTGCTAGTAGAAGTAATAACAGTAGTAGCATCAGTAGTAGTAGTTGTATTGCTAGTAGAAGTAATAACAGTAGTAGCAACAGTAGTAGTAGTTGTATTGCTAGTAGAAGTAATAACAGTAGTAGCAACAGTAGTAGAAGTTGCTGTGAAAATGTTCGTCTTTTCGCTTCGGCGGATAAAAGAGCTGTTAGTAATATTAAATAAGCGTTATAAGCTAAATAAGCTTTTTGCTTCAACGATTGAATGATTGTAGCAACAATATCGAGTGTCTCCCGGAGCCGTCGGCCGCTCACCGCCGCGGCGAATCAACCAGATCGGATTCTGGATTGTGCTGAACTGGAGCACCCATCGACTGCTGTTAACACGTCTCATTGACTTCTCGGAGATCCCCAACTAAATGCTCGAACCCCGTTTCAATTCTACCGCCGCCGTGATAAAGTTAAAATTCGTTCGAGCTGTTAATTTGCAACATTTACACGTGATGTAGTAAATTGAACTTTATTTGTTTGTTGTTAAAGTTTATTTATGTTTGTCGTTATTCGGATGGGAATTAACTACTGATATCTTTACTTGTTTGTTGCGAAGGCCCGCCACCCGCGGCGTTTGTTTGTGAGACGCCGCGTTTTTTTACCCGCGCGAATCTTTTGTTGATTTTTTTTTTCGATCCCGTCCCATTGTGGGGGGAGCGGACTAAATACCGAATATAATGAGTTTAAGAATTGGATAATGCTTTTGTTAAGGGCGAGGCTCCCGTCGCGTCTGTTGCTGTGTGCGGACGTTTTGTTTGTTACGGATTGTGTTGTTGTTGTTGTTGTTGTGTATATAACGTAACAGTTTTGCGTCAATGGCGTCCGACGTTATTGAGGGATGGATAATTTCGCTTTTATCCAGCTGACCATGTTCGTTTTGGTTATGTAGATATCGATCGGTCCTGCGTTGCTCGCATCCTGTTTGTTCCCGCGATCCTCACCAGATCGTCCGTACTCCTTGTGGGAGAGGCCTCCCAAGCGTGCCCCGCTCGAGGATGACCGATCGATGTGGAGATCTTTGGGAGAAGCCTATGTTCAGCAGTGGACATCTATCCGCTCATGATGATGTAGGTATATCTTGGAGTATTCATCAATTCAATTGGTAGATCTCCGTTGCCGAAGACAGTCTAGGTACCATCGCAGCTCCTATTGCACTCGCCAAACAATAGTATATAAACATTACTGTGTTCCGGTTTGAAGGGCGCTGTAGCTAGTGAAATTATTGAGGTAACGAATTTTTACATATGTCTTACACGACAAGCGCAATGTGGAGCAGTGTATGTGTGGGGCAAGTATATAGCTTACTATCAGATGAACGTTTTGCATGCCATTGTCTCACGGCTATATTAAAAAAAAATATGTAGGTACACTGCTCTAGCTACCTTTATATCGGTACTACAAATTACTATGTACTAATAACTGGTGGTGAATCTATGTCGCCAGAGAACATCTAGGAACCACCGCTGCTCATATTCCTGCCGCGAAACTGTACTGTGTAAACATTACTTAGTCCGGTTTGAAAGGTACTATAGCTTATTTGAAATATTGGAGTAATGAGAAGTAATATCTGGTCTAAAGAGTAACACAATGTGATGCATTGTATACCATCCTAGCTGACGCCCTGTTGTGAATGAGCGTATTACTTATATCATATGATCAAATCAATGTCTCGTCGAATAAAAAAGAACACTGAAATTTATTAACTCTGAAATAAGAATATCCTTGAAACCGGATGTCGCATAAAGTATATCTAAAAGTGTATGTTTATTAATGCTTGATTGTAAAGGTGAGTATACACTGGTGACATGTAACTGGTGCTTGTCACTACGATTTCCCGGTGAGCAGCTGTTTCCGCCATTGTATTAAAGTTGTTCAATATCGTTCACCTAATAGTAAGTGATACTGCCTATAACAACGTGGCGCTAGTTAGGATGATATACACTGCACCACACTACGCTTCAGAAATAAGATGGTAAGCTTCGTTACGCCAGTAATTTTAGTAGCTACGTCGCCGTTTAAACCGGAACGCAGTAATATTTGTACACTACTGTTTGTCGGCTCCAATAGGCGCTGCGGTGATATATATGAACCTACTTAGACTGTCTCCGGCAACAGAGACCTAACTCCACCATATGTAATTACTGGGGTAACGAGACTCAATGACAATTTTTTTTATTTATGGCATTACCAGTTATTACAGATAAATATATAAGTAAATGTTATGGTTCAAGCAACTAGCACAATATAGTGCAGTGTATAACATCTTAACTAGCCAAGTTGTTCCGAACAGGCGTATCACTTATTATCAGGTGAACGTCCCGCTCATCTCATTGTTTATTTGAATACAGAAATAAGTCTGTAAAGTTTTAATATGGCGATATCAGAATTAAAGGTTTTACTGAAGCTGTTTAATTTTTTTATTTATATTAAACTTGACATATATCTTTTACAATTTTTATGTCCTATAGAAAAATATTGTATATTCTTCTATAAGAGATTTTTAACAACACTTTTTTTTGTAACATACAGGGTGTCTGGTGGCAGATTTATGTTTTCAAATTTAAATAAAAAATAATATGTTTGTCATATATATATACTAAAAGTATTAAAAGATAGAGTACAAATGCGGATTTAATTTTTAAAGATAATTCTCACCATTGACATTCGTCGCTTGGCCCCGTGCATTTTCAAAAACAAATGGTCCGATTATCCCATTCGTGGATAAAGCGCACCAAACAGTTACCCTTGGGCAATGTAATGGTTTTTGGTGCTTCAGTCGAGGATTGCGAGTTCTTAGAGCCCAGTAACGGCAATTTTGTGTGTTGTTCTTGTTTACGTGTCCGTTTAAATGGAAATGAGCCTCGTCGCTCCGAAAAATGGAATTCACAGTGCGAAAACGCTCCAACATGGTTTCACAAAAAAATTTGCGTGACGCAAAGTCATTTTTTTTTCAATTCTTGAATTATTTGAATTTTAAAAGGATGAAACTTCACATTTTTTTTTAAAATTTCATGCACGCATGCTCTTGGAAGTCCCAGTGAAGAAGCTGCCCTTTTCCGTATCGAAAGTCGTGCATTTTCACGTAAACTGCGTTCAACCAGTTCAATGTTTTCGGGGGTCCTTGACGATCGCCTAGGTCCTGGCCGTGGTGTGTTCATAGCCGAAGCAGTTGCGCGGAACCTCTCCACCCACGAACGAATTAAATTCACACTCGGCCCTTCGCCTATCCGTTGAATATTGAAATGTGAACAAAACTGTCGGCGAGCGAGTACGTAAGAATCGTTAGTCTTGAAAAATGCTTCAATAGCGAACGCGCGATGCTCACCCGACCACTGCACCACTGCGACATCGTGACTAAGAAATCCGCACGATCGGTGATTCTAATGACACCACCTTCACGGCACCCCCGCACTGTTTATAACTTATTGAGAATTTCGTTTTTTAAAATATAAATCTGCCGCCAGACACCCTTTATTACAGAAATGAGGAGTTCCGTAGAACTAAGGTACCGATACAGTCTAAAAGATTGCTAGTCTCAGGTGGCAATGGGCTGGACACATCGCTCGAAGGACTGACAGTCGATGGGGCAGTAAGGTACTCTAATGGCGACCGGATACCTGTAGACGTAGCGTTAGCAGGCCATCCATCAGGTGGTCCTACGATCTGGTGAAGGCCACGGGAAGCAGCTGGACACGGGCAGCGCACAATCGATCGATGTGGAGATTTTTGAAGGAGGCCTATGTCCAGCAGTCCACGTCTGTCGGCTGATAATAATGATGAAGTTTGTTACTACGGCAACTTGTATGTTAGTATTTACGTACTCCATAAAATCCATGCGTTACTTCGTACTATCCCTTTGTCAAGTTGGGTTATTTAAAATTTTTGTTAGCAGGTGGCTCCATCTCTTAACCAAAATGTGAAACCCTGTGCTATCTATAAAGTGATAGATTTTATAATCTGTTGTGTACATGATGATCCCCAATAGATGACGCAGTTCAAATTAAATCGCACCCTCTGCCTTATTAGCCATTTAAATAGTATTACCAAGGTGTTTTTTTTTTTACGTGGGAGATATCGACTGTAGCATTTAAGAAAGTTGTATTTGGTAAACTATTACTTATCAGGGCGGCCGAATAAACTTTTAAAAAAGAATGAATCGGATATATTCTTATCAATAAAAATTTTCAATTTGAAAAACAAGGAAAGAATCTAGTATGAGATATAATACTTTGTGAGATTATAAGTATTGATATTTTAAGCCTTGTAGTGAATTAAAGTAAAAGATGTAAAAATGTAGTTCCGACAATATTAATAGCTGCAATCGATACTCCTTCGCATACTTGCCCTCGAGGAGGCAAACGCAGGTTATGTGGAACTCGCATCTACCAAAACTCTGCGGCGCTCCGCATGACGGAGAACGTCGCACCCACCTTGTCGTCGATGCGGCTGCCGTCGGTGTAGATCGCGGAGTCGGCAGCCGAGGTGGGAAGTTGGACTTCTTCCGCACTTTCCTTCAGGCAGGAGAACTCTACACCAAGCTGCACAGACGGGTGTGGAAGTCTCAAGTGACTGACTGGAACCTCCAGCTCTCGGTCTCTCAGTACTTCCCGGATGTGGGCGCGCTTTACCTCAAATAAAGTGGCCGCTTCTTGAATCCGAAGGTCCAGAGGAAGCAGCCCGGTAAGTACTAGGGCCGAATTCAACGATGCGGTCCGGTGTGTTCGCGCAATTTCCTGCGCGAAGCCATGCTGAACCGCATCGAGCTGCCTTCGGACCAGCAGCTTCTTAGCCGCCGGCGCCCATGCACTCGCTGCATACAAAATCATCGGCTCCAACACAGCCAGATACATCGATCTGATCACCTCGATAATCTTAGTTACCTTCCAAGCAGTATCGATTTGTCGTCGTAACTGTTTAATAATACATCGTAATTTTCTATTTTTTTAATATTACATGTGGTAAATCCCATGGTGGCAAAATCATGCTTCATATAATCAACGGTCGTCTACAGTCCTACCTTCAGCGGCAAATACCAAACGAGCAGGCGGGCTTTTTCAGAGGCCGCCGAACTCGAGAGCAAATAGTTAACATTAGGCAACTTATAGAGAAAAGCCGAGAATTCAATGTGCCAATGATCATGTGTTTCGTTGATTACTCCAAGGCTTTTGACTGTGTGAGATGGGATTGTCTATGAAAAATTCTTAGAGAAATGGGTGTACCCGAGCATTTAGTAGCTTTGATCGCAGCCTTATATAAGGTAGAGAATCAGTGATTCAGGTGAATGATGTCATGTCAACATTTTTCAAACTACAAAAAGGAGTGCGATAGGGGTGCATACTGTCCCCTCTTCTTTTAAATTCAAAAAATTCAAACCTATGGCGAATATATCATGAGAATAGCGTTAGAGAAGTGGCATGGAGGAATTTCCGTTGGCGGCAACAAAATTAGCAACCTCCGATATGCCGATGACACTACATTGTTTGCCTCCTCCGAACGGGAGCTGGCTCAATTGTTCGACAGAGTCGAAAGAGCAAGTGAAATGCTCGGGCTTTCTATAAATAAGAAAAAAACTAAAATCATGGTGGTGGATCGTCCCGGACTTCTCGAACGAACAGAACTCGCAAATCTGGATTTTATAACCGAGTTTGTCTACCTGGCATCACTCATTAGCAATAAAGGAGGCTCTGACGGAGAAATTCGGAGACGTATACAGATGGCGAAAGCAACAATGAGTAAATTAACTAGAATCTGGCAAAATAAGAAAGTGTCAAATACCACCAAGACCAGATTCGTGCGAGCTTTGGTCTTCTCGATATTCTTGTACGGTTGCGAATCAAGGTCAGTAAGCGCAGAGGACCGAAAGAAAATCGAAACTTTTGAGATGTGGTGTTGGAGGAGAATGCTGCGTATACCATAGACAGCAAAGAGAACCAACAAATCCATTCTCGGACAGCTCAAAATCACCACCAGACTGTCCACCATTCGCTACAAACAAGTCCTAAGTTACTTTGGCCATACTGCCCGGAGACAACCAGATAACCTGGATAAGCTGGTTGTAGTAGGAAAGATCGACGGCAAAAGATCACGGGGTCGAGCACCTACACGATGGTCTGATGAGATACAGGCCATCTTAGGCACCAATATTCCAAATGCTATGAGACGTGCCGAGAATAGAGCGGTGTGGAGGCAGCTGGTCGATGAGTCATTAAGAGCATTTCAAGACAAGCACGACCTTCAGTCATGAAGTACACGAAAGAGAAGCAGTGGTAAATTTAAATACTGGATGCGCGCAACATGTGACCGATTGATGTGGAGATCTTTGGGGGAGGCATACGTCCAGCCGTGGACGTCTATCGGCTGATGAAATACAAATAAGTGCAGAACTTGAGTATTTACTGTACTTTATCCTAAAAGCCTGCCGACGACCTGGTCCAGGTCGCTGGCAACCATTGGATGCGGGTGGCCCAGGACCGTTCTGAGTGGAAATCTTTGGGGGGAGGTCTTTGTCCAGCAGTGGACGTCTTCCGGCTGATTGGATAGCATTGTTTTTATTCTACAAAGTGACGACCACGTGATGATAATCAGATGTTAATTTATACGCCTGCCCATAACGTGACGCATAACATGTTATACGCTACACCACATTCAGCTCGTCGCCTTGAGACAAGATGTCGAGTCTAGTTACCCCAGTAACTACACTAATTATAGCGCCCTTCATTCCGGACTACATGTTTGCATAGTACTGCTTGGCGGTAAAAATAGGAGCCGCGGCGATACCTACCTAGTCTCCAGCAATAGATATTAGATAAAACCTTTGCCGTTTCGGGCTTTACATATTTAACATTCACCATATCCATGGACGGATATATGGATGATGTGAACGAAAATCGGTTGAAATGATGATGATGATTTCAGCATATTGTCCGCTGTAGAACATAGATCTAAGCAATTGATTTCCAGCGCCGGTCTCATGACCTCTTTTTTTGTGATTAAGCAACGAAACGGGTGGCACATTCACCTGATGGTAAGTGATACGCCTGCCTATAACAACGCGGTGCTATTTAGAATGATATAGACTACCATTGCGCTCGTCGCCTTGAGACATGAGATGTTGAGTCTCGTTACCTCAGTAATAACACTAGCTACAGCGCCCTTCAAACTGGAACATAGTAATGTTTGAACACTACTGTTCGGCGGTAGAAATAGGCGTTGCGGTAGTACCTACCTAGACATTCCGGCAACAGAGACCTACCACCGCGTCCAACAGTTCTCTGCAGTAGTCGATCCACCTTTATCGCTGGTATGTCCCTATTGACCATCTAAATAGGTACAACTAACCAATCGATGTGAAAAATCTCGAGGAAAGCCTGAAGTCACCATAGGGCGTCTTCCGGTTGACAATATTGATATGGAATATGGGTGGGTTTGAAATCAGTAGTTCCCCGCCTGCTCTGATAGCTCTAACAAATCCGCAACTCATTCCAAGGAACTAATTTTGTGAAATACATTCTTAACTGAAAGGGATCCCGCACGACAGCTCACAGGACCAAAGCCAACATCACCTGCTCATAGTGCATCCTGCTAATCAACAAACGAGGCTCTGGCTCCCATCAACCTGGCCCAAATCCTTTCATATGACCCCTACTTACTAGTCTCTAGTGCCCAGCGTTACCAATGGCCATGATGTCTGTAAGTGGAGATTTTTAGGGAAGGCCTAAGTCCTGTAGTGGACTTATATCGGCTGGTGATAATGATGATTCTTAACTGACATATGAATGCCAGAAGCATCATCTCCACTAAATCTTGAATGTTCACGTATAATAGTTTCGAAGATGTCATGAGGCAATAGATTACTGGATAAATTCTTTATATCAATAGATAAATGAAGCATAGAAAGGGCGGCTTGAGTTCGCCGACACTCTTCAATCTGTACATGAACGGACTGATTAATGAGCTCAGCCGGACGGGAATAGGTTGTCATATTGACGGAGTAAGTATTAATAATATTAGTTATGCGGACGATATGGTACTGCTGAGCCCATCAAGTGGTGCTTTGAAAAAAAACTCATTAGCATTTGTGAGTCGTACGCTGTATCCCACGGGCTCAAATACAACGCTGCGAAAAGCGAATTCATGATATTCTGTCCGGATCGCAAGCGTTATTCTAACGTACCGCATCTTTCGTTTTGTGGTTCAACGTTAAAAAAGGTTGATAAATTTAAGTATTTGGGTCACTGGATCACGGAGGATATGAAAGATAACTTGGATATTGAAAGAGAGCGTATATCGCTGTCTGTTCGCTGCAACTTGTTAGCCCGCAGATTAGCCAAATGTACTAAATAATTTAAGTTGACTTTTTAAAGCATATTGCCAATCGTTTTATGCATGCGGTCGGTCTATGGGTTAATTATACGGGGACTACATGCGCGAGGAGTATAATAACGCGTTCAGGATGCTCGTACAGACGGATTCGCTGACATGCGGAAGCGCTGCGCCTCTGTACTTAAGCGAGTGCGGGCCAGACCCAACACCAACCTGCGCGCGCTGTCAGACAGATGGTACTCAGCGATGCTAGCGCGCTGGATACAGTTACACACTATTAAGTGAATAGGCGTTATGCTGGCATCGGTGTTTCAATATAAATATATATACATTATAATGTATTTAAATATGTATTGTGTACTACTAACACTATTTTTAAGCCAAATTGTATCTAATTTAATATGGATCACATAGTCATCTGAAATAAATGATTATGATTATCATTATAAATGATAATACTCAATAAATATATCTGGTCTGTCTCTTTGTTATTTTACATAGTATATATAATTATTTCATCATCATCATCTTCAGCCGATAGACGTCCACGGCTGGACATAGGCCTCCCCCAATCCTAGCGGAAGTACTAAGCTCACCAATATAGCCGAAAAGATTGTTAGGTAAGTGGCAGTGGGCAGGGCATGGTGCTCCAAGGTCCGACGGCTGTTGGGGCAGTAAGGTCCTAGAGTTGCGCCCGTGTACCCGTGTACGTGGTGTTGGGAGGCCTCCCACAATGTGAACCGACGATCTGGTGAAAGTCGTGGGACGGATCGATAATTTACAATTCTAAAATAATTATAAATCTAGGTTTTAAGTCTAATGTTAATATGGCGGTACTAAACACAATCTGATACTATCAGCTTATTTCAACGAAATTCAATAACAATTTCAACAGAAACTAATCAATGGATATTGAATTGTTCATCTTTCTTGGTTAATGGTGAGGTTTTAGATAATATATATCTCGAATATATACTTTTTATTGAAAAAAAGAATTACATACAAATGCTATATTATTCAAGAAACCATCCCGGTTGTGAACTCCTTTGGAGTAGGTTAACTGCTTGGAACAATCTAAATAACTTTTACAGTTAATAAAAAAAAAAAAATATCTTTCTATTAAATCAGAGATCGACTCTTAATTGCGATGCGATGTTTAAATCCTTCGGCTCCCACTTCTCATCCACGACTCTCTCCTCTATGATACGCTTGTAGACCAGAGCTGACATCCTGGCCACTCTTGTTTTCTGCTCCGACTCGAAGTCTACTTCATATAATCCGAAGCGTTCACTACTACCTGCCATCCATTCTATATTATCCATCAATCCCCACACGGTGTAACTCTTGACCTGTGTACCGTCCTCGATGGCGAGTAGAAGAGCTTTGAGGTATTCCCTCATGTTATCCACCCGGCTGCGATCCCATAATCCTGGCTTGGTGGACCAGCCGTGCTCGGTTATGTATATTACTGGATAGTCATACCGCTTGTTCAGGTATAGGCAGAGTTTGTACAAACCGTACGGAGCGCTCTGAAAGTAGATATTTTTTTTATTCGACGAGACGGCGAGCTGAACGTCCATCTTATGGTAAATGATACTCCTGTCCAAACAAAATGTTATGTTCGTTCCAGCGATCACCACCATCACCGGCTTGTACTAATCGTCTTATGTTATGGTTTTAAGTATCTGCACTGTTACAATTTCACTAATTACTACGCTATTCAAACCGGATTAAAGTAGAGTTTATACTCTACTCTTTGTCGCTTAATCGCTTCATCATGGTACTGCTAGTAGTTGACGGTGTTGCAAACATTTAATGATAAAGTTAAAAAAAAACTCACTCTTAACCAGAAGGACTCCGACGGCTGCCAATTTTCACCGAAGACCATGTCGACACCGATATCATCCATGAAGGACGGCGGGTTGAAGCTGTTCGTGGTGGATTTAACTAGGAAGGTCGTGTAATGGTTGACGCCCAGGAAATCCGCTGATCCTGGATATTGATAAGTTACATGCGTTACTACATTACCAGTGGGAGTTCTCTGTAGCCGGAAACAGTTTAAATATTACCAGTTCTTGTAATGCTAAACAGAAAGTTGCTGTAGCTGATGAAGTACTGGGGAAGGAAAATTCACATCTTTTATAGCAATGAGAGGTGACAGCCGATAGGGCACCATAGTCCTCGAATGACGACCGTGTACTAGAAGATGTAGAGTTGGCCCTCTATCAGGCGGTCCAACGATCTGGTGTAGGTTGCGGAAACCAGCAGGTGCGGGCAGCGCTGAATCGATGGATGTGATCTTTGGGGGAGGCCTATGTCCAGCAGTAGAGGACTGTCGACTGATAATGACAGCGACAAGCACTAGGTTATAGTGTATTATCTAAATGAGCTAAATGTTATTGCAATGGGCGACGGTATTAATTACTATCAGGTGAAACAAAAAAACATCTTCTGTACTAGCTTTCTAGAATATAAAAGAAGATAATGTCAAGAAACTAATTGCCATCATCATCATCCAGTCCATAACTTAGATATTTGTATAACTACATCTGTACAGCCAATAATTGAACCAAGTGGTTATTTGGTTGGTGGTGGGAAATGTATACGTCCAGCAGTGGACTGCTAAGAGCTGATGATATACCACAATATAACTGCTTAAATAGCCCTTTTAATACTCTCACAACTGGTATTCTAGGCTTTTATTTACAAGCGCTGTAGTCTCGGGCTAGTAAGAAATAGGACTACAGTAAGTCCTGCCTTTTGTGGAAGGCGACTAAAAGGGCCTAGAAGTTTCGCGGGTCTTGAGGGTGGGAACCCTTATCGCTAAACAAGCGAAGCTGAGAAGGACAGCGTATGACCCAGCGATGGTGTTTATAAGGGTTAAGTTCCTCCTCAGAGAGGTGCTAACAGAAAGTGAAAAGGGAGGCTCCGGTGTGTTCTATAAGAGATCTCGGGGTGTTTTCGAATGCACTGATGCAGACCACCGAAGGATTATTAGCAAGTACGAATCTCTCATTACCCTGACTTCCTTCCGGAAGCAATGTATCTTTAGCTTACTCTCGAAACCAAAAATATAAAAGACTCTCACTCACAAGGCGAGTATTAAGACCATATCTATTAGGCTGATGATTGGCAATGATATGCCACATAAAGTATACATATACATAATTTAAGTGACACATAAGTGCTTAAGTATATAATAATGAACTGATAACCTTATATAAACAATTCAATAGTGTAACAACAACGTTATTACTGTAGATAAACGTTATCGCCGACGGGACAGTTCAGTGCTTTGACACATACATACATATACATATGTACGTATATATCACGCATCGTTCCCAGTGTGGTAGACAGAGACCAGCTCTCTCCACTTGCTACTATCTACTACGATCTTAGCACACCTCTCTCGCTTCCTCCACTTTCATGAGCGTCTTCATGCACGCTCGTCGGTTGCGAGTATTCTTAACCCGGCCTTTCTTCAGGACATCCGCGATTTGATCGGAATATGTCCTCCCAGGTGTACTTGCACCGATGTATCCAATCATTCTTACCTTGTGTATCTCTTTCGTTAATCTTCCATCCATTCTTTCCACATGGCCGAACCATTTAAACATTAATGACACGACTGTAATAAAACGTTAGAAAGCTATACTGCGCTTCATATAAGCTTCGTTGTTTTCTGAAGATGTTCAGCGCTTGAAAGTCATAATGACTTACAGCTCATCTGGTTCGTAGATCCATGGCCTGTTATCATATAAGCTTTTATTATATGTTTTTAACTAATACACTTTGATAGTTTATGATGAATTATCTATCTATCTCTTGGATTAAAGGCGTTTCCTTATAGATTTTGACAATGTCAAGTGTACTAAGGTCATAGATTGTAACTAAGAATGTGTGATGACAGGATGCACATCAACAGCGATCCTGTCGTCAACTCTCATGAATTATCGCTAAGCGACTAAAACGTTTTTGCAGTCGTCGCACAATTAAACGTAGTGAGGCAAATAACACATACACCATACAGTGCTTATTTCTACTGCTGAAGGGAACTTATAGGGTGGTGTAAGTTAGGTTTTTTGGTACCTGAAGTAGGCATATCTGTAGGTTTTAGGCCAGTGTTTCCCAACCTTCTTTGTGCCATGCCCTACCTTAGCCTTTTGAAAATACTTATTTCTTCAAGTTAAAAAACATAATTTTTAATATAAAAAAAATTTTGTATAAGAATTTGCTATTTTTGTTAAATTTAGCTCTAAAATCTAGCATTAGATTTAAATGGCCCGGTGCGAAAGGGTTAAACCAGTGATTCCCAAAGTGGTCTATATCGATCCCTTGGGGTCTACGTTAGCGAAAAAAATTTGGGGGTCTATGAAATGAAATGGGGGTCCACGATAGTGGATCTCAACACATACACTGATAGTACCTATTTACTTACATCATACTATCTTATAATATCAATACATATACATTATTTATAAAAGTACCTATAAATTTTATTTTGAGTAGTTTTAATTTAAATTCAATTAATAAATGTATAAATTAACATGTGTTTTTACTTTAAGTTTTTAACACTAAACTTCACTACAGTTAGAAATTTACAGGAAATCAATATCAGGTAAGTAGGGGGTCTACCCAACACGGAAAAACATGGCAAGGGGTCTACGACACAAAAAAGTTTGAGGAACTCTGGGTTAAACAATAAATAGTTATATTTCGAATTTCTTCTCTTAAAAATTTTTAGCTCCACTCTCCCCCGTGGTGCATAGGCTCCATGTTGGGAAACACTGGTTTAGGCTGTAGGAGAATGAGATCAAACGCTTTTGTATATAGCTCTATCGTTGTCTCCTTGTGGAATAGTCTGCAGCGCGATAACGGCCCTGCCGCAGTGTGTGGGCCTGCTCATGGGTTTTGCACACCAAACCAATCCTCCTGTATATCGCCCTCTGAATATACACGAAATTCATGATAGGGACAGAAAAAGAAAAAATAGGAAGACAGGAGAGAAGAGGGGTGAAAAGACGGCGAGAGAGGTGGAAAGGTATAGAGATATAGTGAGAAAGAGAGAGCACACTACAAGACGTCTATTACAGTAATGTTTCTTATATGTATGTTGTAAATTGTTTTTAATATTTACATAAATAACTTTTTTTCATTCATACTATTGAAAGTTTTTTAATTTTTTTTTCTGCCATCATTCTCTGTTCTTCTTACTTTTAGTATCTTTAGTGAAAGTAGTTGAATCGTTAACTAGCGGAAGTTCTCTTTTATCACCCACCTTTCTAGTTATCAAACACCCGTGTCTTACTACAAAGGAGCCAGCCTTCAAAGGAAATTTAACTAACGATAAAGTACGTCTTAAGCGACACACACGATGTGCTCTATTATGAAAATCCTATTTATCATCAGGTGATCGTTCTACTCCTTTACTTGCTTCTATCTGTACCTTTAATTAGCTTGATCTCTTCTGGACGTAGAGTCGGCAATCTTGATCTAAAGAAGCCTTGTGCTTTACTCTTTTTAGCCACGGCTTTCTTGACCGTAGCTGGAAAATCACCGTTCTTCGACCATATGGGATCCAAGAATAGGCCAATCTGAAATATTTTTTATTTTAATCAGAGGAATCTACGAGAGATGATAGTAACAAAATAAATGACATGCCCGGGGTGGCACTTAAGATGATATACACTGCAACACATTCTTCTTTTTGACTCTCCAGCTGGTGAAGGTTGGCGATCAGCACGATACATTCCATTCATTCTCTGGTACGGCGGAACAATTCGGAAGCCAGAGATGTGACAGTCCATTCCCTGATATTCCTCATACATTTTCAGACTTAATCATGTCTCGTTAGTAATTACAATAGGTACAGCACCCTTCATAACAGAACGGTGATGTCTACTGATGATTTTTTTTTTCATTAAATGACGAGACGAGCGGGACGTTCACCTGATGGTGACGCGTGCCTATAACGTGGTGCTAGAAAGAATGGTATACACTGCACCACCTTCCACATTGCGCTCGTCGCGTTCAGACATAAGGTGTTAAATCTCATTACCCCAGTAATTACACTGGCAACAGCGGTTTTCAAACCGGAATACAGTAAAGTATGCATACTACTGTTCAAAAAAATCAAAAAATCAAAAATCATTTATTTGATAACATACATTACATAGTGATAGTAGTTATTGGTATCTCCTTTTAGGCATAACAACGCCTGTGCCAGGAGACACCGCTCTTCCTTATCACACATGATTTTATAGTAGTTTGCTGTTTAAACTTTGTGTTGCAAATATCCCAATTTTTATTTTTTTATTTTTTATTTTCACACTTACATTATATATTGCATAAGCAATACAATTTCGTCATAAGATTGTGTTTTTAACCAATTAGTTATTATCTTCTTGCAGTCAGGATAGTTTTTGCTACATATATTTAATTGTTTATTTATTTTATTATACAAATGTACTGATCTCACGTTGCGCTGGATGCTTGCAAAAGTAGTTTTTGTCCATGGAGTAGGTATTACTTTTTGATTCCTTCTCCTCTCGTTAGTGTAGACGTTATATGCTTCAGTTTTCTTGAGTTTTAAAATGGAAGATAATATATATAATTAGTTTACGAACTGATAATACATCAGCAAGCTCATAGAGGCCTTCCGTAGAGTACTTCCGATTTTTAAAATACATAACCTTGAGAAGGGCTCTTTGAGCTCTTCCCACTGTGATAAAGTGCGTTTTATTGGCACCTCCCCATATTGGTAAACAATATACAGTGATGGACTGTACCAAAGAAATGTATATGTACTTTAAAAAATTATTAGTTAAACAAGTATTTGTGGTATTTATCGGAGCAATATGTCTCAAATTTTTAAACATCCAGATAAATTTTCGAATTCTCGCTGCAATCTGTTCTATTTGGGGATACCATGACAATCTTTGATCGAGTAGAATACCCAAGTATTTTGTTTGACTAACTTTATGTATAATGGAACAGTTACAGGAGTCATTTGCGATATCAGAACATTTATGAATTTTTATACTATAATTAACAGGTTGGGAGTTGTTATATATACTAAAACATATGTAATTTGTTTTGATCTTATTTAAGGTTAAAACATTATTTTTTAACCAAGCATCAATCAGGACCAAACCTTCCTCAGCTCTTAATTTAACCTCGTCCCAGTTTGATCCTGTGAAGACAACAGAGGTGTCGTCGGCATATGAATAAATTTTAGCATGAGGAATAACCATATTGCACAGGTCATTTATATATATTAAAAATAGGGTGGGACCAAGGACACTACCTTGTGGTACCCCACAGAATATTCCGATGTCGTCACTGTTACCTGAATCCAGTTTAACTCGCTGGCTGCGACCATAAATGTAATCTTTAAAGATACTAAGTTCTTTGCCTCTAATTTCAATTTTCTTAAGTTTATGAATAAGGATGTCGAAGGAAACGGTATCAAAAGCCTTCTTTATGTCCATAAATACTGTTAAACATTTTTCTCCTTTATCAAGATGTTCTATTAATGTGCTTGTCAAAGATGTAATAGCATCTTCTGTAGATAAACCGCGTCGAAAACCAAATTGGTTCGACGATAAAATATCAAATTTAGTTAAATAACTGAGTAATCTGGAGTTCAATAATTTTTCTAAGATCTTTGAGAGGGCTGGTAAAACTGAGATAGGCCTATAATTGTTTAAATCGTGTCTATCTCCACCTTTATAAACAGGTGTGACAATGGATTGCTTTAGCGCAACAGGAAAAGTACCAGTTTTAAAACATAGATTAGCTAAATGTGTCAGAACCGGCGTAATTTCCTGTTTTGAAAATTTTAAGTAACGCGTTGATATGTTGTCCAATCCTGGTGCACTGTTCGTTTTTAGGTTAGTGATAATACTATTCACTTCGCTAATGTCTGTATCCAACAATACAAATGACTGAATTTGTACAGGTAAATGTTTAAGGTATTTCTCTATTAGACAGTCAGGAGTTGTTGAACGAATATTCATTGATAGTTCTTTACCGACAGTAGCGAAGTAATTATTTATATAGTTAGCTGATGCCAGGGGATTGGACTTAATACACAAAAGTTCTTTATTATTTGTTTTAATTGTATTAGTGTGTGTAATGTTTTTTATATTTTTCCATAGTAGTTTGTTATTATTAATTGAATTTGCTAATAGGTTCTGTCATAGTTTCTTTTAAGTTTTTTTAACAAATTGTTACAGTAATTACGATAACGTGTATATGTTAGTTTTTTAGTTTCATTGTTAGGATCATCACGAGATTGTTTTTGTAGTTTGTTCCGGTTTCTTATGCATCTTAACATTCCGATAGTAACCCATGGTTTAATAATTCGCTTACTTTTAGGGATATTAGTTACAATAGTATTTTCTTTAATAGAATCTGTTAGTTTTTGTATAAGAAGATAAGTAATCTCATTAGGGTCATCACAGAAGAGTAGATTGTTAAGATTTCCTCCCTGTAGATGTTTCAATGCGTTTTCAAAAGATATGTTAGTAATAGTTTTAGGTGCAACTTCTTTTTCTTTTAACTGTGATAGTGATAAAAATGTCGTGAAGTGATCAGTAATCGAGGTCTGTAAAATGGCAATAAAAGCTAATGTTTTATTTCTTTGTAACTTCAACATGAAGTGGTCTAAACAGGTTTTTTTTCTAGTAGGTAAATTATGTCCTGGAAGTATTCCCCGCGTAGATAGCATGTTAAGATAGAGAGTTCTATTATATTCAGGAGTCTGTTGTTCTACTAATTTAGGTATAATATTTATGTTAATATCACCCGTTATAATAATATTCTTTTGAGGGTTTAGAGTGTCTACGTGCGCACATAACGAGTTAATAAAACCTTCTGCATTCCTAATCGATGGAGAACGATAGACACATATTACGATGTTGTTGTAGATATCTAATTGTAGGCAGGACGCCTGTACCAAACTTATTTCTTTTATCTGGGGTTTTAAATAATTTTTAATATAAATTACTACTCCATCATTCTGATTACTCTGACACGATGTGGCATAAGAGCTGTAGTTACGTAATGTAGGCAAAGGTTTGTTTATGTTTAAGTGACATTCTGTTAGAACTATGATATCTATTTCGAATGTTAAACTACATATATTTAATATAAAGTCATTGAAATTAAATAAATGCTTCTTATATTTTGTGAAATAATCGTAAGGTCGGTTTTACCCGGGTGGTAGTACTTGTGCAGTTGCGAGGCGTCGCACTCGACACACCGCGCAGCCTCCATGTCATCCACAATACTTGTTTTCCAATACGCTGTTCATAATTACACGCGATGTAGTGTAATGAACTCACTTCACTGTATGGGTTATGTGTAGTTAATGGTTTTACTAATGTTATGGCACCGTCACCCCGGGGTGGTGTTAGTCGCGGATGGGTTTTGTTATAACCGTTCCTTCGTACATGCACTACCAATGAACACGGTCGGTTTATTAAGTATTTTGTATATATTTTAAGTTTATTTTTGTTTATATAATAAACGCTAAAATCGTCAATTTTTGTACTATTTATGTTTTTACGAAATATATTGGTAATATGATAATATTTTATTTTATTATAAGGACGTCTAATTCTGTAGGTGTAATGAAAAATGTGGGTGTGCGAATATAATTTGTTTTCGAGGAATATTTATCTTGTTATCCGGTCTGAATCTAAAACATGTTCTCAAAAATGTTAAGCAAAATATGAAACATTGATTTGGAATATTACTTGTATAAGGTAGTAGTTTAACAAACAAGATGTTTAATTTTACACAAAGCGACTCACGGTAACAGCAGATCGATTGACACTGTAGTCATTGCTCAATCATAAGTTTTTGTATTTGCATTTCACTTTTTATTTCTATAACCGGCGAGTTTTCCTCTTTCCTTAAGTAGATTTTTCCATAAGCGGTCCAACAATATCTGTACTTCTTGCACTTTACCAGATCACGGGCAAGAAAGTGCAACCGAGCTGCCTTAGCAGTGAGATGTTCTGTAACATACACAGGGCTGTCTTTTGGAAGTTTTAAGCCCAAGTGCTGAGTGGAGAGATTTACTTTATGTTTTAGATTAAACAGTTTACATGATTTCATTATTTCATTTTTTTTAAAGGTGGAGTTTGTTTCCACGACAATAGGTGTATTTTTTATGTCGGCCCTAAGTCCACGTACTCTGTAAGCATCCTTGATGTCATTTTTATTCAATGGACAACCAACAGTCCCGGATAGACACAGGTTCATACCAACCAGTTCCTCCTTCGTCTCATTTGGCAGTTTTGGTACATTTTTCATTTCAAAATTTGATTTCCTGCTATCTTGTTGGAAACTTTCTAATTTTTCTTCTAATGTAGTTATGTATTGCCGGTCTGCTTTTAATTTTTTTTCCAATATCTCTATTCTCTTTTGGAATTCTTCGTTTTGCGCAGTTAAAAATGCAACAGATTTTTCAATATTTATACTAGACTGTTGTATTTCTTTTAAAGTACCTGCATTTTTTTTAAATTTCTTCTCTTGCGTATTCATGAAATTCTGAAACATGTTTTGCATTTCTTCACGAAGTTTTGAGAATTCGCTGCTAAAATCGTTATCTTTCTTTCTCTTATGACGTCTCGTTACCAAGTTAGGCGAAGTTTCATTAGACTGGCCCGTCCGAAGCGTTTCCGCGTCAGAGTGTGACTCATCTAGTAAGTTATCCATTTTAGTAAGCCAAAGCGTCGCACTGCGACCCCAGTCCGAAACAATCGTCGAAGAGCTGCGACACCGAACAACAGCGGCGGTCTTATGTAGTCTAATGCCTCTGCTATCCTAGTACTGCCCGTGCCCGTGCAAACTTTATTAACGCGAAAAAGGTGCGCCCGCGCACCTTTATACGCAATTAGACAAGGAGAGCATCAGTCAAGGAGCTATCTGCCAATGTCCGGTACACAGCAATGCGCGGTGACGATATTTGCGGTTTATGCACTCTTAGTATTTCACATAGACATTTTATTCATTTCAATTTTAAATAACTTTTAAATTTCGCACAAAGATTACGTCTACACCGTGCGGCAGCCCGAGGGGAAGAGGAAACTGAGGAGGAACTGTTTGACAGAAGAAATAAGCGCTGCAATCGTCTAGATGGTCTCCAGCAACAGAGTGCTACCATCAGTGAGTATTATTTTAATTTATTTGATAGACATAATTAAAACTTATTATTTTCCAGTACTTACATTAAAATCTCTGAATATCTCGGTTGCTTCCTCATTCTCAGTGCTGTTATTCACAGGATCGGCCCAGTTCAGCGACATGGATATACCAACTATTCCTATATAAAAAATTATAATATTTATTACAGTCCATCTCACACACACCAATATGCATTACAGCATCAGATGAATGCCAAAAAAAAGCTTCTATTGCAGCCGCCGAATAGTTGTGTGCAAACATTACCATGTTCCGGTTTGAAGGGTAGTGTAGCTAGTGAAATTACTGGAGTAAACAGACAGTAATTTATGTCTTGAGGCGCAGGTGGTAAGTATAATGGTGGTGTGTTTACTATCCTAACCAATTTCATGTAACAGAACAACGTATTACATACCATCAGGTGAACGTCTAGTAGTTTCATCAAACCATTTCAGACATTATTTTTTCAGAATTGTTCATTTATTACCTTTGTGTTTGTTTTTAAACTCTTTCTCGTACAGACGGTAAGCCTTCGCATGAGCCAGCAGCACATTCTTCGTGCACTCGTAGTCCGCCACACCTTTGGCGTTTAGAGCCGGAGCCATCATGGTATCTCCGTAGCCGAACATGCAGATGGAATTCGGTTGGTTAACAGTTATCCAGTAGTTAACCCTATCCGCATATCTATTGAAGACTACTCGGGCGTAGTCTTCGAACCAGTCGCTCGACAGCGGGTTGACCCAGCCGCCGAGGTCTTGCAGCTTCTGTGGCAGATCGAAGTGGTACATGGTCACCATCGGTTTAATGTTGTATTTAAGCAGCTCGTTTATTAAGTTATCGTAGTATTCGAAGCCGAGCTCGTTCTGGTCGTTGGGGAAGCCTGAAACAATAGTCATTTTTAACCGCTGGTTTGTATATATACACATATGATGTTTACAAACGGCTTAACCGATTTTAATCAATATTCTTTGTATGACTAATTTTTATCCCTTTCGACGAAAAGGCCATAATAATGACGTTCGTAGTAGTCATCACAAATAAAAACACTTGCCAATAAAATGTACCAAACAGAACTAAAACCTATTGATAATTTTGAGTTGTAGTATTTCTTACTTTTACACGGAAAGCTATTTTCCTTTTTTAATTAAAATTAACTCATGTTATCTCTCATATCCATAGCTATCTATCGCATATCGATTTAAATCGGTACAGACGTCTCGTTGATTACATAGAACACATAACTTTAAGATTACTATTTCAATAATTTAAATGTGTAACAAAAGTATATTATTTTAATAGTCCAGTGGCTGGTTCTTGAAGTCTGACACTCCTGGTATGTTAACACTCTCATATTGTAAATCTCGCACAACAGCATATCTTTCTTGCAGCTCTCAACCATATCAAACGAGAGTATTCAAGGCGCACAGGCTTCACCATCCATGACTTCGTTTACTTTAACAGAATGTGAAGTTAAGGTCAAGAATTACTCCATTATCAACTACAAACATTATTAAATATATGTATTTAAGTGAACATCATTTAAAAAAAAAATGTTGATGCTTCACATTGCATGAGTGTGTTTAGTACATAAATAATTTACGGGGCTTCATTTTTAAGCAAGTCATGACATGTAATCACAAATAATTTATGTTTCATTGAATATATCTTATCTGTCATTAGAATAGATAGCACAGCGTTTAACTCTTTTTAACTAAAATAAATATGTTTCTGCCTAAATCTTTCAGAATATATCTACATTAATATCTTGAATGTATAATTTTAAACAAAAAGTTCAAGTATGGGGACAAGCGAAGAGTATGTATGTTCAGGTTTATAGAGTTCTTAAATAGTTTTTAGTGATTACTTTATAGAATATATAACAAAATGGTAACAATGAAACATGTTTAGTTTGCTTCAACATAAAAAAAATTAAAACACCGTATTTTATGTAAAACATTAATAATTGTTTCATTATTTTTAAAGTAAACTTTACACTATTCAGATAATATAAAGTAATACAATATATTGAAACAAGTTTAAGTTTTCATTCTAGTAGTCTTAAGGATTACTACATATGTCTAGTGAGCTAGTCTAAACGATGCTGAATACACTACTTTCAAGATATAAAAATAAATAAAGTTTATTTTAATTTGAAGCTGGTATAGTACATATAAAAAATATTTTTTTTTTATATAGTCACGCCTCTTTCCCAATAGGGGTAGGCAGAGGTGAATAAACACCCACATTTCGCCAGATGTGGTCAGATTAGGTCCAGTGTAACAGGGGGCGAGCCTGTTGCCACTTTATTGGAACCAACCCACACACACACACAATGATGATATCAGTGCGTGCGTTTCCTCACAATGTTTTCCTTAACCGTTTTGTATCTCGCTGTTGTAACTAAAGTTCACAAATGTACATAACTTATATATTAAGTCATTGGTACATGCCGAGGTTTGAACCCGCGACCTTCAGAATGAAAGCCGCACGCTCTAACCATTAGGCCAGCAATATAAAATAATAATATATTTATTATAAAACAAACTGTTATCATATTATATGTCATGTTGAATTGAGAACCTTATCATTAATTAATAAAAAAAAAGCACTTACCAGAAGGCATGACTCTTGACCATGATATTGAAAATCTGTAATAATCAACACCAAGTTCTCTGAGAAGTTGTACATCCCTCTTATAGTTATAATATGAGTTGCATGCTACATCACCATTTCTACCATCCGCTATCACATTAGGATTGTTGTGAAAATATCTATCCCAAATGTTCTCACCTTTGCCTAAAGGAACATAAAACAAATTAAAATATGTGACTAATTCCAAAAGTAGTAAAATTATTTATCACTTAATTAGGCGTAGATCAAGTACAATATTCAATAAAAAAACTGTTTTATATAAAGTTTATATCAACTTTGCCTTTCCTTTTCTTTAAATAAAAAACATGATTTACTCACTACAAAGAAAAAAGTGATTTGTTATTCAAGTTTAGTTTTGTGTACACAAAAAGTGAAGTAGAAGACAAATTTCCTTAATTCATAAAACATTTACATTTTCAAACAAATGAAAAATCCAAAGCCCATGATAGTCATGAGGGTAAAAGAACATTTCTGGAGTGAACTATTTATGCTATAATTACTAGCAGTATTGAATCAAGAAGGACACATTTGAAACATGAAAAAGAATTGTCTGTATTAAAACAATCAAACCATCAACGTCCCAAGCCCCCTCTATTTGATAAGCAGATGTGGATGCGCCAAACTTGAAGTCATCTTTAAATTTCCGCTGTTTATTATCTGACCATGCTGATGCTCGAAATATGCTAAAAAATTATTTTAAATTAATACAAGTTGCAAAAATGCTTTACTTTCGATGTATACGATTTATTTTTAATATATTATTACATATACAATATTTCACATCACAAAATTCATACAATAAGAAATACAAAGTAAACACAGTTTCAAAAGCATTTAATACGCTCAGCGCCCGTATTTGCTGTTTCTACAACATTGACTTTTTTAAACATTAAATGTTTAAGGTAATCAAACCGCACATAAACTAGATTATTTGTTGAATTTAAAACCTCCTTTGAGGTAGTAAATATCTTTCATGTTATATACATAGTGTTAGTTTATATTTATATTAAATGTTACAAAAAATTTAATACAATTACATAAATACATAGTTTTAATTATTTTCAATAAACCGTATAGTTGCTACTCACCAAAAAGATATAAATAACCACAGCGACGATGTCATATCTGCAGTTTATGTTGTACAACTGTTCTCGTTACACAATATATAATTATGATAAAAATAATAGTCTTGACAATATTAAATGACACCTAACATATATATCTTCGTGAATGTAAACATAAAATACACCGGTCTTGACATGCAAGTACAAGTACAGACAATTAGAATCGACAGTAACAAAACTTGGTATTTCACGAGTACCTAGTACGTACTTTAATTTACCAATAAATTTACTGTCTACTTGACAGGTAGTAAAAATATTCACAAAATATGTAATTTAATTTAAAATACATATTTGTAAACCATTGTGTATGCATTACAACATATGCATGCACGCAATGTGCCCGAAAAAGAATGCAAAGTTTTTTTATACTTAGGGAAACACTGAAATTAATTACAAAAAAAATCAGTTTAATATTTTAAGTGTTCAATTAACTATTAGAGTTTTTAGTTACTACGCTATTTAACATTACAATATAATTCAAAGATATTTGGAAAAAGTCAGAGCATCGTATTTTAATCAAGCATTACTACTAAATATAATATTAAAAGATTTTTATGAATATGGTTTAAAATGCTAAATGCATTCAGAGGTAATATTTGGTATATACTCTTTTCTTCTTAAAAGTTTTCATAATAGAGATGAAACATAATTTTAAATACGTGTGACAAAATACTAGATAATATTTTCGTCGCTTTAACTACTAATTATGTATATAATAGGTGAAACTGACTAGACTGCAAATTTGGAATGTTTTATCAAAAATATTGATGATGATTGAACGGAGCTAAAGGAAAGACAAACATCTATTTCCGAATTATTTGTTTTTGACACTTGTTAGTTGTGTATAAGTAGCTCGCTGGCCTAATGGTTAGAGCGTGCCGCTTTCATTCCGAAGGTCGCGAGTTCGAACCTCGGCATGTACCGATGACTTAATATTTAAGTTATGTACATTTGTGGACTTTAGTTACAACAGCGAGATACAAACGGTGAAGGAAAACATCGTGAGGAAACCTGCACATGACTTAGAATTTATTCTAAGGTATGTGTGAAGTCACCAACTCGCATTGGGCCAGCGTGGTGACTATGGCCCAATCGCCCTCATATTGAGGGTAGGCCTGTGCCCCAGCAGTGGGGACCTAAATGGGCTGTTATTATATATATAATATATTAATAGTTGTTGTTCACGCCATGTCCCGCGGGTGCGAGCCCCGGCCGACGCGGCGGTGGCTCGCGGAGAGGTGGTGTGGCAGTTTCCCTTGACATCACCAACGCGTTTAACAATTCCGTGGAGCACGATCATCGCGGCGCTGGTCCACTTCGGGGTCCCGGTCTATCTGAGGCGTACGATCGGGGCGTACCTCTCGGACAGGTCCGTGAGGTACCCGACGCGCGACGAGTGGTGTCGGCACGGTGTGTCGTGCGGTGATCCGCAGGGGTCGGTCCTCGGACCGCTCCTGTGGAACAGCGGCTACGACTCGGTGTTACGCGGAGCCAACCTCGGTGGAGTCGACATGACTTGTTACGCCGACGACACCCTGGTGACGGCTCGCGCGCGCACCTTTAGGGAGGCGCGCATGTTGGCGACTGTGGGCGTGGCCCACGGCGTCCGGAATGCGCCTCTGCCGGGAGCGGAGCTGATAGTCGGTGGGACTTCCATCGCCGTCGGTACTTCGATGAAGTACTTGGGTCTCGTCCTCGACGGCCGATGGAAGTTCGACGAGCACTTTCGGCAGCTGGGCCCGAAGCTCATTCGAGCGGCCCGGTCCCTGAGCCGCCTCCTGTCCAATCTGGGCGGGCCGAGCGTCGGATGCCAGCGACTCTACACGGTTGTGGTGCGCTCTGTGGCGTTATACGGTGTGCCCATATGGGCGTAACACCTGTCGGCCCGTGGCCTGACGTTGCTGCGCTCGCCGCAGCGCGTCAAGGCCATACGGGTCGTACGCGGTTACCGTACCATGTCCTTCGAGGCGGCGTGCGTCCTCGCCGGGACGCCGCCGTAGGAACTCGAAGTGGAGTCGCTGACGCGCCTCTAATGGCAGCAGAAGAAGGCCCTCGAGCGAGAGGATTCGCTTCCGTTGCCAGACGTGGTGGAGAGGTGACGCTGAAAGGCGCGTCGAGAGGTGCTTCGGAAATGGGAGCGGCGACTCCTTGAACCGTCTCGCTGTTGTAACTAAAGTTCACAAATGTACATAACTTATATATTAAGTCATTGGTACATGCCAAGGTTTGAACCCGCGACCTTCAGAATGAAAGCCGCACGCTCTAACCATTAGGCCAGCAATATAAAATAATAATATATTTATTATAAAACAAACTGTTATCATATTATATGTCATGTTGAATTGAGAACCTTATCATTAATTAATAAAAAAAAAGCACTTACCAGAAGGCATGACTCTTGACCATGATATTGAAAATCTGTAATAATCAACACCAAGTTCTCTGAGAAGTTGTACATCCCTCTTATAGTTATAATATGAGTTGCATGCTACATCACCATTTCTACCATCCGCTATCACATTAGGATTGTTGTGAAAATATCTATCCCAAATGTTCTCACCTTTGCCTAAAGGAACATAAAACAAATTAAAATATGTGACTAATTCCAAAAGTAGTAAAATTATTTATCACTTAATTAGGCGTAGATCATGTACAATATTCAATAAAAAAACTGTTTTATATAAAGTTTATATCAACTTTGCCTTTCCTTTTCTTTAAATAAAAAACATGATTTACTCACTACAAAGAAAAAAGTGATTTGTTATTCAAGTTTAGTTTTGTGTACACAAAAAGTGAAGTAGAAGACAAATTTCCTTAATTCATAAAACATTTACATTTTCAAACAAATGAAAAATCCAAAGCCCATGATAGTCATGAGGGTAAAAGAACATTTCTGGAGTGAACTATTTATGCTATAATTACTAGCAGTATTGAATCAAGAAGGACACATTTGAAACATGAAAAAGAATTGTCTGTATTAAAACAATCAAACCATCAACGTCCCAAGCCCCCTCTATTTGATAAGCAGATGTGGATGCGCCAAACTTGAAGTCATCTTTAAATTTCCGCTGTTTATTATCTGACCATGCTGATGCTCGAAATATGCTAAAAAATTATTTTAAATTAATACAAGTTGCAAAAATGCTTTACTTTCGATGTATACGATTTATTTTTAATATATTATTACATATACAATATTTCACATCACAAAATTCATACAATAAGAAATAC
The DNA here is from genome assembly GCA_029032895.1 of Troides oblongomaculatus. NCBI lineage: Eukaryota > Metazoa > Arthropoda > Insecta > Lepidoptera > Papilionidae > Troides > Troides oblongomaculatus. The sequence goes on from JARDWC010000435.1 coordinate 204,095, forward strand.
AAAGTAAACACAGTTTCAAAAGCATTTAATACGCTCAGCGCCCGTATTTGCTGTTTCTACAACATTGACTTTTTTAAACATTAAATGTTTAAGGTAATCAAACCGCACATAAACTAGATTATTTGTTGAATTTAAAACCTCCTTTGAGGTAGTAAATATCTTTCATGTTATATACATAGTGTTAGTTTATATTTATATTAAATGTTACAAAAAATTTAATACAATTACATAAATACATAGTTTTAATTATTTTCAATAAACCGTATAGTTGCTACTCACCAAAAAGATATAAATAACCACAGCGACGATGTCATATCTGCAGTTTATGTTGTACAACTGTTCTCGTTACACAATATATAATTATGATAAAAATAATAGTCTTGACAATATTAAATGACACCTAACATATATATCTTCGTGAATGTAAACATAAAATACACCGGTCTTGACATGCAAGTACAAGTACAGACAATTAGAATCGACAGTAACAAAACTTGGTATTTCACGAGTACCTAGTACGTACTTTAATTTACCAATAAATTTACTGTCTACTTGACAGGTAGTAAAAATATTCACAAAATATGTAATTTAATTTAAAATACATATTTGTAAACCATTGTGTATGCATTACAACATATGCATGCACGCAATGTGCCCGAAAAAGAATGCAAAGTTTTTTTATACTTAGGGAAACACTGAAATTAATTACAAAAAAAATCAGTTTAATATTTTAAGTGTTCAATTAACTATTAGAGTTTTTAGTTACTACGCTATTTAACATTACAATATAATTCAAAGATATTTGGAAAAAGTCAGAGCATCGTATTTTAATCAAGCATTACTACTAAATATAATATTAAAAGATTTTTATGAATATGGTTTAAAATGCTAAATGCATTCAGAGGTAATATTTGGTATATACTCTTTTCTTCTTAAAAGTTTTCATAATAGAGATGAAACATAATTTTAAATACGTGTGACAAAATACTAGATAATATTTTCGTCGCTTTAACTACTAATTATGTATATAATAGGTGAAACTGACTAGACTGCAAATTTGGAATGTTTTATCAAAAATATTGATGATGATTGAACGGAGCTAAAGGAAAGACAAACATCTATTTCCGAATTATTTGTTTTTGACACTTGTTAGTTGTGTATAAGTAGCTCGCTGGCCTAATGGTTAGAGCGTGCGGCTTTCATTCCGAAGGTCGCGAGTTCGAACCTCGGCATGTACCGATGACTTAATATTTAAGTTATGTACATTTGTGGACTTTAGTTACAACAGCGAGATACAAACGGTGAAGGAAAACATCGTGAGGAAACCTGCACATGACTTAGAATTTATTCTAAGGTATGTGTGAAGTCACCAACTCGCATTGGGCCAGCGTGGTGACTATGGCCCAATCGCCCTCATATTGAGGGTAGGCCTGTGCCCCAGCAGTGGGGACCTAAATGGGCTGTTATTATATATATAATATATTAATAGTTGTTGTTCACGCCATGTCCCGCGGGTGCGAGCCCCGGCCGACGCGGCGGTGGCTCGCGGAGAGGTGGTGTGGCAGTTTCCCTTGACATCACCAACGCGTTTAACAATTCCGTGGAGCACGATCATCGCGGCGCTGGTCCACTTCGGGGTCCCGGTCTATCTGAGGCGTACGATCGGGGCGTACCTCTCGGACAGGTCCGTGAGGTACCCGACGCGCGACGAGTGGTGTCGGCACGGTGTGTCGTGCGGTGATCCGCAGGGGTCGGTCCTCGGACCGCTCCTGTGGAACAGCGGCTACGACTCGGTGTTACGCGGAGCCAACCTCGGTGGAGTCGACATGACTTGTTACGCCGACGACACCCTGGTGACGGCTCGCGCGCGCACCTTTAGGGAGGCGCGCATGTTGGCGACTGTGGGCGTGGCCCACGGCGTCCGGAATGCGCCTCTGCCGGGAGCGGAGCTGATAGTCGGTGGGACTTCCATCGCCGTCGGTACTTCGATGAAGTACTTGGGTCTCGTCCTCGACGGCCGATGGAAGTTCGACGAGCACTTTCGGCAGCTGGGCCCGAAGCTCATTCGAGCGGCCCGGTCCCTGAGCCGCCTCCTGTCCAATCTGGGCGGGCCGAGCGTCGGATGCCAGCGACTCTACACGGTTGTGGTGCGCTCTGTGGCGTTATACGGTGTGCCCATATGGGCGTAACACCTGTCGGCCCGTGGCCTGACGTTGCTGCGCTCGCCGCAGCGCGTCAAGGCCATACGGGTCGTACGCGGTTACCGTACCATGTCCTTCGAGGCGGCGTGCGTCCTCGCCGGGACGCCGCCGTAGGAACTCGAAGTGGAGTCGCTGACGCGCCTCTAATGGCAGCAGAAGAAGGCCCTCGAGCGAGAGGATTCGCTTCCGTTGCCAGACGTGGTGGAGAGGTGACGCTGAAAGGCGCGTCGAGAGGTGCTTCGGAAATGGGAGCGGCGACTCCTTGAACCGTCGTACGGTCGCCTCACCGTTGAGGCCGTCCGGCCGGTCATCGGTGACTGGCTGGACCGCGACTTCGGAGTCCTCAGTTTCTGCTCGGTGCAGATACTCTCGGGGCACGGTTGCTTCGGGAGGTATCTATACCAGCAGAACAGTAGAGGTAGGACGAACGAGGCGTGCGACGAGTGTGGCCACCCGGTGGACACATCGTCCCACACCATGGCCGATTGCCCGCGATGGGGGGGGGGATGGGACAGTGCCGCGTTCGTAACGGCGATAGGGAGTGACCTCTCGCTGCCGTCCGTGGTCCGCACCACGGTCGGAAGCGAGGCGTCATGGATTGCAGTATCCCGATTCTGCGACTCTGTTATGACGCAGAAACGGGAGACCAAACGTATTCGCGAGCGGGCGCCGAGAGGACAGGACGCGGTCGGAGCGTAATGACAGCTCACCGCCGCCGAGCGCACGACCGCCGAATGGCTCTTTGGCAGAGGAACTTGGCGCCGCGACCAACAAGGGCCGTCGGGCCGGCGCCCCTCTCGGAAAGGGTTCCTGGGGCGTATATGGTGGCGCGTATCGTATTCCGACGCGTCACCACGTAGGGATTTTTATCGGGAGGGGTGCTTTACACTACTCCTCGAGGTGAGCCCGGTCATTCGGGCGCCGTTCGGGTGGTCGCGGAGGAACCGAAATACGTTATCCCGTGACCCCTTGGGCACGTGGAAGAGAGTGGAGTACCGTACCGTGTGAAGCTTTTTAGTCGGTTGGAGTTCGACACTACCACCGACGCCGGCCCATTTGGCGAGGGGGTGTGCGTTCCGTTAGCATTTTGTTACACACGTTAATAAAAAAATAAAATAAAAAAAAAGTAAAGTGCTGTATTTAAATTGTATCTTTAAGTGTGTTCATGTTGTTACAGCAAAAAAGAAAGAGATAACATCATTGATCTTTATTTTGAGTTAAAGTAAAAAGAATTAAATTATTCCTGTCCATGTTTTTGTTAGGTCTGTTTCTTTTATGTTCTGCTCACGAATTGGCATATTTTCATAGACGTATGAAGAGAAGCATACCTAAGACATATTAAGTTCATTTAAATTTTGGTAATGCTATGATATTATTTTATAATTGTATTTTTTGATATTTTTTTATAATGATTATTTTTTATATGTATGTTTATCATGGCTATTGCACAAATTTTCAAAGGATGGAAATCGCGTGGTGGACCAAAATGAAGAAACGATACTCTAAAAATTTCGATGAGCTGTAATGTGAAGTATAAGATAAAAAAGAAAGTTGAATAATTACTTTATTCAAATTTTCCGCACGATTTGATGACAATTTGAAAATCTAATCACTATGCTAAGAAGGTAAACACGAGTAACAATAATCAATAAATAAAATAAGTGACGCGGGAATTTATTTAATTTCATTATAATAATAGTTCGGTGGCGGGTGGCCCAGAACCGGTCTGAGTGGAAATCTTTGGGGGAGGCCTTTGTCCAGCAGTGGACGTCTTCCGGCTGATTGGATGGATGGATGGAATAGTTCGTACGACAAAACGAACAACAGGTTTTTATAATTTATTAAATTTCTTGAACCTGGACCATTGAATTGTATAAGCGTGGCTTCCCGCAGCTTACTTGCCAAAATAAACATCGATCCTAGTCAGTAGAAATACTACATAACCCTGTCTTTCATCCAGAAGCACGGAGTTATTTTTAAAGATTTCCACCTCGACAAAGAAAAATCTATTTAATGTTATAGGTCTGTGTAAGTAATAAAAAAATTATAACGACGATGATAAAATAAGTACCGGAATTATTTTAATCGATTTTAAAATTTTTATGCTACTGATTTCTAATTTTTGACGTATTTGCTAGTGGTACGTCTCCATTGACGGGAACTGACTAGCTGGCGGTTTTCATTTTTCTTGTATTGTTTGGATATCGTGTTTACATATTAGAACATTTTTTCGTAAAGGAAAGGTTAAATGATTTAATAAAAGGTTCGATTTCAAATAAAATATAATACAATAATTCTAATGTCCTTCGTCGATAGTCATGATCATAGAGTCGGGTTCGTAGTCGTAGTCTATCTGCCGCGTTCTCAAGATCTCCTTGTAGACGAACGCGGATTTCCTTGGCGTCCGAGTCCGTGCTGGATCTTCAAAATCGACCTCGTATAGGCCAAAGCGTTCCCTGTTAAGGGAATTAAAATAGTTTTATGCTTATACATCATTCCACCAAGTGAAAGTGACAGACATGTTATATTTTTGAAGATTTGTTGAAAATTAGATTTGAAATCTGTGTCATTTAGAAAACACAAACAGTAATTATCAATGTATAAAACATTAATATTTTAAAAAGATTAATAATAATTATAAGAAGTTTTGGTCGGAAGTATTGATGCTAGAATAATAAGATGGATTTATATCATGATGATTAGCATAATTTAGTGCTATGTTATCTCCAGCTTTGTTACCTCGTAACATCACATAATATTAAAGTCAACTTTTAGTCTAGTTTATAAAAAAAAAAAAACTTACGTGTATCCCTCCATCCATTCGAAGTTATCCATCAGACTCCAAGCCATGTACCCCTTAAGATTCACACCGGCGTCCAAAGCGTCCAGTACGTTCTCTAGCGCCGCTCTGTAGTAGCGGACCCTGTCGTCGTCTTCTAGGCCGTCTTCCAGTCTAGTAGACCATCCGTTTTCGGTGATATAAACATCCGGATTATTATACTTGTTCTCAATATGCATGAGAACGTTCAAAATACTGTCCGGAGCTTGCTGTAAAATTATAAACAATTTACATATAATGTTATGTAATATATAGCTCGCTGGTCTAATGGTTAGAGCGTGCGGCCTTCATTCCGAAGGTCGCTGGTTCGAATGTCGGCATGTACCGATAACTTTAATATTTAAGTTGTGGACATTTGTGAACTTTAGTTACAACAGCGAAATACAAACGGTGAAGGAGAAAATCGTGAGGAAACCTACACATGACTTAGAATTTATTCTAAGTTATCTGTGAAGTCACCAACCCGCATTGGACTAGCGTGGTGACTATGGCCCAATCACGTTCGTATTGAGGATAGGCCTGTGCCCCAGCAGTGGGGACGTAAATTGGCTGTTATGGCTATGTAATATAATAAATAGTTTTCGAAAAGTTTTGATGAAATATAAAAAGATATAAAGCAGAAGGTACTTTATAAAGAAACAAAACTTATAACTAATGTACCTTTAACCAAGATGAAGCAGATTCGGGCCACTCATCGGGTTTGAAAAATCCAACATTAATGTCGTCGTAAACCGAAGGCACGGGATGCTTGCTTAAATATTCCGTAGCGGAAACTAAATCTGAAGTATAATGATTTATTCCGAAGAAATCAGAGGAGCCTCGGACGTACTCTATCTCTTCCTGTGTGAACTCAGGCATTCGAGATTTAGGATAACCTTGTTCTGCACTCTTCTTATCGACTAATGCCTTCAAATCTTTAGGGAACCCACCTTCTTCAGAGAAAATAGGTTCGGAATAAAGGCCCCACTGAAAATAAAGGTTTACATGTTATATATTATTTTAATCTAGTATTATATTTAATATTGATATTTATTTAATTGATAGATTTGTAAAATATCGAAATTTTTTTATGAATATGTCCTATCTATAACAAAAGTAATCAAAAAATAATATGTTTCTTATGTTTTTCGGATTTTATTTATATTATTTATTGGGAAGAAATATTATCTGTAAATGAGAAAATGTCGCGAATAATCTAATATGTTTTAGTATGATGAATTACATTATTGTTTTTAAAACTTAATTGCATTAGTGTAGATAACTTCGGTACTCTTTTCGCTGAGCTAATCTTAGGCTAATATTTGATCACCATTCGAATGGCGGTCACCTAAGATCCTATGATATTAGGAAGTAGAGCAATTAATTACTATTAATATGAAAAACTAAAAGATACAAATCTTACATCAGCTTGTCTCAATAATTCAGCTGCAAATTCATCCTCATCTGAATCGGTTGACGGGCCCCGCCAGGTAACGTCAAATGTAATCCCACATACACCGTTATCACCGGCGAACTCATTCTTATAAAGATGATAAGATTTGGCATGGGCCAGTACTAAATGCTTCGCGCAGAGATACGGTCCAATACCTGTGACATTTAGGATAGGAGCCATCGTGCGCGTTTCGTAGCCTTGGTAACAAATCTGCATTGGCTCATTGAATGTTATCCAATACTTTACGCGGTCTCCGAACAACTGATAAGCGACGCGAGAATAATCTTCAAACCATTCCGGGAACAGAGGATTGAGAAAACCGCCCATATCTTGCAGTTTCTGAGGAAGGTCCCAATGATACAGAGTGATCATAGGAGTGATTCCATATGCCATCATTTCATCGATGTAGTCATTGTAGAATGCCACACCGGCTTCGTTTATCCTGTTCGTGAATCCATCTGGTAGTATTCTAGACCAAGATAAGGAAAAGCGGTAGGCGTCTAATCCAAGTTCCCTCATCATCTCCACATCTCGCTTGTAATTGTTGTAGGAATCAGCCGCGATGTCGCCGTTGCTCTGGTCCTTGATGACGGTTGGGTTGTTATGAGTCAAGTGGTCCCAAATGTTCTCGCCTTTGCCTAAACGTGACTTCGATTGTAAGAACTTGTTATGGATAATTTCTCTATAATTTTTGTCTATAATTAAAAACTGATAACAGAGGGATATGTCTTAGTGTATGAACTCACATTCGTTTCTAACAAGGACATATTAATCAACGTCATAGTGTATTTGAATTTTATAAAAATATTAAAAGTTTAAAAAACTATTATAAATGGGGGCGTGGATGGAATAATATTAAACATATATAAAATATAGTTTAAATTCTTAATAAGCTTTATAAGGTTATAATATGTAAGTCTTCACCATCAGCATTCCATCCTCCTTCGATCTGATAGGACGCGGTTGCTGCTCCAAACATAAAGTCATCAGGAAATTTCCTCTGCTGCCTCGTAGACAGAGTGTAGCAATTTTCGGCCAGTAGACTGGAATCGAGTGTACAAGTCATATTAAGAGAAGTCAATATAGTACCTTGCGACTGTTACCAGCAATATGCGTTCGTCATCTCTCGTGGTGAGCGAGACAAGTACTTCTTCTTATGGAAAAGTATATATTCAACAGGGGACATTAACAAGTGGAAATAATCCATATAAGAATTATCTATACAGATTTTTAAGTTTTCATTTCATTATTTTAAATGTATTATATTTCATAAAGCTTATATAACCGTTATTAGATATGATCTCAAATTTACTCTTAATTTTTCTTAAAAAAAATATATATTATAAATAATATACGGAACCAAAATATATATCAGTAATAAGTTAATTCAATAGATAGCAAATTTTTCTCACCTAAACACCACCACTACCAGCAGCTTCATTATTACGTTTCGATCTTGAATATATCACCTTAGATGTCACTGTATATATATATACTGTAAAGCTATCGCTAAGTTGGATAACGGATAACATATCTATGTATAAAGCTGAATGAAGACATGATAGACATAATCATCTTTTGAGATTTATCACATTACTAAGAGAGATATGCAAGTAAATAAAAATACTTCATCATGAATTAAGTTTTCGTTATACTGCTGGTGAAGAACATAAGACATCTAGATTGCTGACAATCTAGATGTTCTCAAGTCCAGTTAGATAAGCTCGAGCAACTTCAAAACTTTTGCATGAGATTAATATTTTTTTCTACGCCAACATAATCATGTTTATATCTTACGCAGGAAGCTACTCCAGAAGCAGGAAGATAGCTGACTATGGAATGGTCGGATACAGACTGTATATTCTATTCCTATATATCCTATTAAATTCATCCTATCCTACGCACCTTATTTTAATTTTTTACACTTGAACCTGATTTATCTCTCCAAGGTCGTTCCATCACGTTGTGGACAGTGCTAGTGTTGCTGTCTGGAGCGGACGATCTGTTTCCATCGGTTCCTGTACATCGTATCTCTTAAAACTGTGTGAAATTCAGAAGACGACGCGTGTTTAATATGATCGGTTCATCTGGTTGGTGCACGACCGAATGATCTTTTGCCTTCCTTGTTCCCAATGACAACAAATTGTTTAGACATTCGTCACCTCTGCGCTTTGAGTGGCCGGAATACATAAGGATGCGTTGCTGGCATAAGATGGACAATCGAGTTTTTATACGGAGCCGAGTAAAGATCGGAACATTAGTGAGTGTCGCTGTCCAAGGTAGCCTTAGCATATCTAGCACCACATCGCGAATTCATCAATTCCTTGTCTCTCTCTAGAAGGGTTTGTCCACGTTTGCACACCATACAGGAAGATAAAGGGTGTCTGGCGGCAGATTTATATTTAAAAAAACGAATATCTCAATAAGTTATACACAGTGCGGGGGGAAGGTGGTCAGTGCTCAGTCATTAGAATGACCGATCGTGCGGATTTCTTAGTCACGATGTCGCAGTGGTGCAGTGGTGCAGTGGTCGGGTGAACATCGCGCGTTCGCTATTGAAGCATTTTTCAAGAGTAACGGTTCTTACGTACTCGCTCGCCGACAGTTTTGTTCACATTTCAATATTCAACGGATAGGCGAAGGGCCGAGTGTGAATTTAATTCGTTCGTGGGTGGAGAGGTTCCGCGCAACTGCTTCGGCTATGAACTCACCACGGCCAGGACCTAGTCGATCGTCAAGGACCCCCGAAAAGATTGAACTGGTTGAACGCAGTTTACGTGAAAATGCACGACTTTCGATCCGGAAAGGGCAGCTTCACTGGGACTTCCAAGAGCAATTGTGCATGAAATTTTGAAAAAAGATATGAAGTTTCATCCTTTTAAAATTCAAATAATTCAAGAATTGAAAAAAAATTACTTTGCGTCACGCAAATTTTTTTGTGAAACCATGTTGGAGCGTTTTCGCACTGTGAATTCCATTTTTTGGAGCGACGAGGCTCATTTTCATTTAAACGGACACGTAAACAAGAACAACACACAAAATTGCCGTTACTGGGCTCTAAGAACTCGCAATCCTCGACTGAAGCACCAAAAACCATTACCAACCATTACATTGCCCAAGGGTAACTGTTTGGTGCGCTTTATCCACGAATGGGATAATCGGACCATTTTTTTTTGAAAATGCACGGGGCCAAGCGACGAATGTCAATGGTGAGAATTATCGGCTCATGATTTCGAATTTCTTTTTGCCGAACCTGCGAGCTCATTCATCATTCTCATCACACACGTGGTTTCAACAGGATGCGGTACAGGTGCGACCGCACACACGGCCAGAGCTTCGATGGATTTGTTGCGAGAAAATCTCTCCCTCAAAAACTGATTAGTCACTTTGGGGACATCCCGTGGCCACCGAGGTCACCCGACCTAACTCCAATGGATATTTTTTTGTGGGGCTACCTCAAAGAGAGAGTTTACGCCAACAATCCGCGAACTGTTGTGGACTTAAAAGAAAATATTCGGCGAGAAATCAGCGCAATTGAACCAAGTGTACTGCAGCGTGTGGCACGGACTACGAGGCTCCGTTTCGAACATTGTGTGTGTGTGCAACAGGATGGAAGACATTTGGATGACATTATCTTTAAAAAATGAAATCCGCATTTGTACTCTATCTTTTAATAGTTTTAGTAAAATTATATATCAAACGTATTATTTTTTATTTAAAGTTGGAAACAAAAATCTGCCACCAGACACCCTGTATATCGAACCCGATAACTTCAAAGAAAACCCTGTAACCTTCTGATATTCAAATTTCTAAGTTACTTTTATAGTATATAATATTATAATATTATTTATAGTATATTAAACTAAAAGTACTATTTACATCATTACCTTTTGCACATAAAACTAAAAGAACTAAAAATTGTAATTACATAAATTAGACATTAATGTTATTGAAGTTTGCTGAAGACAACAGGTCTTTAGCGAATTAGTTCCGCTAGGGCGTTTGATTCACACAAACGTCCATTATGTTTAAGTTATACAAGTAAATAGCCAAAGAAGAATCTCTCGTTCATTTGTTCCTCTCAGACATAGTCATAAGAGTATTATTTATTGTATAAATGTTATAAATGTAATTTAAAATTATTACACGACAGCACTGCAATCCTTTCTGTTTCTTGACCTCCATAATTTTTTTCAATACGTCGCGACTCCTCTAACCAGCAAATTTTCCCAATCCTTTTAGATATACACTACCTAGTCATCTTATTTAATGACTTCCTAAATGTTTTTAATTGTCTCTTTTAGAAATATTTCCTTGCTTATTTTATATTTAAATATGGTTACATTTGAACATTTTCAGTGCAATTTTATATGTCGTTCACTGCTGCCAAGATACCAAAACAATAATAATTTGGATATATCTTACACAATGACTAAACAAATCGCAAGAATTTACTTCAGTTTTTTTTACAAAATATAACAGATATTTTGTTTTTAAGATAAAAAGTATTATATATAAACCAGTGCCTTGAGCACAAATGTACAATATACTGATAGTTGAGCGCCATGTGCACGATGTACTCAGAAAAGTATTTATAAGAACTTTCCTAATATATAAAGATAGAGTAATTACAGGTATTAGTATAACCTTTTTGAAAGGATGTCCAATTAGCTATTAGGGTTATTCAATACTGAAGAGAATTATGATGATGATGATAAAATCCAACGATCAAGGAGCACTTCAGAGAGTGCTCCGTGACCTACTTCGCCAAGGCGGCAACTCATCCCAACCCTCTGGTGGCCAGCGCGGCCAACTACGCGCTACCTCCGAATCCCAGGACGAAAAAGCGCAGACCGCGGCACGCGCTTATACCGACATCCCAAGGGGTCCCGCAAACCACACACACGCCCACAGTCACCGACAGCACCGACGTCACCACACACACTTCGGACACTACCAACACGCTCCGAATATCAGCATCACGCCGCCTTCGCTTCAGAACGCGGCGCCGCAGCTACTCACACACCGCGTACACTAAGTACACCCGCGACCGTGGGCGGTCCTCGCCGCCCAGAGATTCCGATACAGGCGAAGGTAGTCGGGGAACGGGCCCGCGCCCGGCCTCGACGACCGAGTAGAATCGCTAGATAAAGCACAACAAGAACCAGACACACACAATATACAGCATCATCCGCCAGATAGCTATATCCCGCGTAGCACTTTTTAGTTTCTAAAACCTCAGGCCGTGGATCCGGGTCCACGAGCCCAGTGTCAGATGAGCTGTAAGAGCCGCTGTGGCTTGCAGCCCGATCTACATCAAGAATATAGTATCAGATGATAAAATTTAAGTCCTTGAATTGTTTGAATTGGTTGTAATTTTTTTATTACTTTATTGGACAACCTCTGACATATTTGCTAAAGGCAGTTCACTTACATTAAACTGGCTAACTAGCAAAATTGTATTTTTATTGTACTGTTTATATATTGTGTTTAGCTATTTACAAAACTAGAATTTTTTTAAATAGGGAAACGTTATTTACAAGCTTAATTATTTTAAAAAATATTTGATTCCAAATAATATAAAATATACTAGTGTCCTTCATCGATGGTCATGATCATGGAGTCGGGTTCGTAGTCGTAGTCTATCTGACGCGTTCTCAAGATCTCCTTGTAGACGAACGCGGATTTCCTTGGCGTCCGAGTCCGTGCTGGATCTTCAAAGTCGACCTCGTAGAGGCCAAAACGTTCCCTAACATTGAAAATAAGTATTCTTCGTTAAAAAATTGTTCTATCGAAAGAAAATCTTATGCTTCTTCTATATTATATATAGAAGAATGTAACGCTTTAACCATCGGTAATAATTCTGTTTAAGAGATCGCTTCGATCGTCGTTGAATAATTAGTTAGTAAAATAACTTGAAAATATCTGTAATTTTTTTTAGACAATTTGTTGAAGTCTATTTAAGGGCTAACTAAAAAATCTAAAACAATTAAAAGTTACAGTCAATTGTTGCCCAAAAAGCTGGTTGACGAATAATGATGACGATTTATAAAGACTTAAATGTCTTGGGATAATTTAAGACTTTGTAGATTGTTTCTAAGTTATTTGTCTTTGATAGAGGCAGACGCGTCACATGACGTCAGACGGACACCTTTTTCGCCTATTTTAATAATAAAAAAAAACATCAAAAATCACATACGTATATCCTTGCATCCATTCGAAGTTATCCATCAGACTCCAAGCCATATACCCCTTAAGATTCACACCGGCGTCCAAAGCGTCCAGTACGTTCTCTAGCGCCGCTCTGTAGTAGCGGACCCTGTCGTCGTCTTCTAAACCGTCTTCAAATCTGGTAGACCATCCGTTTTCGGTGATATAAACATCCGGATTATTATATTTGTTCTTAATATGCATGAGAACGTTTAAAAGACTGTCCGGTGCTTGCTGTGAAATTATAAACCAATTACATATAATGCCCATGTAGTACAATGGATGATTTCCAAAAGTCTTGAGGAAATGTAAAAATCAATAAAGCAGAAGATAGTTAATAAACAAAGCAAACTTTTATAACACATAATGTACCTTTAACCAGGATGAAGCAGATGCGGGCCATTCAGCGGGTCTGAAAATTCCAACATTAATATCATCGTATACTGAAGGCACAGGATGCTTCTTTAAATATTCTGTAGCGGAAACCAACTTCGAAGTATAATGGTTTATTCCGAAAAAATCAGAGGAGCCTCGTACGTATTCTATCTCTTCCTGTGTGAACTCAGGCATTCGAGATTTAGGATAACCTTGTTCTGCACTTTTCTTATCGACTAATGCCTTCAAATCTTTGGGGAATCCACCGTCCACAGAAAAAATAGGTTCGGAATAAAGGCCCCACTGTAAATAAAGTTTTACATGTTACACATTATTTTGATCTAGTACTACATTTAAAATTGCTAAATTTATACTTTCATAGATTTGTAATACATCGAATTTTTTTTATGATAAAACTGCAGCAATGTGCCACAAAAAACGCATAGTTCCCGTAACAATTTAAATTTATGACATTAAGTAGAGATATGTCCGATCTATAACAAAGGTAACCCAAAAATATATCATTCTCATGCTTTTTATTTTATTAATTCATGAGATGAAAATGCTTTCTGTTAATCAGAATTTTTTTTATGTTTCACTATTTTTAATTATGTCAAATTACGGCTACTTTTTTCGCTGAGCACAGCTCAGATTGAAACTTGGTCATATCTTTAACGATGCACATATAAATTCTTTCTACTTGGGAATAGTATAAATAACTATTTGTATTTTCGGTCAATAGAAACTACCATTAATTTTTTTTTTTTTATATAATCACGCCTTTTTTAGTAGGGGTAGACAGAGGTGAATGAACACCCACTGAACAGTGGGTGTTCAGATAGTGGATCAACAGTGGGAGCCAGATGTGATCAGTTTAGGTCCCATGTAACAGGGGGCAAGCCTTTTGCCACTTTATTGGGGTTTCCTCACGATATTTTCTCTCACCGTTTGTATCTCGCTGTTGTAACTAAAATTCACAAATGTACATAACTTAAATATTATATTAAGTCATGGATACATGCCGAGATTCGAACCCGCGACCTTCGGAATGAGAGCCGCACGCTCTAACCATTAGGCCAGCGAGATACTTTACCATTAATATAATAAACTAAAAGCTAAAAGTCTTACATCAACTTGTCTCAATAAATCAGCAGCAAACTCGTCCTCATCGGAATCGGTTAGCGGTGCTTGCCAGGTAACGTCAAATGTAATCCCACATACGTCATCATCATCCGCAAATTCATTCTTATAAAGATGATAAGATTTAGCATGGGCCAATACTAAATGCTTCGCGCAGAGATACGGTCCAATACCTGTGACATTTAGGATAGGAGCCATCGTGCGCGTTTCGTAGCCTTGGTAACAAATCTGCATTGGCTCATTGAATGTTATCCAATACTTTACGCCGTCTCCGAACAATTGATAAGCGACGCGACAATAATCTTCAAACCATTCCGGGAACAGAGGATTGAGAAAACCGCCCATATCTTGCAGTTTCTGAGGCAGGTCCCAATGATACAGAGTGATCATAGGAGTGATTCCATATGCCATCATTTCATCGATGTAGTCGTTGTAGAATGCCACACCGGCTTCGTTTATCATGTTCGTGAATCCATCTGGTAGTATTCTAGTCCACGATAAGGAAAAGCGGTAGGCGTCTAATCCAAGTTCCCTCATCATCTCCACATCTCGCTTGTAATTGTTGTAGGAATCAGCCGCGATGTCGCCGTTGCTCTGGTCCTTGATGACGGTTGGGTTGTTATGAGTCATGTGGTCCCAAATGTTCTCGCCTTTGCCTAAACGTGACTTTGATTGTAAGAACTTGTTAGGGAGAATACCTTTATAATTTTTATATATAATTATAAACTAATAACTATGTCTTAGATTATGTACTCAATTTCTTAAGTGCAGATATGTAAATTTTATTATAATAATAAAAATTAAAAAAAGCATATGTAGGAGCGCGGACCTAATACAATATTAAAAAGTTAGGAAATTTCAAAAAATTTTCAATAAATACAGAACGTTCCGAAAAATAGTGAAGTCTATTAATTGATAATGGATAGATTTTAGTATTGATAGAAGTTGTACAACTTCTATAGTTGAAAGAGATAAGTTTAATAAAGTCATATGTAAGCAATATGCATAAAATTGTGTTCACCATCGGAATTCCATCCTCCTTCGATTTGATAGGACGCGGTAGCTGCTCCTAATATAAAGTTATTAGGAAATTTCCTATGTTCCCTCGTGGATAGTGCATAGCATCTTGCAGCCAGTAAACTGAAATGAAGTTTAAAAATTTCTTCACACCTTTACTTTTCATTTTTCAAAACACATATAAGGCATATGCTAATACAATAAATAATACAATTTTACTTACCCAAACACAACCAGAAGCTTCATGATTATGTTTCGATCTTAAATTTGCCTTAGATATCAGTTGTTTTATATTGCAATGAGATTATCGCTTAGTCGGATAGCGGATAACTTATCTGTTTAAAAAACTGAAAGAATGCGCGGTATGCAGACAACAGGTCATTTCAGATATAATTTTTATATATTATATAATATATAGAACATGCTTTGGATTATTTCAGGAATCTCATAATGGATAGTTCTCTCTCTACTTTGAAAGAAATAGACGACGCAGAAATAGCAATGTCTATGAATTGTGACGTTGAAGCCATCCCTAAACATATACGTATAAATAAAAACGATCTTACGATTATTACACAAGACATTAGAAGCGTACATTAAAATCTAGATGATTTGCAAATTATATTTTCTAATTTAAAACACGAAATTGATACACTCATTTTAACTGAAAGTAGGATTGATTCTAACATAGCTAATAAAAAATTACACATCATTTGTTACCACCCAACATATGAGTCAGAATGATGGAGTAATAACTTTTGTAAAAGCTGACCATGAAGAGGTTACTTCTATAATTATGAAATTAAAATCTGAATGTGCCCCGGAATAAGACAATATACCTACAAAATTTCTAAAACAAGCGAAAAATCTGATTATCCCAATAAATTGCTAGCTAGCTAATCTCTGTTTTTCGAAAGGTATCTTCCCTACTTTATTAAAACAATCAATCGTGACTCCTGTTCATAAGACCGGAGATACTAGTGAAGTTAATAATTATAGACCTATATAAGTGTTGCTTGCCATTTCTAAAATACTTGAAAAACTTATACTTTAAACAAAAAAAAAATGCACTCAAGATACCATTTTAGAAATAAATTCACATTTCGTTGAACATTTTGGTCGTAAAAGAAAATACCTTGCTGTATTTCTAGATCTTCGAATGGCATTTGATACTGTATGTATACCGACCCTTGTTAGTAAGCTGAGGAGAATTGGTGTTAGAGATATCCAACTCGACTTAATCAAAGATTATCTAAGTAATCGCACTGAAAAGGTTAAAATAGGTGACTACATTAGTAATACCTTAAAATAACCTTTGGTGTTCCTCAAGGCAGTGTCTTAGGACCTACAATGTTTCTCATATACATTAACGATCTATGTAATTAAAAAATTGACAACAGTAGTATTTACGCATATGCAGATGACAATGCCGTGGTTTTTAGTGGGAATGCGTGGGAAGCAGTTTATAATATTGCAGAAAGTGGTTTGACTAAAATAGCAAATTGGCTAAATTACAATTTAATAACAATAAACACAAGCAAAACAAATTACTTCTGTGTTTCTATTAATAGACGCTTACAACCTATAACACAAAATCTCAAAATACATACTTGTGTCGATTATAAAAACACACGCGCATGCCCCAATATTGAAGAAGTAGCTTACACGAGATAATTAGTACTTAGATGTAATGATTGACCAAAAAAAACTTTCGTGGCACCGTCACCTAGAAGAGCCCTGGCGGACGCGGCGTTGGCTCGCGGAGAGGTGGTGTTGGCGGTGTCCCTCGACATCGCCAACGCGTTCAGCACCCTTCCGTGGAGCACGATCACCGCGGCGCTGGTCCACATCGGGGTCCCGGTCTACCTGAGGCGTACGATCGGGGCGTACCTCTCGGACTGGTTCGTGAGGTACCCGACGCGCGACGAGTGGCGTCGGCACGGCGTGTCGTGCGGTGTTCCGCAGGGGTCGGTCCTCGGACCGCTCCTGTGGAACAGCGGCTACGACTCGGTGTGGCGCGGAGCCAACCTCGGTGGAGTCGACGTGACTTGTTACGCCGACGACACCCTGGTGATGGCTCGCGCGCGCACCTAAAGTGAGGCGCGCGTGTTGGCGACTGCGGGCGTGGCCCACATCGTCTCGCGCATTCGGCGCTTGGGGCTGGAGGTGGCGCTGGGCAAGTGCGAGGCCTTATGCTTCTACGGCGCCCGAAATGCGCCACCGCCGGGAGCGGAGCTGATAGTCGGCGGGACTTCCATCGCCGTAAGTACATCGATGAAGTACTTAGGACTTGTCCTCGACGGCCGATGGAGGTTCGACGACCACTTTCGGCAGCTGGGCCCGAAGCTCACTCGAGCAGCCGGGTCTCTGAGCCGCCTCCTGCCCAATCTGGGCGGGTCGAGCGTCGGATGCCGGAGACTCTACACGGGGGTGGTGCGCTCTATGGCGCTATACGGTGCGCTGATATGGGCGCAACACCTCTCGACTCGTGGCGTGACGCTGCTGCGCTCGCTGGAGCGCGTCATGGCTATACGGGTCGTACGAGGTTACCGTACCATCTACTTCGAGGCGGCGTGCGTCGTCGCCGGGACGCCGCCATGGGAACTCGAAGCGGAGTCGCTAGCGCGCCTCTACTAGCGGCGGAAAAGGGTCCCTTTTCCGCCGCTAGTAGACGTAAATTCTGCCTGGTTGCCCGCGATGCGGGGGGGGGGCGACAGGGCCGCGCTCGTAGCGGCGATAGAGAGTGACCTCTCGCTACCGTCCGCGGTCCGGACCATGGTCAGTAGCAAGGCGTCATGGAATGCGGTATCCCGATTCTGCGACTCTGTTATGACGCAGAAGCGGGAGACCGAACGTATCCGAGAGCGGGCGCCGAGGGGACAGGACGCGGTCGGAGCGCGATGACAGCTCACTGTCGCAAGGCGGGGCCGAGCACACGACCGCCGAATGGCTCCTCGGCAGGAACCTGGCGCCGCGACCGACAAGGGCCTTCGGGGCGGCGCTCCCCTTGGTGAGGGTTCCTGGGGCGCATATAGTGATGCGTCTCGTATTCCGACGCGTCGCCACGTAGGGATTTTTAACAGGAGGGGTGCTTCACAGTCCTCCCCGAGGTGGGCCCGGTCATTCGGGCGCCGTTCGGGGGGTCGTGGATGAACTGCAATACTTTATCCCGCGACCCCACGAACACGTGGATGAGAGTGGAATAACGTGTGAAGCTTTTTAGTCGGTTGGAGCCCGACACTACCACCGACGCCGGCCCAATTTGGCGACGGGGTGTGCATTTCCGTTAGCATTTTGTTACACACGTTAATAAAAAAAACCGTCACCTAGAAATCATAACTGTTAGAATTCGAATATTAATTTATATCATTAAGACCCTTAGAAATGTTGCATTAAATAAAATATTAAATATCGTTTACGCGGCCCTAGCTCAATCAGTTTTAACATACTGTATTCCAGTTTAGAGTAGAGCTTCAAAAGCAAAATTTCTAGTTAGAACTAGGTAGGAGCTACTAAAGGTAATGTATAAGAAGCCTTACAGGTTTCCTACTAAGAAAGTTGTTGAGCGTTAGAAGTTATATGTATTACATCTATTACAAGAGAAACACAAATCAGTATCAACGCATTATACAATTAATGAACGGCGAGGAATATCAATTAATATGATTGCTGTGAAAACTTTTTTTGCTAGACATCAGTTTAAGAATCAATGCAACTATTTATATAATAAAATAAAAAAAATATTAAATATTTTCCATCTAAATATTTACAACTTTAAAAAGTTAGTGACTAACTGGCTTAATGAGTAAATTATGATGAAGTTGAGGCTTTGCTGAATGTAATTAAATAATTTATTAACATTTGTTTGTCAAATAAATACATATAAACCCCCAACACACCCACACACACACACACACCGACTTACGCAAGCGCGCTAACACAAACACGCATGCATACAGGAACACACGCATTCACACTACAAGTAAATTTTGCATTTATACACATATAATATAAGAACATCTGTATGATACGGAAGAGCGGGGCGTCCTGACACAGGCATAGATTTGCTTAAAAGGATGCCTCAAGTACGAACTGTTATGTAAAAAAATTGTTTGAGAAAAAATATATTTTTTTCAATTTAAGATCTTTACTATGTCAATAAGAAAGTTAGGTAAGTGAATAAAAATACTTCACCATGAATAAGGTTTACGTTATATTGCTTTTGTAAGATAGCTCTCTAAACCTTCTAAAGCCCAAATAGATAAGCTCAAGAGAATCCAAAACTTTTGAGTAAGATTTGATCTATCTCTCGTATTAAGCGCGATGGGCTGTCCATCCGTCTTCGTCAGAATGCTTTCATACTGTCCTTTTTCTATAATTTCTCTTCAACCCATTCTATCTTACTTACTTTAAAGAAAATTTTAACTTTGCACTTGATTCTCACTCTCGAGCCTGAGATCTTTAGAAATCATCTATTACCCTCTGATATTTAAATTTTCATGTTATTTTTATAGTGTATATGATTATTAAACAAATAGTATGAGGAGATACATCAGACGTAAGCTGATAACTTAATAATTATAAACAATAACATATCATCATTAAGACATAACTTTACTTTAAGTATGTATAATTTTTACTTCGTACATACACGACGTCTTGACTTCTACAAATTTTTTCTCTATATACTTCAACTCTCTCTTCCTCGAACCACAAAATTTTCCGAAAAGTTTAACTTAGCTAGCTTTCCTTTCTAATACTTTTTTAAATGTCTTTTATTACTAGTCTCATAGACTGTCCGTCCGCTTTGCTTACCGTATATAGAATTATATTTGAAAATTACACTTGAAATTTGTCAAAAATATTTCCGCCCGAAGACAACTCGTCGCCTCCCGAGTCCTTCCCGTTATTATTACTAACGCACCTCTCTTTGAAGAAGGAATTTTGTAAAATCCATTCTTCGATGATCTCTAAATAAGAGAAGCAACATCTTCACCAAATGTAGAGTTTACATCTAATATGGTGTGTCCGAATTATTCCGCCGAACCAGAGACAGAAAGGACTGTACCAAGCTGATCGCCAACTTTCGTCAGTTGGAAAGATCCTTTAAGAAGAAGAAGACATCTTATAGTTTCATAGATTTTATGATGAGTCAATAGAAATCTCACAAACATATATATTGTTTGGCAAATATCTCCCTTCCGTTTTTTTGCTCTTTGTTCAATGCTTTATAAAAAGTGTTACAGTGATCGGATTTAGTTCAAATATGCGCCGTTTTGTTCGATAATCTGTTTCCATCTAGACGGTAACTTCATAATACCTCCCTCGTAGAAGCCCCCCTCCTTATTTGCGAAGAACTCGGACAGCCACTTTTCACAAGCCTCTTTTGAGTTCAACTTTACACCACCAAGAGCGTGCACCATGGACAGGAACAGGTGGTAATCACTTGGCGCTATGTCCGGGCTATATGGTTGATGCGATAAAACCTCCCATCCGAGCTCCCGTAGCTTCTGACGAGTCATCAACGAAGTGTGTGGTCTGGCGTTGTCCTGATCGCCTGCTTCAAGCGGTCCAGTTGTTCGCAGTAGATGGTAGAATTAAGCGTCTGGCCATATGGGAGCAGCTCATAGTGGATGATTCCCTTCCAATCCCACCAAACACACAGCAAAACCTTCCTGGCCGTCAATCCCGGCTTGGCCACTGTTTGGGACGATTCACCGGCCTTCGACCACGACCGTTTTCGCTTGATATTGTCGTATATGATCCATTTTTCGTCGCAGTCACCATCCGCTTCAAGAATGGGTCGAGTTCGTTCCGTTTCAGCAGCATATCGCAGGCGTTGATTCGGTCCAGAAGGTTTTTTTGCGTCAAATCATGTGGCACCCAAACATCAAGCTTTTTTTTGTATCCAGCCTTCTGCAGATGGTTTAAAATGGTTTGGTGACTAACTCCCATCTCCTGGGCGATGTCACGAGATGCCACATGCCGGTCTAACTCGATGTAGTCCATGATTTGATCGGTATTTGTCGTCACAGGTCTTCCGCCGGCTGGCTTATCCATGGTGTCGTTTTCACCGGCTCTGAATCGTCGAAACCATTCCTCCGCGGTTCGAAGTGATAGAGTACCATCCCCCAAAACACCATTAATCTCACGGAACGTTTCTCTAGCGGATTTGCCTTTAACGAAGGAAAACTTTAAAATAGCGCGTTTTCGGCGTTAGTGAACTCAATGTTTACACGTCTATAACTGTTGAACGCAATATCCAAACTAATTATACATAGCGTCGTTTTGTAGGTTATGTCAAGACCTTTTAAATTATGTATAGTATTGCCAGATACGAGCTCTGTAGCGCTTTGTACATAGCCGCGAAATTCAAAAGACAAAAAGGCGGAAGGGAGATATTTGCCAACCTTATAATTGGGGGACCGGAAAGTAATGTCGTTTCTGCGCATGCCAATACTTGATTGTCATTTGTCAGCTCATTGTTTTGTTCAGAGGCGTACCAAAGACATTGTGAGGTTATAGTGATTTCTTAACTTATAGACAATTGAATTACAATTTTTTTTTGTAATTTTGGGTAAAATGGCCAGCCAAATACCAGAAGAGGTACACATCCGGCAATGCATGCTCTTTGAGTTTCGCAAGGGAAATAACGCAACAGTTGCTACCAAAAACATTTGCGATGTTTATCCAAATGCACTGGACATTCGTAAATGCCAAAGGTGGTTTTCCAAGTTCAAATCGGGTAATTTTGATCTTTCCGACTCGTATCGATCAGGAAGACCATCAGCGTTAGACAACGACGTGTTAAGGGCGGAAGTGGAAGCAAATCCGTGTCAGACGATCGAGGAATTGTCAAACAGTCTCAACAAACCTTGGTCGACCATCCAAGAACATTTGAAGCAGATTGGAAAAGTAAGCAGAGCAGGTGTTTGGATCCCGCATAATCTGTCCGAACAGAATAAGGCTAACCGATCAATCACATGCAACTTATTGCTTCAACGACACAACACAGAAGCGTTTTTTGATCGCTTGATCACAGGAGATGAGAAATGGGTCCTGTATGATAACCCAAAACGCAAAAGGCAGTGGCTCTCTCCAAATGAAATCCCTCGGAGTACTGCTAAGCCAGGTTTACACCCCAAAAAAGCGCTTTTGTGTGTTTGGTGGAGTATTCGCGGCATTGTTCATTTTGAATTACCGAAACCTGGAGAAACTGTTACTGCAGACCTCTACAGCGAACAATTGCAGCGAGTCAATCAATCTTTAATTGAAAAGTGGCCAGCGATTGTCAACCGAAAAGGCGTCATTCTCCAACATGACAATGCAAGACCGCACTGCGCAAGGCGAACTCTAGAAAAAATTAATGAATTGGGGTGGGAGGTGCTGCCTCATCCACCATATTCGCCCGATGTTGCACCATCGGATTTCCACTTATTCCGAGCGCTGCAACACTTTTTAAGTGGCAAAACATTTGCAAATTTGGATGATATCCAAAATGCCATCTCTAGATATTTTGCCGAAAAACCAATTAATTTTTATCGATCAGGGATTGAAAATTTACTCACTAGATGGCAAAAGGTTATTGACAATGATGGGGAATACATCATTGATTAAAAATAAAGACTCGTTAAAAATGTATGTGTTTGTATTTAGCGTAAGAAAACGACATTACTTTCCGGTCCCCCTAATATATGAGATAATTAATAACATTAACAAAATCAAACATCTATTAGAGTTCTTCAGCAGTTAAGAGAGTTATTATGACGACGATAAAAGTTAAATACCTGAATTATAATAATTAAGTTTTATATAAATTTGTTTTATAAATTCATACATATTTTTTATAGGAGGGTGTTAAAGTGTATTTTTTATAGGAAGGGTAGGCAAACGAGCGAACAGTTCACGTGGTGGTCACTGATGACCATGGACAGGCACAACACTAGTGACTGCGATTCCACCTGATGGAAAGCTGGGATGTAATCTAAGTAATAGAGGGACCGGAAAGTAATGTCGTTTCTGCGCATGCCAATACTTGATTGTCATTTGTCAGCTCATTGTTTTGTTCAGAGGCGTACCAAAGACATTGTGAGGTTATAGTGATTTCTTTACTTATAGACAATTGAATTACAATTTTTTTTTTGTAATTTTGGGTAAAATGGCCAGCCAAATACCAGAAGAGGTACACATCCGGCATTGCATGCTCTTTGAGTTTCGCAAGGGAAATAACGCAACAGTTGCTACCAAAAACATTTGCGATGTTTATCCAAATGCACTGGACATTCGTAAATGCCAAAGGTGGTTTTCCAAGTTCAAATCGGGTAATTTTGATCTTTCCGACTCGTATCGATCAGGAAGACCATCAGCGTTAGACAACGACGTGTTAAGGGCGGAAGTGGAAGCAAATCCGTGTCAGACGATCGAGGAATTGTCAAACAGTCTCAACAAACCTTG
This sequence comes from Troides oblongomaculatus, assembly GCA_029032895.1. Taxonomy (NCBI): domain Eukaryota; kingdom Metazoa; phylum Arthropoda; class Insecta; order Lepidoptera; family Papilionidae; genus Troides; species Troides oblongomaculatus. Next base: position 227,763 of record JARDWC010000435.1, read on the forward strand.
GTCGACCATCCAAGAACATTTGAAGCAGATTGGAAAAGTAAGCAGAGCAGGTGTTTGGGACCCGCATAATCTGTCCGAACAGAATAAGGCTAACCGATCAATCACATGCAACTTATTGCTTCAACGACACAACACAGAAGCGTTTTTTGATCGCTTGATCACAGGAGATGAGAAATGGGTCCTGTATGATAACCCAAAACGCAAAAGGCAGTGGCTCTCTCCAAATGAAATCCCTCGGAGTACTGCTAAGCCAGGTTTACACCCCAAAAAAGCGCTTTTGTGTGTTTGGTGGAGTATTCGCGGCATTGTTCATTTTGAATTACTGAAACCTGGAGAAACTGTTACTGCAGACCTCTACAGCGAACAATTGCAGCGAGTCAATCAATCTTTAATTGAAAAGTGGCCAGCGATTGTCAACCGAAAAGGCGTCATTCTCCAACATGACAATGCAAGACCGCACTGCGCAAGGCGAACTCTAGAAAAAATTAATGAATTGGGGTGGGAGGTGCTGCCTCATCCACCATATTCGCCCGATGTTGCACCATCGGATTTCCACTTATTCCGAGCGCTGCAACACTTTTTAAGTGGCAAAACATTTGCAAATTTGGATGATATCCAAAATGCCATCTCTAGATATTTTGCCGAAAAACCAATTAATTTTTATCGATCAGGGATTGAAAATTTACTCACTAGATGGCAAAAGGTTATTGACAATGATGGGGAATACATCATTGATTAAAAATAAAGACTCGTTAAAAATGTATGTTTGTATTTAGCGTAAGAAAACGACATTACTTTCCGGTCCCCCTAATAGTAAAGCGAACTAATCTAGAAACTATTACATATTTTCATTATTTCGTCTGTATACAGTCTATTGAATATTAAAAACCTAATTTTTCTTTAAGGTAGGAAATATTCATAAGGTTAATTGATTTAAAAAAGATTTGATTCAAATAATATACTCGTATAATACAATAAGTCTAGTGTCCTTCATCAATCGTCATGATCATGGAGTCGGGTTCGTAGTCGTAGTCTATCTGACGCGTTCTCAAGATCTCCTTGTAGACGAACGCAGATTTCCTTGGCGTCCGAGTCCGTGCTGGATCTTCAAAGTCGACCTCGTAGAGGCCAAAGCGTTCCCTATAACAGGAAATAAAATTTTTTCGATAAAAAACTACTTAGATAATAATTCTTCTTAAGTAACCGCTTCGATCGTCGTTAACTAGTAGTTAGTACAAAATATAAAACAGTGTAATTTTTTTATGGACAATCTCGTGAATAGTCTGTTTAAGGACTAACTAAAAAATATAAAGGAACCAAAATTTACTAGTAATTTTTATGAAAAAGCTGTTTGAAGCTAGAATAATGTGATGACAATTACCATAATTTAAACAATATAGATTGTTTCTAAATTGTTTGTCATTGGTAGGGGATGACGAATTGTGCTCTGTAGAGTCCGGCTGTTAAGAACAGGACTAAAGTAAATCCTGTCTTTTGTAGAAGGCGACTAAAACGATTTTCGAGTTTGTGGGATTTGAAAGTGAGGTTCTCATTACCTCCAAAAATCCCACATAACCATGTCTTACTTCTCAAAGCAGGCTATCTATTTAGACTTCCCCTGATAAAAAAAAAAAATTGCGCAGACGTATTACACGTTGTCTTGCATATATCGCATCCGTCTATTTTATTATTAAAAAAGTATTAAAATTCACTCACGTGTATCCCTCCATCCATTCGAAGTTATCCATCAGACTCCAAGCCATGTACCCCTTAAGATTCACACCGGCGTCCAAAGCGTCCAGTACGTTCTCTAGCGCCGCTCTGTAGTAGCGGACCCTGTCGTCGTCTTCTAGGCCGTCTTCTAGTCTAGTAGACCATCCGTTTTCGGTGATATAAACATCCGGATTATTATACTTGTTCTTAATATGCATGAGAACGTTCAAAAGACTGTCTGGAGCTTGCTGTGAAATTGTAAACCGTCACGTTATTGCACCGTGTAATGTAATGGATGATTTCTAAAAGATCTCGAAGGAATGTGCAAAGAATTTAAGCAGAGACAGTTAATGTTCAAGAAATTTTTCCTTATAACTCCTGATCTTACCTTTAACCACGATGAAGCAGATGCAGGCCATTCATCAGGCACGAAACTTCCAACATTAATGTCATTATATACTGAAGGCACGGGATGCTGCCTCAAATATTCCGTAGCGGAAATTAAAACGGAAGTATAATGGTTTATCCCGAAGAAATCAGACGAACCTCGGACGTATTCTATCTCTTCCTGTGTGAACTCTGGCATTCGAGATTTAGGATAACCTTGTTCTGCACTCTTCTCATCGACTAATGCCTTCAAATCTTTGGGGAACCCACCGTTCTCAGAAAAAATAGGTTCAGAATAGAGGCCCCACTGTAAATAAAGTTTTCTTTTCAAGTTATTACTATACTACTATTGTATATTATACTCACAAAAAGATTAGTTAAAGTATGCATTTTGTAATGTTTTTTTAATGTTATATATTATATTTTGTTTTTTTTTTTAACATTATTAAGTCAAATTAAATAGCACGAATGTTTACACTGAGTACATATCCGATTCATATCACCTCTTCAATATTGCTCATCATCTATCGACTTGGTAAACAATTGATTACTATTTAAATAAAATTTATTAATTGAATGTCTTACATCAGCTTGTCTCAATAAGTCAGCAGCGAATTCATCCTCATCTGTATCGGTCAACGGTGCTTGCCATGTAACGGCAAAAGTAATTCCACATACACCGTCATCACCCGCGAACTCATTCTTATAAAGATGATAAGATTTGGAATGGGCTAATACTAAATGTTTCGCGCAGAGGTATGGACCAATACCTGTGACATTTAGGATAGGAGCCATCGTGCGCGATTCGTAACCTTGGTAACAAACCTCCCTGGGCTCATTAAATGTAATCCAATACTTTACGCGGTCTCCGAACAACTGATAAGCGACGCGAGAGTAATCCTCAAACCATTCCGGGAACAGGGGATTGAGAAAACCGCCCATATCTTGCAGTTTCTGAGGCAGGTCCCAATGATACAGAGTGATCATAGGAGTGATTCCATATGCCATCATTTCATCGATGTAGTTGTTGTAGAATGCCACACCGGCTTCGTTTATCCTGTTCGTGAATCCATCTGGTAGTATTCTAGACCAAGATAAGGAAAAGCGGTAGGCGTCTAATCCAAGTTCCCTCATCATCTCCACATCTCGCTTGTAATTGTTGTAGGAATCAGCCGCGATGTCGCCGTTGCTCTGGTCCTTGATGACGGTTGGGTTGTTATGAGTCATATGATCCCAGATGTTCTCACCTTTGCCTGAATGCGATGTTAGATAAATTTGTTATGGAGAATCGGATAATAGTCCTAATTTAAGTACATTACTCTGTTCTAGATTATAAAATTGGGACGATAACTTATAAGAACAAAGTTAAAGTCAACCAGTTACGGTAGATGAGTGCACGAGTGAATATCGTACGATAATGTTAAAAACAGAAAAATTCTAAATGAGAGCTTTGATCCTAAATATTGCCTACTACTGTTAGGTGTGAGTTTATATTTAGATCCAATTCTTAACAGAATAGAAAAAAATATGCTATATATTATATATTAACTGCGGATGATTTTAGTTCTGTTAACTAACAATAATTTAATACTTTTACTAAACAATTTAGATTAACTTCTTAAGCTTAAATGGTATGAAATATTTAAAATGTAATCCTTGCCATCAGTATTCCATCCTCCTTCGATCTGATAGGAAGCTGTCGCTGCTCCTAACATAACGTCATCAGGTAATTTTCTCTGCTGCTTCGTGGAAAGAGCATGACAGCCTACGGCGAGTAGCCTGGAATTAGGTTTTCTTTTTAAGCTTTTATTTAATAAATTTCCTAATAGAAGACAAATTTAAATATCACCACCGTTAATTTACCCATGGCGTATGTTAGCAAGCGCTTAAGTATGAAATTATTTCAAAGAAGAGCTTTCTTTCCAATAATCTCATATTTAGTCAGATTTTTAATCAAATGTTAATTTTGTTCTTTGCATACATATTAGGTCTGTATGTTTTTTTACTTTAATTTTTATATTATCCTATAATAAATTATAAAGCAATGGAGCAGACTATCTCCCATACATCAGGTAAATCAATGGGTAAGAAATATTGTACATACCCAAACACCACCAGCAGCTTCATCATAACTTTACAATTTTAAATTTGCTTCTGATATCTGTGTCATGAATATATATTGTGAGGAGATTATCGTACAATCGGATAGCGGATAACATATCGAAGCCACTGTGACACAAGATTTTGCAAAGATATGACAAATAAAAAACACACGGTAAACAAACATCTTAAGAGATTTATCATATTATATAACGGAGATGCATAGGTCAGGCAGTAAATACTTCGGAGTATGTATATCTATACTAATATATATACATATAATAACTCTTCAATGAAACTTTGCACCTTACGAATTGAGGATGCGATATCCCCTAACATTGAGCTTGGAGTGAAAAGAACAACTTTTTAAGGATATTTTTCTGTTCTAAGAACCAATTTTCATGAATATACTACGTTATTCTGTAACATATTATCCTATTACTATTGTACGATTCCTTTAATAATCAATTGTGTAATCACGGCCATATATTTACAATATGAATGTGGCAATTACTTTTTGTGTATTGTTACTTAAATGGGGACTCTATTAGAAGGTTTTGTTTCTTTCGCTATTATTTATATGTTATTCATAGTTATTTTCAAATCAAACAAGCAGTAAAATACTTACCGTCACCCATACAATGGATGTTAGAATATTCGTATCACCACTTGACCGTGTAATAGAAACAGACAAAGAATTTATTAATTCTCGAAGAGGTTAATTGTTCTTTTTATCGTTATCAAGAATTATTGAAAACAAAACAAGCATATCAAGCATGGTTAAAGCCGCAATGATGCCCAAATGGGGAGTGATTCTTGAAATCTATAATCGTCAGCGATATTACCCCTTTTTGAAAATATAAACAGCTCCTGTTGGCTCATGATAATGACGATTTATATCTTGGTTATGATGATATCACCCTTTTGGTACACTACCCGTTGATGTGGGATTGGAGGTACATTGAAACGTGGGCAGTATCCGTGTGCCATAATGCAAGTTGCCAAAAGTTACTTTTATAAATAAAAACAACCAGCAATGACGTAATCTATAAGCACTTTTATAGGCACTATAACATTTGAAAAAACATTGGACTTATTCCAGCTGAGCTTTAAGTTCCAAAAGTAATAACGTAAGATAAATGGCATAATAATAAATCAGCTTCTGTCATCTATTAACGCGTAATTGACCATCATGGTCAAAAATTGAGATTTTCATTAAAAAGTCTTGAGTCACAGCAGGACGGTATTTGCATGGATTGTTTCTTATTTGGTACTATAAGTTCGTTGATCCGACCATCAGCTCTTTTTGATTTTGTGTTTCATTGCTGTTTTCTCTTAGTAATGCATTTTTTATGAAACTATCGTTTGTTTTGGCTGTACTAAAACTATGGAGCGTAATTAATGCTAATAAAACGTTTTAAAAATATGATTTTTTAGACAGAATCGAGTTTTTTCCGTCTCGTCATCAAAGGTGTCATTAGTATTAACGCCTATCTGTCTTTGTTTTTGGAAGCTGTCTCCTAACACACAGAATACATAAGGTCAAACTTTAGCTACGGAGCCATTTTCAGAGAACGTGCAGTGCGTTGGAGACCTATTAGATCATGTAATATAACAGTGTGTTTGGGGTATAATCGATCTCTATCATTTTAAATTTACTATTGAATCCAACTGAAAGCAGGAAAGAAGTGTATTTATCCCTGATAGTAAAATATAAATTAATACATTACGGCTACTCGCACAGGAGAAAAAGCGATTTTTGGGTAGCTAGTGCAGACTAACTGAAATACTAGTGAAAAAAATGTGAACATGTTAAGAAATGTTACTAGTTAATACTGTTATAAATTAATTTTATTTAATATTTAATCTAGTCGTCAGTGTCTTTCGGCGATGGTCATGATCCTCGTGTCTGGTTCGTACTAGTGGTCGATGACGCGCGTCTTTAAGATCTGCTTGTACACGAAGGCGGACTTCCTGGGCGTGCGCGTGCGCGCTGGATCATCGAAGTCCACTTCGTAAAGACCGAAACTTTCCCTATAAAAGAAATAATATAAATATTATAGTACTAAACGTAATAAATACTAAGTATTCTTGTGTTTTATCTCAGAAAGTAATGGTTTTTGAAAGAGAAGAATGTATGACAAACTGAAGAATTTGTGTATCTGGGTTCACAGTTTACGAGAGATGGCAAGTGTGATGGTGGTATTGAAAGAAGAGTTTTAAAAGGGAATCAAGTCAATGGGGCACTTCATAACTTTATGAATAGCCGGAACGTATCACAAAGTGCACGACTGGCTGTACATAGAGGCGTGTTGGTCCCCACACTGATGTATGGTAGTGAATGTTGGGTATGGCAGAAGAAACATGAAAGTAAGATTAATGCTGTGGAGATGAGAAGCCTGAGAAGTATAACTGGAGTGAAACGGATGGACAAAGTGAGGAACAGTGTGATAAGGAAGCGGTGCGACGTGGTTGAAGATGTAGTGACAAGGATAGAGAAAGGGATGCTTAGAAGGTTCGGCCATGTCGAAAGAATGGATGGAAGAAGATCAAGGTAAGAATGATTGGGAAAATCGGTACAGGTTGACCTAGGCGGACATATTCCGATCAAATCGGAGATGTCCTAAAGAAAGGCCGGGTCAAAAGCACTCGCAACCGATGAGCATGCATGAAGACGCTCATGAAAGTGGAGGAAGCGAGAAAGGTGTGCCAGGATCGTAGCAGGTGGAGAGAGGTGGTCTCTGCCTACCCCACTGGGAACGAGGCGTGATGTGTATGTATGTATGTATATCAAATAAAGCAATCTATCACTGTGCATTGTATTGGTTACTACTAGTGATGAATAGAGCTAGAACAAGACCAAGACTTGGACAATCTTGCTATTGGTACTGGTTTTGTCTTTTCGGTCTTGGCCTTTATGTTGAATATTCACTCTTACAATATGTTAAATATTTTGTATCTGAATGAAGAGCACATGTTCTAGTTATGATAAATATAATAATATATAAATCATCTTTTTAACGTAAGTTTTATTTTTCCATTTAGTCAAACAAAAAAATTTTCCGTTTAGCAAAGACAAACTAAAAAATGTTTATATGATGTTTTCTGTGTATTAGCATATTAAATTAAAGTAGTCATTTCAATATAGCAGAGTGACAATTATATTTCTATATATTTGTGTATATGTTTACTATTTGGTTATTCTTTGGGATGCTTTATTGTTATTCATAATGTTTTAGCCCTCTGTCATGTGAAGTATCGATAATCCGACGCTATCTTTGTTTACCTAATACAGTTAGATAAACGCATCAGCACTTACATAATACGTATATTTATATAATACTGATACTACATGGTAGGTTATGTTTTTTATTAACATTATCACTTCAACCTATGGTCACTCGTTAAACAATTTAGTCAGGACGCTTATGTCTAGTAGCTCTTAGTGATTATTTCTACACCGTCTTCCTCTTTTTTCATGTTGGATGTCTTTAACAGACACACTGCTTCTGAGGAGAAAACACGGTTCCGTGGGATTTATACTTAATAAAACTCCCTCGGTTTTTCTCCGCAAATAAAAGCAATGGTAAATCTGGTAACGTAATGATTTAATCAAAATTTGCCCACAATCTTTCCAAAATAAAATTCATCACTCCGGAAATTATACTAACGTATCTTACCATCCATTCAAAGTTGTCCATGAGACTCCTTGCCAAATATCCTTTTAAGTTAATTCCAGCGTCCAAAGCATCAAGTACGCTCTCGAGGGCTGCTCGGTAATATCTAATTCTATCATCGTCCTCTAGCCCAGCTCCTAGTGCAGTGGACCAGCCATTTTCGGTGATGTAAAAGGTGGGGCTATTGTATCTGTCGTTGAGTAAGCTTAGGGCATTGAAGACGCTGTCAGGAGCTTGCTGTAGACGATTAAAAAGAATGATTGATGACAAAATTACGATGTGGTAGTGGATTCCACATTTCTTAGTCCAAAGGTTTCAGAGATGTTATTCAACTTTAACTATTTGTTTATTATAGAAGATATATTTTATAGAAAAGATAATTTTTATATTAAAATAGCTTTAATTATAGTTTATAACATCAAAAGTATAAGGGGTCCAGTTGTTTCGGTTAGTTTCAACAATAAGCAAGCAGGCAGTCATATAGATGATTAAAATATTTTTAACATTGGTTTTCTTGTATGAAGATTGTGTAAAAATCCATAAGAATTATTTTTAAAGTTGATATTTTGATATATCAGGTGTACCGGTATGAAGTGAGCGTCAAAATACAAATTTCTCGATAAGGAACATTTGTTTTGAACGAGCCTTTATTTTTTTTTTGTTTGTTTGCTATGACATCTGTGAAACATATTTAGTCTACATCAAGTCATTGAACAGACAACATCATATTTTTTCATCGTGTTAAAAATGTTGAATTTTGTACCAGAAAGTGATGATCCGCGGAAAGCATTAATTTTTTGTTTTCATTTGAAGAAAAGTGCTGCAGAGTCGCATGCGAGTCGAATGCTTGTCGAGGCATATGGTGATCATGCTCTATCAGAAGCAACATGCAAAATATGGTTTCAACGGTTCAGAAATAATGATTTTGATGTGAGAAATAAAGAACGTGGAAGACCACCAAAAAAGTTTGAAGACGCCGAATTGCAAACGATATTGGATGGAGATGACACTTTGAATCAAAAGCAAATGGCAGAAATGTTAAATGTTACACAACAACACAACAAACAATTTCTGACCGTTTAAAAGCTATGGGCAAGATCCAAAAGTGTGGAAAATGTGTGCCACATGAATTGAATGAAAGACAGATGGAAAACCGAAAAACACTTGTGAAATTTTGCTTCAAAAACACGAAAGAAAATCGGTTTTGCATCGGATTGTTACTGGCGATGAAAAATGGATTTATTTTAAGAATCCTAAACGGAAAAAATCATGCGTTAATCCGGGACAACCATCAACATCGACTGCAAAACCAGATCGATTCGGCAAGAAGACAATGCTGTGTGTTTGTTGGGATCAGAAAGATGTATAGTGTGGTGTACCACGAGCTCCTAAACTCCCACCTGGTGAAACCGTTAATAATGATCGCTGATCGCTACCGACAACAAATTATCAATTTGAACCATGCATTGATCGAGAAAAGACCAGAATGGGCCAGAAGACACGGCAAGGTAATTTTGCTCCATGACAATGCACCTGCACACAAAGCAAAATCGGTTCAGGATACAATCAAAACACTTGGCTGGGAGCTACTACCTGCTACCCCACCCGCCGTATTCACCAGACTTGGCTCCTTCCGACTACCGTTTGTTTTCATCGATGGGACACGCATTGGCTGAGCAGCACTTTGGTTCCTACGAGGAGGTCGAAAATTGGGTGTCTGGTTGGTTTGCTTTAAAAGACGAACAATTTTATTGGAGTGGTATCCACAAATTGTGGTGGTCCAGAAACGTGGTCACAATGTGTAGAAAACAATGGCCAATACTTTGAATGAAATGTTTTTTACTTTCCCGTTAATAATTAGTGTTTTATTTTCACAAAAAAACGCTAATTTCATACCGGTACACTTAAGTATATAAAGGATGTCTGGCGGCAGATTTATATTTTAAAAAACGAATATCTCAATAAGTTATAAACAGTGCGGGGGTGCAGTGAAGGTGGTGTCATTAGAATCACCGATCGTGCGGATTTCTTAGTCACTTCATCTGCCACCAGACACCCTGTATATATATATATATATAGGGCTGCCAAATATCTCCCTTCCGCCTTTTTGTCTTTTGAATTTCGCGGCTATGTACAAAGCGCTACAGAACTCGTATCTGGCAATACTATACATAATTTGAAAGGTCTTGACATAACCTACAAAACGACGCTATGCATAATTAGTTTGGATATTGCGTTCAACAGTTATAGACGTGTAAACTAACGCCGAAATTCGCGCTATTTTAAAGTTTTCCTTCGTTAAAGGCAAATCCGCTAGAGAAACGTTCCGTGAGATTAATGGTGTTTTGGGGGACGGTACTCTATCACTTCGAACCGCGGAGGAATGGTTTCGACGATTCAGAGCCGGTGAAAACGACACCATGGATAAGCCAGCCGGCGGAAGACCTGTGACGACAAATACCGATCAAATCATGGACTACATCGAGTTAGACCGGCATGTGGCATCTCGTGACATCGCCCAGGAGATGGGTACAAAAAAAAGCTTGATGTTTGGGTGCCGCATGATTTGACGCAAAAAAACCTTCTGGACCGAATCAACGCCTGCGATATGCGGCTGAAACGGAACGAACTCGACCCATTCTTGAAGCGGATGGTGACTGGCGACGAAAAATGGATCACATAAGACAATATCAAGCGAAAACGGTCTTGGTCGAAGGCCGGTGAATCGTCCCAAACAGTGGCCAAGCCGGGATTGACGGCCAGGAAGGTTTTGCTGTGTGTTTGGTGGGATTGGAAGAGAATCATCCACTATGAGCTGCTCCCATATGGCCAGACGCTTAAATCTACCATCTACTGCGAACAACTGGACCGCTTGAAGCAGGCGATCGACCAGAAGCGTCCAGAATTGGCCAACAGGAAGGGTATAGTCTTCCACCAGGACAACGTCAGACCACACACTTCGTTGATGACTCGTCAGAAGCTACGGGAGCTCGAATGGGAAGTTTTATCGCATCCACCATATAGCCCGGACATAGCGCCAAGTGATTACCACCTGTTCCTGTCCATGGTGAACGCCCTTGGTGGTGTCAAGTTGAACTGAAAAGAGGCTTGTGAAAAGTGGCTGTCCGAGTTCTTCGCAAATAAGGAAGGGGGCTTCTACGAGGGAGGTATTATGAAGTTGCCGTCTAGATGGAAACAGATTATCGAACAAAACGGCGCATATTTGAACTAAATCCGATCACTGTAACACTTTTTATAAAGCATTGAATAAAGAGCAAAAAAGCGGAAGGGAGATATTTGACAACCTTAATATATATATATGCGCTGATTTCTCGCCGAATATTTTCTTTTAAGTCAACAACAGTTCGCGGATTGTTGGCGTAAACTCTCTCTTTGAGGTAGCCCCACAAAAAAATATCCATTGGAGTTAGGTCGGGTGACCTCGGTGGCCACGGGATGTCCCCAAAGCGACTAATCAGTTTTTGAGGGAGATTTTCTCGCAACAAATCCATCGAAGCTCTAGCCGTGTGTGCGGTCGCACCTGTACCGCATCCTGTTAAAACCACGTGTGTGATGAGAATGATGAATGAGCTCGCAGGGTCGGCAAAAAGAAATTCGAAATCATGAGCCGATAATTCTCACCATTGACATTCGTCGCTTGGCCCCGTGCATTTTCAAAAAAAATGGTCCAAATATCCCATTCGTGGATAAAGCGCACCAAACAGTTACCCTTGGGCAATGTAATGGTTTTTGGTGCTTCAGTCGAGGATTGCGAGTTCTTAGAGCCCAGTAACGGCAATTTTGTGTGTTGTTCTTGTTTACGTGTCCGTTTAAATGAAAATGAGCCTCGTCGCTCCAAAAAATGGAATTCACAGTGCGAAAACGCTCCAACACCACAAATTTTCCACAAATTTGCGTGACGCAAAGTCATATTTTTTCAATTCTTGAATTATTTGAATTTTAATAGGATGAAACTTCATATCTTTTTTCAAAATTTCATGCACAATTGCTTTTGGAAGTCCCAGTGAAGCTGCCCTTTTCCGTATCGAAAGTCGTGCATTTTCACGTAAACTACGTTCAATCAGTTCAATGTTTTCGGGGGTCCTTGACGATCGACTAGGTCCTGGCCGTGGTGTGTTCATAGCCGAAGCAGTTGCGCGGAACCTCTCCACCCACGAACGAATTAAATTCACACTCGGCCCGTCGCCTATCCGTCGAATATTGAAATGTGAACAAAACTGTCGGCGAGCGAGTACGTAAGAATCGTTACTCTTGAAAAATGCTTCAATAGCGAACGCGCGATGCTCATCCAACCACTGCGACCTCATGACTAAGAAATCCGCACGATCGGTGATTCTAATGACACCGCGTTCCCCCGCATTGTTTATAACTTATTGAGATATTCGTTTTTTAAAATATAAATCTGCCGCCAGACACCCTTTATAAAGAAAATAAAACGTATTTTATTTGGTGTTAATTTTTTTATCTGACATTGTCAAGGTCAGTCGATTGAGAGCACTGTGTAAAAACTATTTTGTAAAATACATATATTTGTTTCTTGATAATTGAATATAATTATTAATTACTGAATGTGAATAAAAAACTTTAAATGTCGTTTCTCTGTTATCAGACGAAACTCATGGTTTTATTTTATTGGATTCATACATACATACATATATATCACGCCTCGTTCCCAGGTTGGTATTGGATTCATGTTCAAATAAATATCTTATATATATTTAAAGCATTGACAAATATATTTAAGTTAATCTCAATCAACAGACGAATCATAGTATTATGTTTACTGGAGACATTTTGAGACGTCCTTCTATTTCTCTGTCTTCCTATCTTTATGAAACTGTAGTCCAAACAACAACAATAATTCATAGTAAGTAATTATATATATTTTTTTTTTATATCATCACGGCTTTTTCCCAGTAGGGGTAGGCAGAGGTGAATAAACACCCACTTTTCGCCAGATGTTGTCAGATTAGTTCCCATGTAACAGGGACCGAGCCTGTTGCCACTTTATTGGGACCACCACACACACACAAAGATGATTTCAGTGTGCGGGTTTCCTCGCGATGTTTTCGTTCACCGTTTGTATCTCGCTGTTGTAACTAAAGTTCACAAATGTACATAACTTAAATATTAAAGTCATCGGTACATGCCGAGATTCGAACCCGCGACCTTGAATGAAAGCCGCATGCTCTAACCATTAGGCCAGCGAGCTACTAAGTATAATAACAAACAAATTCACTGTAAGTGCAATTTAACTTACTATTAACCAAGCGTAAGCATATTTAGGCCATTCGTTAGGAACAGAAAAACTCGCTCAATATAATCTAGCACAGAAGGCACTATTAATTGTAGCTCTTGCTTCGGACATTATGAAAGATTCATAGAGATCCAGTTGAGGGATACAGTTGTATATTCAGTAACGACTTGGTGAGCCAACAACATGCACACAAAAATGTACGAAAGTTATGTTTGTGTTATGTTAAATGTAAGCGCGATATATTATTTGTGGTGACGCCATCTGTTGAGTTCTTTAAAGACTTCTGGTTACATCTGCTGTTATTACTGTACTGTGTAAACCTACGGTAACCAGCCTACAGATTTTCTATCCAGCCTTTGTTGTCATAGTAGTTTGATGTTATACCTTGGTTTTATGTTTCTAGAGTATTCTGTAAATTTAAACTTGAGGTGTTGATATACCACCGCTGTGCAATAGATATGTGTCGTCAAGAATAAACAATTTTTTATATCTTCATTAAATACGTTAATATAACTAAATTTTTGAGGTCTGTATATAAATTTGGGTAGTTTTATTTACGATGCTGGGTCTATCCCAGAGCATTGTACATAATGTACATTTATAAAATTTCTTCTTTGTAATATATTTCCTAATGAAAATATATTTAATTTTAGATTAGCTACAAATATATTAGAATAAACTCTGAAATCGCCTTAACGATTCAACCGCCATTTTGAATACACAAACATTCAAAATGGCGCATGAATTTGTTGTTTATAGAATAGAAATATTTTTAGTTCACATTTGTTAATCAATGGAATTAATCTACTTAAATACTTATTTAAAAAAAATAAACATAGGTTAAAGATACTCGAAGTAAAACAGATCTTAAACCTTCATATGGTACATGACGAGTTCGTTAGACAGAGCATTACGGGTGTGTGCCTCCTGCATCTTCTGGTAAACCATGGAGTGGACAATGCACACCCCGCAGTAAACGCTGAACGCCAGCGCCATCTCCTCATCCATCGCATCGAAGTAAGGATCGCCCAGTTTGTTAGTGAGGCAACCGACGCCTATTATTCCTGATTTGTCTCGTATTGGGAAGCAGAGGAGTGCCCTGATTTTGAAGATATAGACAATGGGTTCACTGACCTCTACTACAGATGATATTACAATGAAGCTGTTAGATGGTGGTGTGATGATGGGCAGATATGACTGCAATGCCTATTTCTACCACCAAAGAATAGTGTCTAATTTTCTGTATTATGATGGTTTAATGGACGCTACAGCTTTTGTCTCAAATAGTCCACCGTAAAGCTGAAGAAACCGTTTTGTCATCACCGCTTGCCTATTTCTTTATTATTCTATAATTTCTAAACTTAACTGTTACAATTTGATGGACCTTGATGAATAAAGAAAGGCCGGGTCAAAAGCACACGCAACCGACGAGCGTGCATGAAGACGCTTATGAAAGTGGAGGAAGCGAGAGACGTGTGCCAGGATCGTAGCAAGTGGAGAGAGGTGGTCTTTGCCTATGCCACTGGATACATACGATACACAATAAATACGAATAACGAAAAATTAATAACTTAACACAGTACTTGTAAATACTCTATTAAATAATTTAAATTAATCTAGTCGTCAATGTCCTTCGTCGATGGTCATGGTCCTCGTATCGGGCTCGTAGTCGTGGTCGATGACGCGCGTCTTTAAGATCTGCTTGTACACGAAGGCGGACTTCCTGGGTGTGCGCGTGCGCGCTGGATCCTCGAAGTCCACTTCGTAAAGACCAAAACGTTCCCTGCAAGAGAAATAATATAAATACCAAAGAACTAAACGTTATAAATACTAAGTGCTGTTGTATCTCAGTAATTTAAAGATGAAGCTATATCGCAGTTTATGTTGCGGGTTGGTTGGAGCCTGAGCCTGGTTTGTCAATTAACAGGGTGCTTCATGAGCAGGTGAGGTTGACTTGCATCCCGTGAGTTATTATGCGGGACCCTTTCCACAAGCCCTTTAACTTAACAAATAAACAATTATTACTTTATATGTTTGTATTTATATACGTTTAGTGAGGATATCTTTGAGGGAGGTCTATGTTCAGCAACGGACATCTATCAGCTGATAATGCCTATCATGATGATACGTTTAGTATTTAGATCTATTTTTTGTACGCTTTTTATTGTGTGTTATTTTAACCCCTGTCGAGTTTGATAAAATTGATATATCGTCAAACCGACGCTATCTTTATACTCAATAAGGTAAAAACTTTAGCACTCCCAAAATACGTCTATTTAGATTGCTTTGATACCACATGGACAGATATGATGATTTTAGATAACAGTAAGACAGCGACAGTTTTATTTGATGTATAGAAATGGTTGATAGTATTTATGTAGACGGTTTCCAAGAAGATGAAGTTATCAAAACAATTTCACAGAGGACACTTAAAAAGGATAAACACCTATAGTAGTTTAAAGAGTTCGTGTGGAGTTAACAATTTTAAGTAGTAAACAATAAGATCGATGGTGGTGAAGTCTGCTCGCTGAGCATATTCCGGCTCTCGTGTGTTGATAGCCAGAGCATAGCAATGCTGTCATGAAGCTTAATTTACAGTATAAGAGGTAGCCAGGCAGGCTCGAAAAACTACTACCAACAAAATTTCACCACATGTGTCCAACAATCCAATGTCTCTTTATTCATCACATTATCTTTGTCCACTACTGAATTAGGCCTTTCCAAATGCACCATTGCCTATTTGCCTTATTATATGTATTATTATTATTATGTTATAATAAAACTTACTGCTATTAAAGAAGATGATCAGAAAAATTCCAAAAATTTGGTTGATAAATAATTCTAATGTCTATAATAGTTGAAAGGATACTCACGTGTATCCTTCCATCCATTCAAAGTTGTCCAAGAGACTCCATGCCATATAGCCTTTCAAGTTGATGCCGGCGTCCAAAGCATCAAGCACACTCTCGAGGGCTGCTCGGTAATACTTAATTCGGCCATCATCTTCGAGCCCAGCTCCTGGTACTGTAGACCAGCCATTCTCGGTGATATAAAAGGTGGGACTGTTGTACTTCTCGTTAAGTAAGCTAAGCGCATTAAAGACACTGTCAGGTGCTTGCTGTGGATAATTGAAAAGAAAAATCAATAAACATATTACTAGGGTACTGAGACAACATTTAAAGGCATCCAGCACAGGATCAGTATACATTCTATAGTTTTATTGTTATGGGAAGGCATTTACCACCAGGAGAACCTCCTAATCATCTCATGAGATCGATAAATCGAAAAAATGTTGAGTAGGTAGGATTTTTTTTTTTATGACAATATTATGGTCTCCTGCAGACATTTCGCTGCCGTTACATGTTTTTATTTATTTTAACTCTTTATACCTGTTACGTACCTATTACACTACCTATTATTTATTATTACCACATAAATGTTAATCTAATGTACTGTACCGGTGATGATTTACAATATAACATATGAACATACTCCATTTAAAAAATATACGAATTTTAATTTTGGGCCACTTCTCACTACATTGGCTAAATTCGGGTTCGTGGGAGCAAGCGCTTCGTTTATTGATTAGCAGGTTGCACCATGAGCAGGTGAGGTTGACTTATGTCTCGTTTTGTTTTCGGGACCCTTTACACCTCCTGCCGTCAACTTATCCCTTACTTTTAGATATTTATGAAGAAACAGTTTCTTTATAAAGCTATTGGTTCACCTACGCTTACAAAAGGTAGTCTGCCAACAAAATAATTATAATAAAAGGAATATGGAAGTCAGCTCAAATTTACTCACTGTTAACCAAGACGAAGCAGATTTAGGCCAATCATCAGGAACCGAAGAACTCGCGCTAATATCATCTCGCACAGAAGGTACTACGAATTGAGGATTCTTAGCTGCCGACATCACAAAAGTAGTGTAATGGTTCACTCCGAAGAAATCCGCTGAACCTTTGACAAAAGCCCGCTCTTCATCGGTGAACTCGGGCATGCGGGACCTGGGGAAACCTTGTTCAGCGCTTTTTTCAGCGACCTTTTCTTTCAACTCCTTAGGAAAACCACCTTCCTCGGAAAATATTGGCTCGGCGTAAATGCCCCACTGAAAAATATTAAATATGTACATTATGAATAAGAGTTACAATAACATATATTGGTTAGTAATAAGTAAATAATAGTAACTATCCACCTCTCCCTGTCTTTGCAGTTCAGTTGCAATCTTATCCTCCTCCGAATCAGAGAGCGGTGTGAACCAGTTCACACTGATCGTTATTCCACATTGGCCACCCTGGCTTGGTGCAAAGTCATTCTTGTAAGCGTAATAAGCTCTGGCATTTGCTAAAACAAGGTTCTTTGCGCAAGTGTATGCACCGATGCCTGTCGCGTTTAAAATCGGGGATTTCGTGGTAGTTTCATAACCCTCGAAACAAATCTCCCTGGGCTCGTTGAACGTGATCCAATGTTTCACCCTATCTCCAAACAACTCGTACACAACTCTTGCGTAATCCTCAAACCACTCTGGAAAGAGAGGGTTAACGAAACCACCCAAATCTTGTAGTTTTTGTGGCAGATCCCAATGGTAGAGTGTCACCATTGGTGTGATGCCGTACTTCAACATTTCATCGATGTAATTATTGTAGAAAGCAACGCCGTCCTCGTTGATCTTGTTAGGGAAACCGTTCGGCAGTATTCTGGACCAGGACAGAGAGAATCTATATGCGTCCAATCCAAGTTCCCTCATCATCTCGACGTCTCGCATGTAGTTGTTGTAAGTGTCGGCTGCAATATCGCCGTTGCTCTGATCTTTGATAACTGTAGGGTTATTGTGAGTCATGTGGTCCCAAATATTCTCGCCTTTGCCTGAAAGAGGTTTTGAACTTAAGTTATTTTCGACACGTTTAGAATTAAATTTAAATGTTTAGTTTAAATTCCTAGTACCATCCGCGTCCCATCCTCCTTCTATTTGATATGAAGCCGTAGCTGTACCAAAGATAAAGTCATCTGGAAAACTTCTTTGTTGTTTCGTCGCAGCCGCATTGCAGCCTGCCAAAAATAATCTAGAAAAAAATATGACGAAAACCTTAATACTAAATTTACTGGAGGTAGATCTCTGTTGCTATTTCAGTCGCCAAACATTATTGTGAATTGTAGTTATTAAAGTTACTAGGGTAAAGAGATTTAACATCCTATGTCTTACGATGATGAGCGCAATGTGGTGCAGTGTATACCATCTTAAGTAACGCCATGGTAGGCAGGCGTACCACTTATCATCAGGCGAACGTACCGCTCGTCTCATCGCTTCATTGAATAAAAAAAAATTTAAACCATGCGTGTGATCTCAGAAAGAAGAAATGCATAAACAGGTTTTTTTTTTTTTTTTTTTTTTTTTTTTTTTTTTTTTTTACCTTGTAGTATTATAGTTGATGTTTTTTTTTCCACATAAATGACCAATTCATATATAGATATATATGTGGTTTAATGAATCGTATGTTATATTATAAATACTATTATCTTTTGTTTAAGCATTCTTAGTATACAAAAGGAAAAACTATTATATAATATTGTTTATTGTATGTTGATCGAGTTTAACACTTTATCATCATTGAGTAAAATCTTCAAATAGAAATTGAATAAGTTTACTACTTTTTGAAGCATATGTAGTTAATTACTTAATTACTAATTAGATTATAAATTTCTTAGAAATGGGACATGCCCATTATTAACATCCCCTCAAAATTTTGTTTTCGAGAATATAACACATATATACAATAATATTTATATTTATAGAATTTATCTCGTCTACTCGAATGTACTTTAGAAAAAAAACGTATACGACTGTTATCTGTATACAAGAGATTTCCTCTCATGTAGGGACTCATCACGAAGTTTCTGGAACCATAAAGCCAGGAGACTTGAAATTAATGAAGGGATTTTATAAATTGATACCCCCAAAGGACTCGTCGGGGTGTTACGAGCTAGTTCTATGTTATATCTAACGCCAGTTTAAATCCCTTCGTGATCTAATCTCACTCCATTCTTTTAACGTTATTTCAAGTATCGTATATAAGATGTATAGTGAGTAGTTGTAACAATTCATGACTCTATAGTAAACGATTACAACAAAAACATTATTTGTTAAGAATACAAACTGATATATAATTATTTTAAGATACGTACCCAAATATTATGAGCTTCATTTTACTATGAACAGTACGTATATCCGTGATTATTATTTATATAGTGGTAAATGGGCGTCTATCTCCAATGTTGGAGATACAAGGATTTGACCACTTCACATAGTTATCTAAGACAAGACGTTGAATAAACATGCTCGATTCTGCAACTATATGTTTAAATATATGGGTATAATTTTTATTTATAATTTCATTATCTACAATACTTTTCAAATCGAAACTTAGTTATATTTACAGAATACGGTTTCGCGGCTAAAGTATTATAGTAGCTGCGGTGGTCTTACACGGTCTCCGGCAACAGATATCTACCATCGAACTGGAATTATCACGTTCCAATAGACTTTTTAGTTATATACGATTCTAATCTTAGAAAAATAATTCTTTCAATTTCATTTCGCTCTTCACGTTGTTCTGTAGTCCAGTTAGATTGAAAATTTACTTGGTTTGTCGCATTTAGAGTTGTCCGACCTAAATTACAGCGTCGACGTTTTGGCGGCATAGCTGTAAGCGTAATTACACGGAGCATTCAATTCGAAAGAAGTGAAAATATAAAAAAAAACAAGAAAAGCCTCACAGCAATCACTAAAATATTATTATAATATACTATATTACAATAATATTGTACTTAGTTATTTTTTTTACATGCATAAATTGATATTCATACAGTCTAGTTTTGTTTAGATTGACGTTGATAATTTACTTCAACTGTTTGACAGCTGATTTTTATGTGAAAAGAAAAATTTAGTTTTTTTACATGCATAAATTGATATTCATACAGTCTAGTTTTGTTTAGATTGACGTTGATAATTTACTTCAACTGTTTGACAGCTGATTTTTATGTGAAAAGAAAAATTTAGTTTTTTTACATGCATAAATTGATATTCATACAGTCTAGTTTTGTTTAGATTGACGTTGATAATTTACTTCAACTGTTTGACAGCTGATTTTTATGTGAAAAGAAAAATTTAGTTTTTTTACATGCATAAATTGATATTCATACAGTCTAGTTTTGTTTAGATTGACGTTGATAATTTACTTCAACTGTTTGACAGCTGATTTTTATGTGAAAAGAAAAATTTAGTTTTTTTACATGCATAAATTGATATTCATACAGTCTAGTTTTGTTTAGATTGACGTTGATAATTTACTTCAACTGTTTGACAGCTGATTTTTATGTGAAAAGAAAAATTTAGTTTTTTTACATGCATAAATTGATATTCATACAGTCTAGTTTTGTTTAGATTGACGTTGATAATTTACTTCAACTGTTTGACAGCTGATTTTTATGTGAAAAGAAAAATTTAGTTTTTTTACATGCATAAATTGATATTCATACAGTCTAGTTTTGTTTAGATTGACGTTGATAATTTACTTCAACTGTTTGACAGCTGATTTTTATGTGAAAAGAAAAATTTAGTTTTTTTACATGCATAAATTGATATTCATACAGTCTAGTTTTGTTTAGATTGACGTTGATAATTTACTTCAACTGTTTGACAGCTGATTTTTATGTGAAAAGAAAAATTTAGTTTTTTTACATGCATAAATTGATATTCATACAGTCTAGTTTTGTTTAGATTGACGTTGATAATTTACTTCAACTGTTTGACAGCTGATTTTTATGTGAAAAGAAAAATTTAGTTTTTTTACATGCATAAATTGATATTCATACAGTCTAGTTTTGTTTAGATTGACGTTGATAATTTACTTCAACTGTTTGACAGCTGATTTTTATGTGAAAAGAAAAATTTAGTTTTTTTACATGCATAAATTGATATTCATACAGTCTAGTTTTGTTTAGATTGACGTTGATAATTTACTTCAACTGTTTGACAGCTGATTTTTATGTGAAAAGAAAAATTTAGTTTTTACGTTTAAGCAATTTCCAGCAGTGGACGTCTATCGGTTGAAATGATGCTGATGATGAATGAAAACCTTTTGTGTGCCTTAAGGAACATACAACAAAAAATAGCCGAATTCGTCGAGCCATTCTCGAAGTTAGCGCTTAGCAAATTTAGTTTTTATTTATACTTTGAACTACCCTACAAATCTCTTTATAGAATGATTTTGTAAAATCTGATCTTAGCTCACCTAAAGTGAGTCTAAATGACAGAAGCAATATCTCTACCAAATTGTGAGTGTTTGTTTCTAATTGTTTCGGAAATATTGCGAAGAGATATAGATTATATTGTAGTAGCAGAGGACTCCAGAAGGCTAAATGAGGATGAATTATGGTATTAATATTGTGCTTTAATTAGCTTAAACTACCAGTTTTAAGTTATTCTGTAAGTTTTTCAAATTGTTTTGTTTATTTGTAGCGCATTAGAAATGTACAGCATTTCATAATTATTTGAATTTGTGAAGAAGCTCTACTACCTCTGCACCATTCCTAATTAACCACAAAAAGTTATTAATAACTTTCTTGAATGTATATTTATATGTCAATATAAATAATATTTGTTATTATTTCCATAAATACAATAGCAGAATGTACCTTGTTTTCGCAATATTTACGAATTTGCTGACGTATATTTTTACAATCTTCCAAAATGTTTTGTTGCAGAAAGCATTTTTAATATATCTGTTATAATAATGGGGTACAACTTTATTTCATTAAAAAATTATTAATAATAGGAAAGGGTAGTAAATAATGAAAGACGAAATTTTTTGTTATTGATGATAAAAATTCGCCGGTTCCACCAACTTTTCTCCAATCGCCTTAAATGGTGTATCCCTACATACCTGCTCCCATTTCAAGTACCTAGGTCACTCATACAATGCGACGGCGAAATTGATGTTAAGATGGATTTGCAGTGTGACGAGGATGGATAAAATTAAGAATGAGTATATTAGAAGAAGTTTGAAAGTTGCTCCAGTGACAGAGAAATTGAGGAATTAGAGGTTAGCGTGGTACGGGCATGTTGTGCGGAGGGATGAAGGACATTTAATGAACAAAGTAATGAGAAAGAATGTGGATGGTTATAAGTAGTAGTAATATAAGTGTAGTGTAGTGTAGTAGTAATATAAGTGTAGAGTACGACCGAAGAAAGTGTGGATGGATTGTGTGAAAGATGACATGTGTAAGAAGAGTGTGAAATTAGACATGACGGCTGATAGAGAGATATGGAAGAGAAGTACATACTGTGCCGACCCCACATAGATGGGAAAAGGGTAAGAGGTAGAAGATGATAATAATGTTATATTCCTTTAAAGATATCTAGATCGATGAATGATCATGGACAACCACATCTAAAGAATCAGAGCTGCGTTGGTGACATCTAAGAATAGAGTAGTTTCTTATATAATCAAGCTTTAGATTTAATTCAAACTAATTTAAAAACAGCGATTTTTTATCAGTCTGAATCCAGAGTATCGCGATTACTAATGGGGTTACCGTTATTCAAAGAGAAGTTGCATTCAGATTGACACCAATAGCCAAGATTACAAGGATATACTATATATAGTTATTATAACCCTACGTGCCGCAAGCGATACTACAATTTCTTGTTGGATCTACAGAAAGGCGACTGTGTGCTAGTTTCTAACGGTCACGGCAGGACGCGTATAGTCGTAAACACTTGAGCAGATGAGCATCGATCTAATTTTCCTACAGATAAATATAGAAAAGTATTTATACGCAACAGGAGACGTCATAAAAATGACAGAATCTGCTCCAAAGCATGAGATATCACAAATTAACATATTAAAGGTTATTAGGGCGCGATAAAGTCTCTCCGTGGTCGGCTAGGCGACTGTGATGCCTTTAGTAATACGGGTCCATAGACTACGGCACTGCTTACCGTCATCAGGCAGACCGTATACTTGTTTCACATCTTACTGGTGTAAATAAAAAAAAAATACCAATGATTCTGGTACAATGGTGGAAGGTATCTGTCATCGGAGACCGTCTAAGCAGGTTCCCATGCAACGCCTTTTGAAGCCGACAAAAAGTAGTGTGCAAATATTACTGTGTTCTGGTTTAGCATTTTTTTTAGTGTACTGTAACCAGTGAAATTATTGATGTAACGAGACGTAACATCTTATGTATCAAGGCGAGGAGCGTGACGTGAGTGCATATCAGTCGAACTGGCGCCGCATTTTTATGGGCAGACGTATCACTTATCATCGGGTGAACGTCCCGTTCGTGTCATCGCTCAATGAAATAAAAAAAAACATCACAAATAAAGGACGAATGTAATACGACAAGTCATGTTTGGATTATCAAACGGGAAGACCAGGACAGTAAAGGCAATACCAAACATTTACAGGTTTTCGATGTCAGTGATGATAATGTTTATTTGAATAAAACGAGTAAAGCGGCACATAAAGTAAATCATAAAATAAAAAAAACAGCGATTGCAAAATAATAATAAGTAACAACAACAATTACTGCTTTTGCAAGTGAAATACTCCAACAGTTAAAAAATAATAATCCAGTGGCATATAAAAGTAATTAAGTGTTATATTAACAGTATATGTTTATAATCTATGTTAATTTTAAATAAACTATACGAGACATATATAATATATCAAATGCAAACTAATATCTAAATCATTTGTATGTAGAAGATGTCATTATTAAGATAATTTAAACAGGGGTATTTAAATTATTATAAATTAAATCGTTTATAAAACCTCAACAGATGGCGCTACCACAGATAATAGATCGACCTTTCAACTACCACAAATAATATAGATAACGTTTATACATATTTGTACACATTGCAGGCTGTGGACCCAACAGGCTATGAACCCAGGTCGACGAGTCCAATATCAGATAAACTGTTAGTGTCGCTGTAGTTTGCAAGCGCTTACATCATCAGAATCTATGAATACATTGCTTTAGGCCAACTAGTCATTATGAAGTACACAATCGCATCAATTTACTGGATCTCTCTGGATCTTCGTTGATGCCCAGGACTTGGTTCCACTAAGTCGTTACGGAGTATGTACAATTGTACACATTAACAGAATCTCTCTGGATCTTCGTAATACTAAGAATGGAACTACTATTGTTATAAATCAGTTCCTGATCCTTTCCACCTCACCTCACCACAGGACTTCTACAATCATTGATATAACCTTAACATTCTAATCATGATGTAAATCTGATATCTGTAATGTCTTATATTACTTGCTGTCATGATCTTGACCTTTTGAAGCTTCTGCACATTTTATTACCAGATAAGGCGACGCTGTCTTACCAACCAGAAAATCTTTACATTCTCTTAAGATCATCTACACAACCTAGTCCTCTCTTTTATATATATCTTAAATCATCAGCACTACTACTACATATATCTTTTATTACGAACGTAAAACTATGGACGATCTTTTCTTATTGAGATATTTTTTAACTATGTACATTGATTTTGCTTAGAAAAAGATGGAACCTAGGTTAGCATTAAATCCCGAGAAGTGTTTAAATGTAGACGAATTATATAACGAATAATTTAGTACACTTTAGACGTTGATACTGATACTATCACACAGTACTGGTAAGAGTAGTCTCTCAGCAGCAGTATTGGTTATATAACAACATTATATTGGATAAAGGCTAACACAATGACTACGCGAATTGCAAATAAATGACACGAATTAGATTTCTCTTACATTGTCATCCTTAAGATAAAAAGCTCATAACGATCAATCTATCTTACAATTGATAAAAATTTCATGGGTGGTATATAAACCTGTGTCAAGTATTAATGTAATCAGCAACAGGCCGTGGGTCTGGTTCCACGAGCTCAGTATCAGATAAGCTGTAGGAGTCGCTTTGGCTTGCAGCGTTAACATCATCACGAATCTAGGCTAATGTAATCAGTTCCTATCCGAATTTTATGAACATGAGACTATTACTACTTATTAGGTACTTACTGCGAATTATGAAGATACAACCCTTACCTGCGGGATCTGTTTTGGATCCGGCTTGAAAACGAATTGAATTCAGTTTAGTTTATAGTCTAATGGAGAAATTGATATATCATTTCAATCTTTTTTTTTTCATTTACAGTTCAATTACTTGCGCGAGTTGTAATGCTTTGTCTAGTAAACAACAAAGAAAATTTCATGATGATTTCCTCTTCGGTACAGCAACAGCAGCATATCAAATAGAAGGAGGATGGAATGCCGATGGTACCATTGTTTCTTTATAATTTTTATTTAAATTTTTTTTTAAAGCATTTTTAAGTAAATGGACATATACATTGTTTTGTAAAACATTTCAGATAAAGGCGAGAATATTTGGGATCATATGACCCATAACTATCCTTATGTGATCAAGGATCTGACTAACGGTGACATCGCGGCTGACACTTACAACAATTATAAACGAGAAGTGGAAATGATGAGAGAACTTGGTCTTGATGCATACCGTTTCTCGCTATCATGGGCTAGAATTTTACCCAACGGTTTTGCTAACAAGAAAAGTGAAGCGGGCATAGCCTTCTACAACAATTATATTAATGAAATGGTGAAATATGGAATTACTCCGATGGTAACAATCTATCACTGGGACTTACCCCAAAAACTTCAAGAACTGGGCGGTTTTATGAGCCCTCTATTCCCAGAGTGGTACGAAGATTACGCAAGAGTAGTGTTTGAAGAGTTCGGAGATAGAGTGAAACACTGGATCACTTTCAACGAGCCCAGGGAGATTTGTTACGAAGGATACGATTCCACCACGAAGGCCCCTCGGGTAAATGCAACTGGCATTGGCGTATACACATGTGCGAAGAATCTGGTCATGGCCAATGCAAAAGCATACTACACGTATAAAAATGATTTTGCTCCCACTCAGAATGGAGTTTGTGGCATAACAATCAGCGTGAACTGGTTCGCACCTTTAACAGATTCCGAGGAGGATCAGCTTGCTGCGGAAATAAGCAGACAGGGCGAGGTGAGGCGAATAAATGTTCAGGGTGTTTATGTTTACATGTTTCAAAATGTTTAAACCTTTCTCTTATTGTAGTGGGGTTTATATGCAGAGCCAATATTTTCTGAAAAGGGAGGATTCCCTAAAGAGTTATCGGAAAGAGTCGCCCAAAAAAGCTTTGAACAAGGTTACCCGAGATCACGAATACCTGAATTTACCGAGGAGGAAAAGGAATTCGTCAGAGGCACAGCTGATTTCTTCGGCGTGAACCATTATAGTGCCTTCTTTGTATCAGCGACAGAAAACTTGGAGGAATATACAGTACCTTCATTGTATGATGATGTTGCTTCAGGATCATATATTCCTGATGAATGGCCCAAAGCAGCGTCATCATGGTTGATCGTAAGTTATTTTAATATTTTGAAGCATCTAGTGTCTAAGCCTCTACCTGTAATTTAGAACTACTTAGGTCTTACCTAAAGTGACGATAGAGAATAAAAATTAATACAGAAATAAACAAATTGTCACTATTCCTCTAAGCAGCGTAACATTTCCACAGCAAGCGCCAGATAGTATATTGAACGCTCTCAGTTACCTTAAAGATAGATACAACAATCCGAACATCTACATAACTGAGAACGGATGGTCTACTGAACCAGGCGCGGGGCTTGAAGATGATGACAGGATCAGGTACTACCGCGCGGCTCTTGAGAGCGCATTAGATGCATTGGATGCAGGTGTAAGCCTCAAGGGTTTTATGGTCTGGAGTCTACTGGACAACATGGAATGGATGGAAGGTTATACGTAAGTGAAAGAATATATAATAAAAATTATTTACTTGTTGTATGTATGTATTTAACAGTGTCCGTGGCGGCGAGGCTAACCGCATGCTTTATATACGGCGGTTACTAGTTCGGTTCCTATGTTTGTTCGGTGAATCAATCGCAATAACAGCATTGCTAAGTTTCGGTTGGGTAAGCTTCAAGATTATGTCATTGTCGCCAAAATTTATAATATATAATTAATACTCTCTCCTTACGTAGGCGACATTAAAATGTCCCGAGGTATTTTTAACAACGAACAGTAGTTTGTTAATTAAAATTATTATTGTGCTATCGCCAAAGTGCAACCCATGCTACGTTCAGCAGTAGATATCAATAGGCTGAAATTTAAATTATTGTTGGAAAGCAAATTCATGAACCATCTTGCAGGGAACGTTTTGGTCTTTACGAAGTAGACTTCGAGGATCCAGCGCGCACGCGCACACCCAGGAAGTCCGCCTTCGTGTACAAGCAGATCATAAAGTCGCGCGTCATCGACCACGACTACGAGCCCGATACGAGGACCATGACAATCGACGAGGGACACTGACAATTACATTAGATTTGAAATAAATTTGACACTAACAACAATTCAAAGTTTAGTCTCTTTTTTTCCCTTTTAAAAAATATATACAAATATATTTAGTTTGTCTGATTGTTTTATCAAAATTACTCCCAGTATAAAATGAATTATAAAACTTTGAACAGTTTCTAAATTTTGATCTGGGTAATCTTCCAAACGACTGCACTTATTTTGACAGAATTGTTACTTGATGAATATACGTTACCAGCTATTTCGCGTCCGCTATGCTTGCCGTAATACAGGTTTGTTTTGAAATTTATACTTGGAATTTGACAGAAACATTTCTGCTCGCTACCACCTGCTTCTTATTAGTACCCCTGCAACTCCTTTTAGAGGTAAAATTTGTTCTTAACTAAGCAATAGTCGTTAAAAAAAATTGCTACTAATTTTCAAAACTTTGTGGCTTATGTTTCTAGAGATATCGTGATGAGTCTCTACATAGGTGGAAATATCACACACACATATATCTATATATATATGACAAGTGTTTCACTTCATGATAATTTTTACCATAAATAAACTAGGTACACATGAATTTGCACTAGAACATACAAAGCTTCTAAAGCTTACGGAGATTGTTGATCAAAATTGATTTAAATTATTGGAAGCTTTATAAAACCATTGATTTACTATAATTCTTCATATTTAATATGACTCATAATAAATATGAAAGCCTTTGATCAGCATAACCATGTGTAATGTTATTAAGACATGTTTAATAGATATCTCCCTAGATGGTCTACGGCAAAGAAGACAGCACTAGTCTGTGCAAAAATGATTAATGCCGTATATGACGATTGTTTAATCAGCTCAATTTTCTCTCGACCGTAAGTGTAACAAACTATGAGATGTTAAAAAAGTATGATAGGTTAATAGATGAAAGGCAGATGTATTCGTCTCTAGTGTCGCATCCAAAAGAAAGCACTCCTCTTAGTTCCTAGTTGTAACGCTGCTTCACCAACTTGTCTTCTCCTTGACTAGACCGCTCTTTCTTTCTTTTCTCGGTTTCTTAAAGCTAATTTCAAATTCCAAATTCAAACTCCAGTAGTGGGGTGCGTTCGGATATCTAACGCCGTCACAAATTCTTCGGATGAATGATGGACGTGTGTTAAAATATGTTCTTGCCTCCACATTGCACTCATTATCTTGAGAGATAGGAGTGTTCGTTTCCTCAGTAATTTTGCTCTGAAGTGTAGGAATAAGTGTGGAGTTGGTACTTACCCAGATGATCAGAGATCACTAGTAAACTTTATAATAACTTAGATGATTCCCATCACAATTATTTAAAAAGGTCTTGCATTGTAAATTTATGTGCTAGACTATTTATAACAAAGACTGAGACGTCACTACACTATACTAGGTGTACCGGTATGAAGTGAGCGTCAAAATACTAATGTCTCGATAGGGAACATTTGATTTGAACGAACCTTTATTTTCTTTTTGTTTGTTTGCTATGACATCTGTGAAACATAATTAGTCTACATCAAGTCATTGAACAGACAACATCATATTTTTTCATCGTGTTAAAAATGTCGAATTTTGTACGAGAAAGTGATGATTCGCGGAAAGCATTAATTTTTTGTTTTCATTTGAAGAAAAGTGCTGTAGAGTTGCATGCGAGTCGAATGCTTGTCGAGGTATATGGTGATCATGCTCTATCAGAAGCAACATGCAAAAGATGGTTTCAACGGTTCAGAAATAATGATTTTGATGTGAGAATTGAAGAACGTGGATGACCATCAAAAAAGTTTGAAGACGCCGAATTGCAAACGATATTGGATGGAGATGACACTCTGAATCAAAAGCAAATGGCAGAAATGTTAAATGTTGCACAACAACACAACAAACAATTTCTGACCGTTTAAAATCTATGGGAAAGATCCAAAAGTGTGGAAAATGGGTGCCACATGAATTGAATGAGAGACAGATGGAAAACCGAAAAAACACTTGTGAAATATTGCTTCAAAGACACGAAAGAAAATCGATTTTGCATCGGATTGTTACTGGCGATGAAAAATGGATTTATTTTAAGAATCCTAAACGGAAAAAATCATGGGTTAATCCGGGATAACCATCAACCATCAACATCGACTGCAAAACCAGATCGATTCGGCAAGAAGACAATGCTGTGTGTTTGGTGGGATCAGAAAGGTGTGGTATACCACGAGCTCCTAAAACCTGGTGAAACCGTTAATACTGATCGCTACCGAAAACAAATGATCAATTTGAACCATGCATTGATCGAGAAACGACCAGAATGGGCCGGAAGACACGGCAAGGTAATTTTGCTTCATGACAATGCACCTGCACACAAAGCAAAACCGGTTCAGGATACAATCAAAACACTTGGCTGGGAGCTGCTACCTGCTACCCCCCGCCGTGTTCACCAGACTTGGCTCCTTCCGACTACCATTTGTTTTCATCGATGGGACACGCATTGGCTGAGCAGCACTTTGGTTTCTACGAGGAGGTCGAAAATTGAGTGTCTGGTTGGTTTGCTTTAAAAGACGAATAATTTTATTGGCGTGGTATCCACAAATTGTGTAGAAAGGTGGTCACAATGTGTAGAAAACAATGGCCAATACTTTGAATGAAATGTTTTTTACTTTCCCATTAATAATTAGTGTTTTATTTTCACAAAAAAACGCTCATTTCATACCGGTACACCTAAGTATATAACATGAAGAAGAAAGTACGTTAAATATTTAAGAGGTCATTCGTTCTAGGGAATGAAAAGAGAAGAAACTTTGTAGAAATTCTTACGGAAAAGTACAGTGGCTGCGAAATTAAACATGGTACTTCCGTTTTAATAAACGTATTGAAGAACGCCTTTTAACCGGGTTATAAAAATTTTGAAACAGAAGCTCAATTATTTGAACCGATGAAAACGTCCGTTCACATATAAATTTTGGTATAACTTAGGCCCGAAATTCAGATATATAATATATTTCTTGCTTACTCATGTACCTACTTGACATTACTATTTTTATCATTGATAAATATTTATAAAGCTCTATAGCAACCTTCGGACATCAAGAGGCATCGCGAGAAGATAGGAGTATAACAAAAAAACAAGATAAATAATTCGGCCAAACTTCGAAACCCAACAGGCGACATTTATCTAATTTTAAACGGAGCTATCAAAGGATGATCATCCAATTTTGCAATAAGCTAAGTATTTAAGATAAAATTTTCAGTAAAAAGTAACAACAATATCACAATAATATGTTAGGTGGCCGATGACTATGCATTCGTACGCTAAAGATTAAGCTCATTTGACATCAGGAAGATAAATATCCAAAGCAATCAATCCCGATATCTTGTCATTGGTGATAAATACTTCGTTAAAGGTACATATATAAATTGGTGCTCATGGGGATCTATTGACACAGGCAGTAGGTAATGAAGATGAAGTGGTTCGTAATTGTCGGGTATATATACTTTTACAAGACCTAAATATAATATTTTGAAGCTCTCTTGGAATTTTGTGACATTTTATGAGTATTCCGAGGTAACATGGTTTACCAGCTACTATTTCATTATTACTTAGCTACATGTTAAACTGAATTACCTACTTATGTTGAATAAAAAAATTTGACATTTGTTATTTGAAAGTTAATAATTTTTTCAGCTTCCTTATTTTAGGCTGTAATGCCTTCTCTGCTAAGCAGGAAAGAAAGTTCTCTGATGATTTTCTGTTCGGAGCAGCGACGGCATCTTATCAGATCGAAGGTGGATGGAATGCTGATGGTAAGCAGTCGCTTTTACTTATTCAGATTCCCCACTTCTTTTGAATTAAAATTTGTATATTTCAAAGTTTACTTATCTAAAATTTATATTAAGTTTAAGAATAACTAACACAGGCTTTTTGTCAAAACAATGTATTATTGTATAGACTGTAATCCATTTAAATGAAAATTTGTAGACAATCCTTATAATTTTTTTTTAAAAAACTATTTTTATTCCTTTCTAAAGTTATTATTTGTTGTATAAGGGTGCAGCGATTTTACGATTTTGATATTTATTCAAATTAAAATTCCAAAAAGTATGCTTCTAAATTTCTTTCAGACAAAGGAGAGAACATATGGGACCATATGACACACAATTACCCTCAAGTCATCAAGGATCAGAGCAATGGAGACGTTGCAGCCGACACTTACCATAACTATAAAAGAGATGTCGAGATGATGAGAGAACTTGGGCTTGACGCATACCGTTTCTCTCTTTCATGGGCGAGAATTTTACCCAACGGTTTTGCTAACAAGAAAAGCGAAGCTGGCATAGCCTTCTACAACAATTACATTAACGAAATGGTGAAATATGGAATTACACCTATGGTAACAATTTATCACTGGGACCTACCCCAAAAACTTCAAGAACTTGGCGGTTTTATGAGCCCTCTATTCCCAGAGTGGTACGAAGATTACGCAAGAGTAGTGTTTGAAGAGTTCGGAGATAGAGTGAAACACTGGATCACTTTCAACGAGCCCAGAGAGATTTGTTACGAAGGATACGATTCTACTACGAAAGCACCACGCGTGAATGCAACTGCAATCGGAGTTTATATATGTGCAAAGAATCTGGTGATGGCCAATGCGAGAGCTTACCAAGCATATAAAAATGATTTTGCTCCAACTCAGAACGGAGTTTGTGGTATAACGATAAGCGTGAATTGGTTCGGGCCTTTAACAGATTCTGATGAAGATGAACTTGCTGCCGAATTAACTCGACAAGGACAGGTATTAAACACTGTTCATTGAACAAAAATGATGAATAAAGTTTAATGTTTTAAAGAATAGTCAATATATTAATACTCTAAATTTATTTTAGTGGGGTATTTACGCAGAACCAATATTTTCTGAAGAAGGTGGATTTCCTAAAGAGCTGTCTGAAAGAATAGCACAAAAGAGTTCAGCTCAGGGCTACCCTAGATCGCGTATGCCAGAATTTACTGACGAAGAGAAAGCTTTTGTGAGAGGTACTGCAGATTTCTTTGGAGTTAACCATTATAGTGGATTTCTTATGACTTCAAACGAAGATTTACCAGATCATACGTTTGCTGATGACATTGGTTCCAAATCTGTTACGCTTGAAGAATGGCCAACGGCAGCGTCATCATGGTTGAACGTAAGTTATTTTTTACGATAAATGGCACTAAATAAATTTAATTTTAATAAATTGTATTATTACTTTCATATATATAATATATATATAACATTTGAAAGTTTTAAATTGAATTAATGAAAAAGATTTACATCCACAGATGTCGCCTAACAGTGTATTCAATGCTCTTAACTACCTCAAGAATAGATACAATAACCCTAACATCTTCATTACTGAAAATGGCTGGTCTACTGCACCGGGCGCTGGACTCGAAGATGATGACAGGATCAGATACTACCGCGCGGCTTTGGAGAGTGCTCTGGATGCCCTAGACGCTGGTGTAAACCTTAAGGGTTATATGGCCTGGAGTATTATGGATAATATGGAATGGATGGAAGGTTATACGTAAGTGTGATGACAATACTAATTGTGTAAGAAATTTATACAATGAAGAGGTAAGTGGGTCATTCACCTGATTGTCAATCCCAGCCTTGGAACTTGCCTCAGTAATTTTTTTATACGACGTAGTGACGAGACAAGCGAGACATTCATATGATGGTAAGTGATGCGTCTGGCCATAACAACATGGCGTTCCTTAAGATGATATACACAGCACAACATCGTAATCGTCACATTATAATATACGAAGTTGTCTTATTACTTCAATAGTTTTACTAGCTACAACGTTTTTCAAACCGAAATTGCTTTGGTAGCACACTACTGTTTGGAGGCAGAAATAGCAACTGCGGTGGTATACTATATAACTATAACTAGAGTCAGGGAGTACTCAGTCATCTGTCCGGCACTATTGTGAGTAATGTATACGAAACCGGCTTCCCGAGCTACTACTGTCTCCTTTCTGCTCTTTCCGAGTCAGTAGTATCCCGTCTTATTGTTATTCCCTTTTCAAAGTCCGCAATCCTTTACTTTACTCATTTCCCTAATACTCCTTCTTATTTCCCTTCCATGCCCATAGCCATGCCCAAGTGCTGCATTCCCAGAGGCAAGTCGGGAATTAGCATGTCATTGCCCTGGTACCGGGTGACCCCAGAACAAAGCTAACCTTTCCCAAACATACGGGGCTCTGTCTGGATCGACAGCTATTTTCCCTTGCTAATCGTGGGAACGCAAGGGAGGAATACATTATTTCGTACCAGAATGGCGGCGACTAGGTTCGCAATTCTTCACGTCTCGTCTCACGTGGGAGCGAAAAGTGGACTGCGGATAGCCACTTTTTTACTTTGAATGTCAGAAGAGGTACGAAAGATAAAATTGATGATCAAGTATGTGAGATGATGAAGGAAAGAAAAATTGATGTTCTGTGTGTAAATGAAACCAAGCGGAAAGGAGGCGATACCACTACACATGGACCTTACACAGCCTATTGGTCAGGAGTCCCTGAAACTAGCAGAAGCTGTGAGGGAGCTAGTGTGATGCTTTCTGCTAGAATGAACGTATGTCTAACTGACTTTGGTTGTGTGAGTCCTCGACTTATCTGGGTGAGGTTGGCCTTATTCACATCTTCATTCTAGGGGTGTATGCTCAACAAGATGCGGGTTGGAATCGGTCCTTGAAAGCCCAAACCGAAAGGGATGGGTTATAGCATTGTTTGAAAGATGCTCTGAATGAATGTAAGCATAATTAAAGAATTTTAATGCTTGAAGATTTTAATAGATGGGCTGGAGTGCAGCGTGAGAGATATGAAACTGTGTTCGGGAATTTCGGTGAAGAAAGAGCGAATGAAAATGGAAAGAATCTGCTTGAGGTGTGTTTGGAATCTTGTGGTAGCAAACACTATATTAGAACGCAAAAAGATCCACATGTACACAAGAAAAGAAGAAAACCAGGAAAGTAAGATAATTTTTTTAATAGTCGATAAGGGTTAGAGAAAATAAGTGCCAGACACTAAGGTATTCCGTAGCACTGCTATCGACACTAATAACTTCCTGGTGTTGTGGCGAATAAGGGGAATCTTTAGGCGATGGCGGCATCTTGTTCGGATACCCATTAGTGTACTAGAAAGAGTGGAGGTTTTGCAAGATAATGAAGTATAAGAGTAAATTGATTGATAAGTTTGACCGATTAGAAGGAATTTGTGAGGTTGAAAAGTTATGGAAGTCGATCAAGGATGGAGTCGTGGAAGTGGCCAGTGATGTCTGTGGTGTGAGTAAGAGAAGAAAAGAAAATATGTTGAAGACTGTTATTGCAGATGTATCGACAGCGGTATCTGAAAAGAGGAAATCATGGCAGGATTGGTTGGCAGCAAAAGCCAATTAAAGAATGGACAAGACAACGATAGAAGATGAATAAAATGCAAAGAATGAGTATAAAAGATGTAAGACCGTATCAAAGAATGTGGTGGAAAGAAAGAAAATGAATGATTGAGATGAATTTCAAAGAAGGTTATCTGATGACTTCCGGACTAACATTAAATTCTTCTGGAAGTCCATAAGAACAGCTAGAGCTAATAATGCAAGCTCACTTGGCAAAATCAGGAACCAGGATGGAAGCTTTGTGGTAGGTGCAGAATGTATTGTAAAGAGGTGGAAGGAATATTTTAAAAGTTTATTCGTGAAAGAGGATATGCAAGTGCCAAACTCCGTTAGGGGCCAAAATGAGTGGGTATGTAAGTAATATTAGTATGAAAGAGACTTTTGAAGCGATGTATAGTATGATATTGGGTAAGGCTGCAGGGTATGATAGGATTCCTTCGAGATGCTGAGAGATGGACAGGGCATGGTAACTAGTCAGCTGTGCTACCTTTTCAAAGTTTGTTGGCGGAGCGACAAAGTGCCTGATGACTGGTGCAAAGCCGTAATTGTTTCGGCATATAAAGGAAAAGGATCGCAGCAGGACTGTAAAAACTACTGTGGCATTAGCTTAACGTCGTCGGCAAACTGTATGCAAAGGCATTAATTAAAAGAGTGCTAAATGAAACTGAAGAGAAGACTGCGAATGTACAAACAGCATTTATGAGTGGAATGGCATGCATGGACCAGATTTTTTACTTACGTAGCATAGCCGAAAAATTTTTGAGACATAGTTAATGTAAGCAAGCATGAAAGTGAATGTAAGCATGACGAAAGTAATGGTTTTTGAAAGAGAAGAATATATGACAAACTGTGACATTATGATTGAAGGACAAAAAGTGGAACAAGTGAAAGAATTTATATATCTGGGTTCACAGTTTACTGGAGATGACAAGTGTGATAGTGATATTGAAAAAAAATTTTTGAAAGGGAATCAAGTGAGTGGAACACTTCATAACTTTATGAATAGCCGGAACGTGTCACAAAGAGCACGATTGGCTGTGCCGGGGCGTATTTATACTCACACTGATATATGGTAGTGAATGTTGGGTATGGCAGAAGAAACATGAAAGTAGGATTAATGCTGTGGAGATGAGAAGCCTGAAAAGTATAACTAAAGTGAAGCTGTAGGACAAAGTGAGAAACAGTGTAATAAGGTTGCGGTGCAGCCTGGTTGAAGATATAGTGACAAAGATAAAGAAAGGGGTGCTTAGATAGTTCGGTCATGTTGAAAGAATGGATGAAAGAAGATTAATGACAGAGGTATACAAGGTAACAATGATTGGAAAAATCAGTGCAGATCGACCTAGGCGAATGTATTCCGATTTAATTGAAGAAGTCCTAAAGAAAGGCCGGGTAAGAGTACTCGTTAATGGCGAGCATGGATGAAGACGCTCATGAAATTGTAGGAACCGAGTGGGGTGTGCCAGGACCGTAGCAAGTGGAGAGGGGTGATCTCTGTCTACCCCACTTGAAACGAGGCGTGATATATATGTACGGTGGTATCTACCTATACCGTGTCTGGTAACTCACATACCACCAGTTAATCTTTTATTTTAACTAATTACAGTACACTTAAAACCAGAACGGGTCATTATTTTATAAACTGAAAGCTTTAGGTAACTCCTTAAGCTAACATATGAAACCTAAACCTACAATAAACATTATTTTAGGGAACGTTTCGGTCTTTATGAAGTAGACTTCGAGGACCCCGCGCGCACTCGCACACCTAGGAAGTCCGCCTTCGTGTACAAGCAGATCATAAAGACGCGCGTCATCGACCACGACTACGAGCCCAACACGAGGACCATGACAATCGACGAGGGACACTGAAGAAAAACTATAAATTTTAAGCGATCATTCCTCTTCTTTTTTTATTTAACTTAAAGTAGAAATTTAATAAAATGTGTATAAAATATTTTAGTTTTATTACTAGACGCATAAATATGAGATTGTTTGTAGTCTCAAGCGATCTTTGAATTTAAGAGATGGCTCGATTTACTACCAGGGGACCCTCTTTTGGGTGACTGAAATTGTTTTAAGATACAAGGTCGGCTTGGTATTAATGCGCATCGTTACATTCGTATTTTCTTTTTATAATAAATTTTTTTTTACAGAAATTGAAGTATTTAAATTTTCTAGTCGGCGGGAATCTTTGTAATTCTTACAACGACTTTGACTAAGATGATGACTAAAATTAGTCTTGACACCCAACTGTCAGAATGGCATTAAACAAAGTTGTATTCTTTCGAACTCTTCAAATACCAAGGAAATTCATTTTTTTAAATAAATACACAGATTTGTCATTCGTCTTTTGAAAACAGAATTTTAAAATACCTGTATTCTGAGAATCAAGAATCAGAAGTAATTTTTAACTGGTATCACCAGAATTCTTTTGTCGTCGTTGGAGTTGGCTTTGAATATCAGCCGTAAGGCTTCTAAAAGTACGAACTGCTTAAAAAAGCGCGAATCGAATATACTTTGTTAAAATCAATTTGATTGCAAATTTTATAGAAGTCACTTATAATTTTTTGTCTTCTAAATGATTCAATAATTTTCTGTTCAAAATAAATAATTAATTAAATAATGCATTCGTGCAAATATTTTTTAATATTTGTATATATTTAATTTATTTACATGAAAGTATAATTTGTGAATACAAAGTTATTGTTTCTCACCTCAATTCCTATTTTCATATTAAATTTCGTTTCTATTTATAAGAGTATCTGTGTATTGTCGTCTTACTATGGCAACACTCTCAGTTATTTGATAGTTGTTGAAAGCAGGAGTGTAGTCTGTTTCTCGGGTCTCACTAATTCCGTTAAATGTTTGTATTTTTGTATTACAAACCTCAATTATCGATTGAATAAAATAAAATTAATTAACCTAAAGTTTTTTGATTAATAGCATATGGAACAAGTAGATAAAATGCATCGGCGCAGGGGACCGAATTTTACTTATGTCAGTGGGTGCGTGAAATACATGATTTTTGTTTTGAATTTTATATTTTGGGTAAGTATTTTTACGTTTCTTTTTATGTGTGAAAAATATTGTATATGCGAGGCTTTCGATTTTCGTGAGAAATTAATACAATGTTGATAGATATAGCCCATTGTTCATATAATCCGGAATGATTCATTGTTTATGATGGGAACGCTTGTGGGCTCAGTGTAGGTATTTAAGTATGCAGTGAGCTTGCAAACTCACTTCCGTCCTATTTAGTTTAACTACGTAAAAATTATATAAAAAGACAGCTTTGTAAACAAATTTACGATCATTGTATATGTTCCATAACTAAAATAGATGTTAATATTTTGTTACTATGGAGATATTTGTGAACTCAAGAAAATCTCAAAAAAATTATGTATTTATAGGAAAACAGAAAATTGATGAATGAAATTAAAATCACAATAGTCTAAAATAATCATATCTTATATATATATGATATATAAAATTTATAATTTTACAGAAACAGTTTGTTTCTTTTTTTGTAAACAGAAATGGTGAATGATTAAATAGTTTGTTATGATGGTACTTGGTTAATAGTACACCGTTGGAAATATTTTGAGGCATTCATAATTTTTGCAGTTGATACTGCTACTACTAATAGCAATATATATTAATTATGAAGAAAGGTTATTTGCAATTTTGTATTAACTAGAATATATTTTGTTACATACCTTTATGTTATAAAAACTTTAAGTATTATATTAATGGTGCTTGGTTTTAAAAAAAGATTTATTAATAGGTAAAAGATATCCATAACTGCTTCAACTAAGCAATCGCTTAGTAATAGACTGAAAAAGAATAGTTATCGTTCAATTGGCAATGTTGTTATGTTACTCAGCTAAGTACTTCTCCATACTATGGATGGTTTTATTTATACATTTAATAGTAGACAAGTATTGGATTCATTAGTTTAGTATTAATATTCTATTTGCTGTTTTAGTCTGTAAATAATAGTGTTAACAACATAATTTACCCAAGTACATAAATAAAAATTTACTTAAAGCAAAGTTTAATGTTATGATTATTGCTAATTTTATTGAATTATGTATGTATTGGTTATTAATTATGTGTAAACAATATTCTCGGCTATTTACCCTTATTTCTACTACATATATAAATATTATATAATAATAACAGCCCATTTACGTCCCCACTGCTGGGGCACAGGCCTACCCCCAATATGAGGGCGATTGGGCCATAGTCACCACGCTGGCCCAATGCGGGTTGGTGACTTCACACATACCTTAGAATAAATTCTAAGTCAGAGTACTACATATAAATAAAACTTTATTTCAGCTGTTTGGAGGTCTGATGATAGCTATTGGTCTCTATGCATTCATAGATAAATGGCAGGCAACTGGATTAATAAAGGTAATGAATCTTTTAATTATATCACTACAAAATAGGATAACAGGTTTTATAATGATATTACTAATTAATTAGTAAGGCCTCATATGGTGGAGTTCGGATGATGATAAGGTTTTTAAACACACCTGGTTAGTGACCATACCCATATTGTAAATCTGCAGCCATAACGGTATTAATGTGATTTGCTATCAATATATCAGTGGTAGAGTGTTCAAGCTCACTTACTATCCTTAATCTTATTGTCATATGAACTTAGAAGTTAAGTATTAGGCTATTTTAATATAAAACATGACATTTTTACAATTAAAAAAAAGGATGATGCTTGTTAGAAAAACTTTC
Source organism: Troides oblongomaculatus (assembly GCA_029032895.1). Lineage (NCBI taxonomy): Eukaryota > Metazoa > Arthropoda > Insecta > Lepidoptera > Papilionidae > Troides > Troides oblongomaculatus. The sequence goes on from JARDWC010000435.1 coordinate 267,523, forward strand.
TGACAAATAGTAGATAAATATTTTTGTAGTAGCTCGCTGGCCTAATGGTTAGAGCATGCGGCTTTCATACAAGGTCGCGGGTTCTAATCTCAGCATGTACCGATGACATAATATTTAAGTTATGTACATTTGTGAACTTTACTTACAACAGCGAGATACAAACGGTGAAAGAAAACATCGTTAGGAAACCCGCACACTGAAATTGTCTTGGTGTATGCGTGTGGTGGCCCCAATGAAGTGGCAACAGGCTCGCACCATGTTACACAGGACCTAATCTGACCACATCTGGCGAAAAGGTGGTGTTCATTCACCTCTGCCTACCCATATTGGGAAAAAGGCGTGATAATATAAAAAAAATAACTTTGTATTTTAAAATATTGCATGATTTCATAGTAATTTATTACTTAAACAAAAATTTATAATCACTCAAACTTCTTTGTTGTAATAATAATTAGGAAGCTTAGTAATTATTTCATTCATTTTATAAACAAGTTACACTACAAAATAGGTTTCAAACCTTTTATGAATATCTCAAACTAAACAGATAGAACTTTTTTTTCATTAACATCAGTTATATTTAATTAAAAATCATTAAATACACTGAATTGTGACTTCATATACATAAAAAATTCTTGATAGTATTATTATTACTTGTTATTAACACATTCTGTGCCAAGATATTTTTTATAGATTTAAATAAATATGACTGTGTGTACCACGGAATGTGTTAACAATCTGTTGCCCCGCAATAATGATAAGTAATTCATTATTTCCTGTATGGATTGATAGTTAATTAAAAATTAAAATTTTAGACTCGTTAAAAAGACAAGGAAATTAACTAAATATGTATTGAGCCAACATATTCAGTAACAGGAAGAGTATTATGAATATCATAGAGACAGTTAAACTCAGTTGTACTGCCCCTGTTGTATTATTTGTGGTACTGAAATTTAAACTTAGGGTCTCTCAAAAATAGAAATATTTCCTAGTGAAACTTATACATATGAATTTAAATATATTGACATTTGTGGATTTTTAATTTTTAATAGTCCCATTATACAAAAATTTATGATTTTTATTACACGCATTGTAGAAACATTCAACGGAATTAAGTAAAAATCTATTACAATGCTATTTTATACATATACAATAATTTAATTGATTTGTAAAATACAAGATACCATAAACATAGTTAAATTTTCTAGCAATGTTTATGACTTTTTCTTCTCTCATATTAGGTAGGGTACATTATAGAACAAGAGACCTATGTCCAGCTGTGGACATCCATCGGTTAAAATGAATGTATTAGATGAGGTTCTGACAACGTATTTCTTTTATTTATCTTTATAGTGGTATTTTAATCTCACTGGTGCATCACAGCGCCTATTTCTAATGCTAAACAGTTTTGTGCAAATATTACTGTGTTACGGTTTGAAGGGTGCTTTAGCTAGTGTAATTACTGGGATAACAAAACAACATAGGTCGAGCACAATGTGGTGCAGTATATATCATACTAACATCACATTATGAGCAGGCGTATTACTTACTATCAAGTGAACATCTTACTTGTGTCATTGTTTAATTAAAAAAAATCGTTACACCTTTTAATATTAGAGTTAAATAGGTCACTTCCATTCTTAGGATGCTATGCCATATATTATATTGTCTACAAATGTTATTCAATATTAACCTGATTGAGCGGGATGTATGACTACGTCATAGCGAGTATGGCTGGGACATACAAATACGTCTTTGAAATATGTTTCATTTATTTTAAGCATTTTCCTCCTGCCCGCTACCCAGCTATGTGGAGTCGGCGCAGTATGTACATCTCTTCCATATCCCTCTATCAGCCGTCATATCTGAATTCACTCTTCTTACACATGTCATATTTCACACAATCCATCAACACTTTCTTCGGTCTTCCTCTACCTTTATAACCATCTACGTCCATTCTCATTAATTTCTTTGTTTTATGTCCTTCATCTCTCCGCACAACATGCCCGCACCACGCTAACCTCTCGCTCCTCAATTTCTCTGTCATTGGAACAACATTCAGACTTCCTCTAATATACTCATTCTTAATTTTATCCATCGTCACAACGCACATCTATCTTAACATTCACGTCTTGGCCAAGCATAAATAAAAAAGATAAATATAAAGTACTTATGTAAAATAAACATCACAACAAATAAGTTCATCAGCACTTAGTTTTACGTAACGGTGGAAAGTTGACTTCGGCTGCGACTTTATTTGGTAGCTCGCTTGTAAGAGAGTACACGTTTCATGTTTGTCCGCATGACGTCACCGCCAATTCGCGCCTTTCGCGCGCCTCGCGTTGACATTTAACTTTTTTTTTTATATACATGCATGCGGCCTGTATCACCTTAAAAAAAAGGTTTTTTTTACTACCAATATATTCTTCGACCTATAATGAAATATTCTAATAACTCTTTTTATTTACGAAAAAACAAAGTTAATATTTAATCAGTCAAAAAAAAAAATTATTGTTGATAGGTCTATGTTGCCGGAGACCGCCTATGGTACCACCGCAGCGGCTATTTCTACCGACAAACAGTAGTGTGATAACACTGCGGTGTTCCGGTTTAAATGGCGCTGTAGCTAATGTAATGACTGGGGTCACGTGGTTTATTATCTTCTGTCTCAGGCGACGAGCGTAATGTGTTGCAGTATATATCATTCTAACTAGCATCACGTTGTTTTGGGTTGGAGTATCACTTACCATCAGGTGAACGTCCCACTAGTCTCAACGTATAATTCAATAAAAAAAAGTACTTTAAATACTTATTAATTTTTAGTGTGCGATACGTAAAAATGTTTAGAAAATTTTAGTGCTTCAAGTAATCCTAGAACAATAATTAGTATATTAAAAAACAAATGTTCGTAATAGGTCCCGCTCAACAACTCATGGGACCCAAGCTAAACTCATCAGCTCGTGGTGCACCCTGCTAACCAACAAACGAGGGGCTCTATGGATGGAAAATAGCCCAAATCTTCCCATATGACCCCTATAGTAGAGATCTTTCGGGGAGGTTTATGTCCAGCAGTGGACATCTATAGGCGGATCATGATGATGATATCAAAACTCTGATAAGCAAATTATAGTGCATTAAGCCTAATGTCTTTTGTCCATCCGTTGAGGTGATGATGATGATGACATAGTTACTTTTTTATTCAGTTTATTTCTGTTGCAGTTGGATACCATTTACGATGTGATGCTGAACATCAGCCTGCTGATCGCGCTGCTCGGTGGCGTCGTGTTCATAGTGAGCTTCGCCGGCTGCGTGGGCGCATTGAGAGAGAACACTTGCCTCTTGAAATTTGTAAGCTGACAGTGATTTTTACTACAAAATGATAAAAACTGGACCGCAGCGTTTCTGCTTACAAACGGTAGTGTGCGAGCATTTCTGTGTTCCGGTTGGAAGGGCGTTGTAGATGATGTAATTACTGAGGTAACGAGATTTAACGTCTTATGTCTCAGAATGACAAACACTGTGTTGCTGTGTATGACTTCTTAACTAACGTCACGTTGTTAGGGGTAAGCGTTTCACTTATCATCAAGTGAACGTTTTGCGCGTCTCGTCGAAAAAAAAACTTTAAACTATATATTATTTGATGGCTTCATATTGTATTTATTGGATTTTTATAGGTAGTGTTTTGATTTATTATTATACCTACCTTCCTTGGGCTCACCATGGCAATTTATGGGCAAGCGAAATGATTTCTTTAAAGTCTTCAGACATTAGAAACGCATTTTTTAAATCAAACCACCAGTTTTGTCGTACTGGGCCAATTTGCACAGTCATTCACGATTTTATTTTGCATTTTCTATTTCCTCAATCTTCTCTTTCACTCTTCCTTTCCTTTCATTCCAGTTCTCTCTTTCATATTATCATTCACAGTCGTACTCCTATGCAATAGTTTTAAATTCAATAAATTAACGAGTATTTATTAAATGAAGCGATTAGTCGAACGTCATGTTTATCTGATGATAAGTCGCAGAGCGGCAATAATAATGTGATGCCAGTTACAATATTCAATACCACATTGTGCTCCTCATCTTAAAACTCAAGAACATAATTTTAGTCGCCTCAGTAATTTCATTTTGTACAACGCCCTACTAACCGGTAAACAGTAATGTCTGCACTCTACTGGAAGGTCGGATGTAGGCGCTGCGGTGGTACCCACTTAGATGGTCTCCGGTCACGGACACCTACCATCAGAAATATATGTAGAGACAATATATCGTATGTGGTATACGAGCATACTCGTTTTCCAGTACTCTCTCTGCTTGCTGATACTATTCCTGGTGGAGATGGGCGGTGCCGTCTGCGGGTTTGTCTTCCCGCGCAGCCTTCACGGCCTCCTGGAGCTGAGCTTCACGGAACGTGTGCTGCACGCTTACAGGGATGACCCCGATCTGCAGAACTTTATTGACTTTGCTCAAAGTGACGTAAGTATTGAGTCCTTATCTGAAGTACTAAAGAGGAAAGAATTGACAAATGATGTATGTTAGTAGATATTAGAAAGTTGTTTAATGATAAAAAAAAAAACATATACCTGCCAAAATCAGTGTAAAGTTATTCATTACGTATACTGTATAGTCTATATAAATAAATAAATATTAATATATCAATATAAATAATTGTATACTGTATATATAAATAATAATAACATACGATTTACGTCCCCGCTGTTGGGGCACAGGCCTACCTACCCTCAATATGAGGGCGATGAGCCATAGTCACCACGCGGACTCAATGTGGATTAGTGGCTTCACACACACCATAAAATAAATACACATTCATGTGCAAGTTTCCTCGCATTGTTTTCCTTCACCTGTTTGTATTTCGCTGTTGTTACTAAAGTTCACAAATGTATATAAATATTAAAGTCATCGGTATATACCGATATTTGAACCCGCGACCTTTGGAATGAAGGCCGCACAGTCTAACCATTAGGCTAGCGATCTACGCATAGTCGCTTAGCACCATACGAAATTTAATTATTAATAATTCTCTGGAGGTCTTCCTCTATAGATTGGTCACTATTGCCAGAGAACGTCTAGGTGAATGACACGGCAGCGCAGTTTTAGATCTGCTACCAAAAAGTAGCTGATAAAATTACTGGGGTAATGATACTTAAAATATTATGTATCAGGGTAAAAAGTATAATATAATGTAGTGTTTATCATCCTAACTAGGCTCACAATGTCATGAATTCACTTATCACTTACTATCAGTTAAACTTGCTCGTTCTGTGGCTTCGTTGAATAAAAATGACTGTTAATGATTTCTGTAATTATTATTATTTTTCAGTTCCATTGCTGCGGTCTAACATCGGACGGTTACATGGACTGGTCCAAGAACGAATATTTCAACTGTTCCTCACCGTCGGTAGAAAGGTGCGGGGTACCGTTCTCATGCTGCATCAACGCAACCGATATATCATCAGGGCTCGTTAACATAATGTGTGGTTATGGAGTTCAGAATTCTCACGTAAGTAACTGTACCGGAAATTGGATAATTGTACCAAGACAGGTGCAGTGGTAGTCATGGCATGCTAAAAAGTGTTGGACGGTATTTGTCATCATCATGACGATTGCCGCCTGGTGCTGGACATAGTCCTTCACTAAAGATCTACAAACTAATCGATCACATTTGTTGCAATTAGGAATACACTCATTACTGTAAAAAAGTAACAAATAACTGGTGGATCAATTTCTAAATAAAAAAAAAAACATCTTTTTTTGGTTGATACCATGCTGGGCAAATGGATTAATACTACGTATCACTGTATGTAGTAGATGGTCTACACGAATTAACGTTTCAGGTGGCAGAAGCGAGTAAGCGTGTGTGGACCAGTGGCTGCATCGAAATCGTCAGGTCCTGGGCCGAGAGGAACCTCTACATGATAGCCTCTATCGCGCTGGGTGTGGCGCTCTCCCAGCTCTTCGTTATCTACCTCGCCAAGACCCTCGAGGGACAGATTGAGCTGCAAAAAGCTAGGTACCGAAGTTTTCGCATTAAAGGCAGGCGGTACCACTTTAGATGAGGTAGTCAACTTGCTAGTCTTATAGATCCGTTGAATAAATACACAATACTATTATCGTATTGTTTCAGGTGGCAAACATGAAATAGGGGTTACGCGGGCGGCTACCGCGATGAGTCCCGGCGCGCTTTGCTGTAGCCTCGCCCGCCTTCGGGCACCGCCACGCTGTACTTCTAGGGCCATTGGAGAATTAAGTGTCTCCATCTCCTCATATCTTACGGACCCTATCCCCAAGAACTACAGCACCCGAAAACGTCTAGTGATAGTGTTCAGTGAAACTAAACTGTGTTCTTCCCCTTTACTCTATTGCGATTTTATATAATTACTCAACCACTGATTATACAATTGACACTATAACAAAAACAATGTTTTAACAGTGCAAGTGATGGACTGTCAAATGTCAAATCTGTCGCAACCTGTGCTACATGTTTATGAGTGCTAAAGATTATTTATAGTTTACTATTAGAACTCTAGTCTATGGTATTAATTAAGGCTACCATATTGATTATATTGTTTTTCTACCCTTGCTAATACAATTTATGCAGAATTTAAAAAGATCTGTACAAGCATATTTCGAACATTGCTTAAAAGCTAGACATTGGATCTGGAAATAATTCCCAAAACCAACAAACTGGTACCCGGCGATTGGGCAACGCAGGATCGATCGATGTAGGGATCTATGGGGGAGGTCTATGTCCTGCTGTGGATGTCTATTGGCTGAAGATGATGATCTCAGTGTTTACAGCTGTTGGGGCACAATGGCTTTAAGTGATGTGACTGGTTTAGTGTGAAGATCTTTGTAGGAGGCCAATATCCAGCAGTGGACATCTAACACCTGATGATTTGATCCATGTTAAAATTAAAGATGGTGCAATATGTTCTTTACACACAAAGGTAGTATTATTATTAATATCTGCATGGGTGTTACTTTTAAATACAGAATTGTATGACTGTAAATAAATTTAAAGATATTACTGTTTTTATAACTATATTAGAAGTATAGACACTTGCTTTCGAGGAAACTTATACCGGAAACCATATCATATTTCCAATGTAAGTTAAAAGTATTCTAAGTTAATATATTTTGTATAAATAATACACTTTACATACATTATTTTTTCTTCAACTGTTTTGAGTCATTTACACCTTTGTAAAAACTACCCGACAATCACTTAAGTATACCAATAATTTTTTTATAGATCATAACTGATATATAATACATGTGTTGAAATAGTATTTGTCTATGGGTAATCACCGAGTGTTAAATGTAATAAAATCAATTCAAAGTTACATTCTTTACGGTATTTCCCCATATTTAATTTATTTAAACACATAGATGCACAGCTATCAATGGTGTTATATATTAACATGACATCTTTAGTTAAATACTTATCGTGCAATGCAATTTTAATACTCTTGTATCATTCCAATATAAAACAAATTAGTTATAAGTTTCTAGTATATTCTTACAGATGCTCAAGTGGCCATAGTAAATAATCAAGTTTAAGCATAATTTTTTGGGCATTTCTGTTCTAGATTTAGACAATATTATAAAGGATTTTTTTTTTAATTAGTTGTCCTTAATCCTTTTTATGTGTGGCTGTTACTTTTTACAGAGTGGTCGATGTTAATGATTATTTTTATTAGTAAGGCCTATAATTCAAAATTAAGGGTAAGAAAATAGGAAGTATGAATTTCTCTGTTCAGCAAACTCTGACCAAATGATTAATTTGATATTTCGAACTTTAGTTTGTAAAATAATGTAATATATAAACATAAATTATAAACTAAATTTGTGATTGACGGTGTTAATTGCTGATCATAAATCCGACCTATATCAGACATGTTCAATTTCTATTGGGGTTTAATAGTTATAACAAATATTATTCTTAATCACAGGTGGTTAAACACACCCTAAGTTATTCCAAGCTGTAACCCCCAAGTAAATTTATTTTTTTCTTTCAGTCTGTAAATAATTGTTTAATTTAAAAAAAATCAAGTACTATTAATACAGCACCTATCTCATTGTCTATAGTAATGTATGAAGTTAAATTATTGAAAGTGACTCGAAAGAAACCAAATAAAGATCTTGTAGACTGCAGTATATTTAAGAATTTTATTGTTTATATATACATAGATATTTCTCTTCACATATATTATTATGTGAATATTTTAACCGATTCATGTATAGTTCAAATAATGATTTTGATGATGTATTCGCTCAAAATTAGTGATATATCTTTACGTTTGATACACTGTCTTTTGCATTAAATATTAATAATATCATGTAATAAGTAAAGATGTCTGGATATATTGTTGGCCAAATTTGTTTGTCAAACATTTGTCTAAATATGTAGCATGTATTAGTCAAGTATTTGACTGACTTTCGACTTCTGGTTAACACACTCATACGTTTTATTTCATTGTACTTTAGAATAAGTTACCGCATATCTAGTATTAATTTATTGTGATTGTAATCAAATATTGGTACTTTTATATATAGGTTTCGTCTATTACATATTTAAATGTGTCATAATATATTTAGTGATTCAATGTATTTTATGTGGGTGAGAGTAATATGACTTACGTGCGTGAAGACCGGCAAATAAGCTTACATAGGTAAAAAAAAATCAAATTCAATAGATTCATCATCATCATGATGTTGGTTTTTATGTTATTATCAATCAAAATATGGTAAGCACCTTGTTTTTTTTTTAAATAAATTAATTCAATGATGACTTTATTGGTAAAATATTGTAGATATACTATCTTAGATGGTCTTCACGTTGCAGATGGGATATTTTACTTTCATCGCCTTATTATAATCGTGTAACTCAAATAAAGCAAGATGTATGAATAAAGACTTAAAATTTATATGTCTATACATTTATTTTCCAGGAGTAATAAGACAACGGTGCATTCTGTCCCGCACTTGAACTAAGCTAAATTGTATAAAGGCATCGATTATTCCATAGGGAATCACGGTGCCCCTGCGAAAGCTTTGAAGCATACCATCGAGGAAGTTTTAGAAATTGGTAGTCCCACATACCTGTATTCTACCTCAGAAGCAAGTTATCTTTTTAGTATTACCACACCATTATTCTCAAAAGTAATGGTACATACAATCGGTAAGTGCTGACAAAGTATATAATTAAGCTATGAGACATTCAGGGATGCTTATCTGATGGTAACAGACCTTTCAATCCGGGGTGGATAAAGCGCAACCTCGGATAGTTATCAGTTGCTATTGAACATCTGAACTACCATCACCTTTACCACACAATTACCATTGACAGGCGTTTCTACCATTTGCCAACACCACATATTACTCATAGGGTTTTTTAAGAGAATTCAATTGGAATAAAATATTAATATTACAAGTGAAATTATATTTAAAAGTCAAGTGAAGTTTAAAAGTTATCTTGTTATAGAAAAGAGACATATAATGAGCCATGGATTCATGCTGATAGAATATACATCATCTATAGCATACTCTATTTTTTTTTACCCTTTCCTTTTCCTTTCGGTTCCGGTTCCGGCTCTTCGACAATCTCCGGTGTCGGCGGCGGCCAGTACTTGTCGAAGAACTCGTCTGTGATCGCGAACGCCAGGGGGAGTATATGGTTGCGCCTGTGCCATTCCTGCCTCTGCTTGTCGGTCTCCTCTTCCTTCTCCTTCTCTATATCCGCTTGGAGCTGTAAGTAATGTTAACTTAATCCTGTAAGCGTCTACTAAAAAACCCTGATACAAACACCAAGTAAAAAAAAATCGTTCAGTTCGGTTTAGGGGACTTTTCCAATGCGAGGAGACACGAGATATTTATCTGATGGTAAGTGATACGCTTGGGAATAACTTGATGCTAGTAGTATGATATGCAGAGCACCATATTGTAACCATCTTTATACGAGATCATCACATACATGTTAAGTAACGTCAAGTAATTTCACTAGCTACAGCGCCCTTAAAACCGGAAAACGGCAATGTTTACACTGATATTCATCAGCTGCAATGTGAGCTGCGGTGGTACCTATCTAGATGGCATTGGGCAACAGACCTACCACCAGTAGCACACTATTTCCAGTGTATCAAATTGAATTAACATTTTACCCACTTCTGGGCAAACCCACAATCGGACATTGAGTACTGCTTCTTCCATTACTCTCAGAAAGTCTCCAGCCTTGTGAAGTAGTTACCGATGGAAGTGATAAAATGTCACACAGCTGGAGTAGCTGTCTCTTTTATTGAAGACTGCCTTTAGGTAAACGAAACAGGAAACATTCTCCAAAATAGTTCGAGAAGCTGCTGGTAGCAAAGTGATGTATATGGTTGAAAGTCTGGATAAATGGCTCCAACTGGGAGAAAACTATCCTGCAATGGACATGACATTCAGGTGATAGTAGACACCAGCCACGTCAACGTGGTAATCGTCACGTTTACATTTGTACGAGGGATTTTACATTTCTATGATATAATTAATTTTTACGCTGAGGAGATGCAGGTATTCCTCCGTATCGGCTTCCTTCTTCTTTCCCTTTTTGCCATCAGATTTCTGGTCTTTATCTTTCTTCGGCGCTTTCTCTTTAACCTTCGGCTTGACGTATGGCGTGAAGATGCGCTTCGGCGTCTGCAACTTGTGCGGGGCGTCAATCAACTGGTATTCCGGCGTGAATGTGAACACTGACCTGAGGTAAACAAGTCTAGTACATATGTTAGTGCTAAAGTAGTTGTATATATATATATATATATATAGTTTGATAATAGATAAGGAGAAGTAGATCAGAGTAAACAATTAAGGGATTATACCCTTACAGGGTGTATAGGATCCCGCACAAAAACTCACGGGACCCAAGCCGATCTCACCTGCTCCCAGTGCACCCTGCTAATCAACAAACGAGGATCTGGCTCTCACCAACAAACATCGGGCCAACGTGGATGGGATGGGAAATGGCCCAAATCCTCCCATATGAACTACTAAAAATGGCGGCTCCTGGTGCCCAACGATGCGGGCAGCACGACCGCTCGATGTGGGAATCTTTATGGGAGGCCTATATCCAGCTGTGGACGTCTCGGCTGACGATGAGATAATACTTGAAAAGTACATAATAGTAGTAAATGTAGACAATATATAAGTAGTGTAAATAATAGTAATAAATAGTAAAAGCAGAGCTCTGAATAATAATACAATAAAAGAGCCAAAAAACGAAAGAGCACTGACCTGATCAATTCATACTGGAAATCTGAGCTGAACCTGAAACGGTTATTATGCTAATAGCTTAATTGGTTTTGGTAGCAGCTACGGTTGAATTTAGATTGTCTATTTCATAATTTCACAAGCATAAGGGTTAATTTTAATAGTTAATTCCTAGGGTTAGGAATATAGCATAAATATATAAGCGCATGTCGTTGTATGGGTTGTACAAATAAAACAATTCTTAACGTGAAGGGGTCCCGCACTACTATATACGGGACCCAAGCCAACCTCGCCTACTCCTAGTGCACCCTGCTAATCAACAAAGGAGGCTCTGGCTCTAACCAACTCGCAGCGTGGTGGGAAATGACCAAAAACCCTCAATGAATCCCTAAAGATGACGGCCCCTGGTGCCCGGCGATGCGAGCAGCGCAGAACCGATATGGAGATCTTTGGGATAGGCCTATGTCCAGCAGTGGACGTCTATCGGCTGATAATGTTAAGCGTGGACTCTGTACGTTAAGGTCCAACTGTTACTGGTGGGTGACAGGTGTCAGTCGCCGGAGATCGTCTAGGTACCACAGCAGCCCCTATTGCAGCCGACAAACGTTAGTGTTCAAATGTAACTGTTTTCCTGTTTAAAGGATGCTATAGCTTATGACAATACTGCAGTAATGAAACTTCTCGTCTTACGCCTCAAAGCGGTGAGCAAAATGTGGTGCTCTGTGTACCATATTAACTAGAGCCATTAAGGGCGGGCGTATCATCCCCCATCAGGTGAACATATCGCTCATCTTGTATTGTTGAATAAAAAATATAGCTCCTCATCATCAGACAAGTCTCGTTATTCGTGTAACTATTACGAACAACATCAGCGGGGTAGGTTAATGTGTTCCGGTTAGAAGGGTGAGGAGACGATTTCTTGTGTGATCAGGCGACGAGCAACAATGTGGTGCTGTGTATATCAATCCTATCTAGTGCCATGTTATGGCACTTACCATCAGGTGGTGGACTTCTCGTCGTTTGGTCTGATAAAAAGTTGGAGCTGCGGTGGTTCCATGTCTTCGGCAACAGAGACCTACCATCAGTAAGAAATCATAGTGTGTTTATAATCAAGGACAATCAGATCGCGTGTCCGGCTCGAGAGCGTTCATGGTTGCGTTTACTAACAAATCAAAAATATAATGAAGCATCTTCGTTAGATCGTAGAGGCAGCACTGGAAACTTTCGAAGGTGACAAGGTGTATGGAGTCGACTGGCGTTGGCGACGGGTGGCTCACGTTTAGGTCGTCATCAGCCTTGTAGGTGACACCGATGTCGAGGGGCGCCGGGATCCTGTCCTCGCTTGCCACGTACCTGGCCGCCGAGAGCATAGTCTCCTGAAATGGTCAAGTCCAAAACATTGTACCTTCACCACGTTCACCTCGTGTACATTTACTGTGTATGATCTCGAAGGTGCAAGGTGGAACGTTCAGCTCTTCTGATGCTTGGTTGAAAAAAAGAGAGTATTAGATAGTTGGTTTACTGGTTTAAGTACAACCGAAACGCTATATTTTTCCCGCCAAATAGTGGTACAAACATGACTATGTTCCTGTTTGAAGTGCGTTGTAGCTAGCGAAATTACTGAGGTACGTAATATGTCTCAAGGAGACATGCGCTATGTGGTGCAGTGTATATAATCCTAACTAGCGTTACATTTTTATGGATGGGCGTATCACTTACCATCAGGTGAAGGGTCCGGCTCGCCTGATCGTTTAGAAGAATAAAAAAAATATATATCTATGGATCAATTACACTGGTGATGTTTCTTCATATATGCTAATATTTTAAAAATCAGTATGAGCAGTGCAGCTATTGTGGTTATCTGGATTCCTCTCGTTACCAAGTCATCATCAGTCATCAGATCCAGTGATCACTACCGCTATATTGAAAAAAAAAAAAAAAAACTTGCCTTAAACCTCCGCTGCATGCGTGCGCGGGTGGCCGCATCAAAATTCTGCATCTCTTTCATCCATTCGCAAAGCCAATTCATCAGGATCGTCTGACTTTCTGTTGGAAATAAAAAAAAATACTGTAATCTGTTTACGTACCACCGCAGCTCCTATTGCAGTCGACAAACAGTACTGTGCTAATATTGCCGCGTTCCGGTTTGAAGGGCGCTGTACCTAGTGAAATTATTGCGGTAACGCGATTTACTAACTTATGCCTTAAGGTGTCGAGTACAATGTAGTATAAAAGAAGGTTGCTTTGTGGGTAATAATAAACAACCCACTTAACGGTCCCACTGCTGGGATTCAAAGCCTCTCACGAGGAGAAAGCTAAATCCTATTATTAATCTCGCTGGTCTAGTGCGGGTTGACGTATATCACATTTTTTTTTTATTCAATCCAGCGACGAGATGAGCCGGATGTTCACCTGATGGTAAGTCATACGCCCGCACATAACGTGGCGCTAGTTAAAATGTTATACACTACACCATATTGCGCTCGTCGCTTTGAGACAGGATGTTAAGTCTCATTACCCCAGTAATTTCACTAGCTACAGCGCCCTTCAAACCGGAACACAGTGATGTTTGCAAAGTAGTTTGACGGCAGAAATAGATGCGATGGTACCTATTTAAAGTCTCCGGTAACAAAGACCTGTACTTGATGAATCTCCAAACAGGAAATCGACATCCTCACGATGTTTTTCTTAACCGGAAGTCATGATCATTCATACAAACTGATCATTACTGTGTAGTAGTATGATCAAAACTACACCTACCTAACCTAAACATTGTCAGTGCGATAGTCATCAGTCTTACCTCTATCCAGTCCATCCTCTTGAGCTCTCCTCAATACATTAGCCATCGTATCCAGGAACCAGTACTCCGCCAGGCTGCTGCTGTAACTCTTGCATCCGGTCATATCCGCCAGTTCACTTATGTACTTATGCGGCGGAGTTGTGGATATCCTGGGTATCCTCAGCGGATCTATGTGAATGATGAACTTTTCGGGCAGGACGTGGATTTGATTCTGCTTCTCGATCATTCTGATCTTGTCGGGCAGAACTCTCCTCAGCGAAGGCGACGGGAATATTTCCGGGCCCTGTTCCTCCATCATTTCCGACATGAAAACGGATTCTTCTTCCACTTCCATATCGGTGGACTCTTCCTCCAACTCTTTGCTGGGCACTACATGATAACGTTAATGGTTATTTAATTGTTCCCACAAAATAAATATATAAACCTGATAAGAACCCGATTCTTGGAGACTTCATCACGAAGATGAAAGTTTTTTTTTTTTCAATTTAATTAAGCTACGAAACGAACCGGATGTTAACCTGATCGTAACTACTACGCTTACCAATAACAACGTGGCGCTGATTAGGATGATATACGCTGCAGCATATTCACCTGTCGCCTCAATGAAGATGTTGACTCATTACTCCAGAAATTACCTAGCTACAGCACCCTTCAAACCGGAACGCAGTAATGTTTGCACACTACTGTTTGGCGGTAGAAGTAGGCGGTCGCTGCTACCTATCTAGACAGTCTCCAGTAATACAGTGCTACCACCAGTAAAACATGCACGTTAATTCGTTAGACTGTAGGACATCAAATCTATTCATGTCCTTGAGGAGCCTCTTCCAATTTTTGGTCCTTAGGAAACACCTCAGCAAGGACCTCCCACTTTAATCTTCCTTAAAGAAAACATCTTTAAAACCAGACAGTACGAGAAAACTAAGATGCAGTGTGTGAACTTATTGGTGACAGGTGTCTATTGCTGGAGACCCTCTAGGTGAGTACCTCCGCAACGCCTATTTCTACTGCCAAACAGTAGTGTGGAAATATTACTGTGTTCCGGCTTGAAAGGCGTTATTGCTACAGCAATTACTAGGATAACGACAACGTCTTGACTCAGACGACTAGCGCAATTCGGTGCAGAGTATATCCTAATCAGCGCCACGTTATGTACAGGGGTATTACTTACCATCAAGTGAACGTCACGCTTGTCTCGTCACTTAATTAAAAAAAAAACTGGTTTACTCCACTCGGTGGTGATCATTACGATGATGGTGAAAAGAACTTACTTTTTATTTCACTCTCCTCAGATAAGGCCGTTGACACATCCGACTCCACCGTCGTCCGTACACATGTCAGGCCGGACTCCCGGAACAGCTGGTCCAAGTCCTCCTTATGAGATTTCTCCACGCTGTGCGAGGTCATTTTATAATAGTTTCCTTTTTATCGTTTCCTCGTAAATATTAAACTTCCGGTAATACGACCATAAGTCCTGACGTCGATCCGTCAGATTTAGCAAAATTGACAAACATGAAATCAATATATTCAAAAATGTTGACAGCTGACACATTGGTAGTAACACAAAAAAACCATAACAAAATTAAAAAAAAATTTACAAAGCTACGAGAGGAGCGGGACGATCACCTGGTAGTAAGTGACACCCATCCATAACAGAGTGGAGCTAGTTAGGATGTTATACTTTGCACGACATTTTGCTCGTTGTTACCCCAGTAATTTCATTAACTACGAACCCTTCAAACCGGAATACAGTAACATTTGCACATTATTTTGTGTCGGTAGAAATAGAATCGCCTGTAACCATAGGGCGCTAGTTAGAATGTATATACTGCACCATATGCTCATCGTCTGGAGACGTATTATACTGAATCTCGTTACCTCAGTAATTTTACTACCTACAGCGCCCGTCAAACTGGAACACAGTAATCTTTGTACACTGCTGTTTGGGAGCAGGCGGTAATGGAAATCTATCACCTGTGTAAAAGTGTGGAGGTCTCGTTACCGGTAATCAGTTTACAAGTAACTCGAAGTCTACGTTGACACTAAACATTGTAAAGGAAGTGAAGTGATTTCAAAGGCACTCACCGCTGTTTACCCCCTTAAGGGCGCGCAGGCGTGAATATATGCCGAAATTATTATTCGAATTAAAGGGATGAAAAACAAAAGAGGTTTTTTTTTAGCATATGGAGTGTTATTCAAAACTACCGTAACATTAGTGGGGTGGGTAGAGATAAAATTAATATTCTCCCCGGTTTTGATGTGAGATCGCGGGCGGCGAGCGGCGGGTGCGGACGTATTATTACATCAAACAACGGCTGGAGCGTAGGAATTCGTTAAGTGCGCTTTACGGCACAATTACAGCGGCGATACTAATTGGAGAACCGAAATGGGAGGGCGGTGGGCCTCCGAATATAGGGGGCTCGAGACAGGGACGACGCGCCCAAGTCAGGCGATGAAGCGATTCGTTTTTTTTTTAAATTACAAAGGTAAGAAACAGACAATAACATGTGTGATCAGCAAAGCAATGACAAAACTTAGACTTGGACTACATTGTCATTGATCTTATTCGTTCGGTCTTGGGCTTGGTTAAATATTTCGTCTTGGTCTTGCTCTTTTGTAAGAAGAAGGCCAATTTTACTCATCACTACTTGTGAGGTTCTATTTTTTTTTTGTGGTTGTAAGTCTTTTTGATGTGTTTTACAGCATTATCGGACTCATCGCACGGATCCGGAAATGATCATTTACTGATAGGTGTCTATTGCCAGACACCATCTATGTTGGTACCAACACAGTTCCTGTTTCTTCCTACAAACAGATACCGTTTAAATCTAATATTGTTTCGTATTTCAAATTTAAAGAAAAAATTCAAATTTCGAACCAAATATTCGCAGTTGATATTGCTTTTTTTTAAACGTCTGTATGTCTGTGGTCGTTCCCTCAATTTTGGGGATCGTGACTGCAGTAG
Source organism: Troides oblongomaculatus (assembly GCA_029032895.1). Classification (NCBI taxonomy): domain Eukaryota; kingdom Metazoa; phylum Arthropoda; class Insecta; order Lepidoptera; family Papilionidae; genus Troides; species Troides oblongomaculatus. Next base: position 284,549 of record JARDWC010000435.1, read on the forward strand.
AGGAACTGCTTCTATCAGTTCCTGTCCAGCGCATTTCTTACGACTGTTAAATTTAGAAGAAGACGAATCTTTAACCTCATTGGTTCATCTAGCTGGTGAACGCGCAGCTGATCTTTTGCCTTCGATGCTCCCAACGACAACGAACGTCACTTCGATTTATTTAAAAAAATATTATCATAGCTTCAAAGCTAATAGTGACAAAGATAGAGATAGGGGTGCTTAGATTGTTCCGCCATGTTGAAACAATGAATAAAAGAAGATTAAAGAAAGAGGTATACAAGATAAGACTTATTGGAAAAATCGGTGCAGATCGACCTGGGCGGACATATTCCAATCAAATCGAAGATGTCCTGAAGAAAGGCAAGGTCAAGAGTACTCGCAGCCGACGAGCATGCATGAAGACGCCCATGAAAGTGGAGGAAGCGAGAGAGGTGTGTCAGGATCGTAGCAAGTGGAGAGAGCTGGTCTCTGCCTACCCATTAGGAACGTGGCGTGATATATATGTATGTAAAGCTAATAATCCTTTAATATTGTTTAGAGATCTATAGATCTTTGTACTGTCAAATCTGCCGTCCGTCTCGTCCGCCCCATTAAGGGGTTGAAAATAATCGCTTGTGCCTTACACCATCGCCGGTCGGTTCGGGAGTCACCACTCACGGGCTTCATTCAACGCTTCCTAATTACGGGGATACAAAGAAAACATTATACCATTTACATTCGACTGTCCGTGGGCGACTGTCGCATCACTCCCACAGGTGGGTTGTTTGATCGAATTTACGTATAACCGCTAATGGTTTGTGTTGTAACCAGGGGGTAATTAGTTCGATTCCAGTTCAAAATATTTTGGATGCGGGTGAGATTTATTTCGCACTAATCCAATCTCATCATTATCAGCCTTTGTGTATCTACAGTATATTCACTGCCTGATATAAGCCATCCCCACTTGGGGATATTTTGGAACATTGGGGAAGATCCAGTTCATCCACCACCATCTCACTCATCATTCTGGATGAACATACTTTACCTTGGGATGTTCAAACGAAATGTTCACCTGATGGTAACTGATACGCTTGCCCATAATGTGGCTAGTTAAAATGATATACACAGCATCACATTAGGATCGTCGCCAATACATGAGTTGTTAAATATCGTTACCCCTGTAATTTCACTAGCTACAACGCCTTTCGAACCGGAACATAGTAACGTTTGCATTCTACTGCTTGACGACAGGAAGATCAGCTGCGGTGGTACCTGTGGTGCTAGTGTTCGAACACTACGGTGTTCCCGTTTGAAGGGCGCCATAATTAGTGAAATGTCTAAAGTGACAACATATACTTCGTTCTTATGGGCAAGCGTATCACTTACCATCAGGTGAACGTCTCGCTCGTCTCGTGTTACTTAGTATTTAAAATCATTATCGTCAGTTCCCTCTCTCATATAGGATGTGGAACATATCTTCTTAGTAGTTCATTGATGTAATCAAAGATGGCGGCACTAAATAATAATTTATTTTCTTCATATCGTATTAACGCTAATTGAATATACTAAGTATGACTTAAAAGTAATATATATATATATATATATATATATATATATATATACTACTTTTATATTACCCACTCAAAACCTAGTAATACACCCACCAACCCACTAGGGGTTAGCGTTGTGGGCTAAGGCCCTATTGCCCTCGGTGAACTTTGTGGTGATCTTTGGGGAAGATCTATGTCCAGCAGTGGACGTCCATCGGTTGATGATGAATGTTTACTGGTATATATATATATACATATATATATATATATATATATATATATATATACATATATACATATATATATTATATATATATATATATATAATTATATATGAACACGAATAACGGTCCACAGTAATTCCATGTTGTTGGTCTTGTAAAACAAGATGGCCGTCTCCTTAACAAAAAATGGTTTTGATTAAATTTTGTTGAATTTTTTTTTTAATATAATAGAGACCTACCAGTAAAAATTTTTCATCAGCCGATGGACGTCCAATGCTGGACATGGCTTCCTTCAAAGATCATCAGATAGTTTGAGGGAAATTGAGCGGTAGCCCACCACGTTGGCACAGTGCGGGATAGTGATTGTATTACTGGGTTGGGGGTGGGTGCTCACTATATATATTTGTAAAATTACTGGAAGGGTCTACAGCGAGTTATCGTATATGTCGAGCTAGTATATCATTCTGTAGTGTATAGCATCCTAACTACCGCCACGTTGTTACGAACAGATGCATAGGCGATAGGTCTCTGTTGCTGGACATCGTCTAGATACCACTGCATCTCCTGTTACTGCCCTCAAACAGTACTGTGAAGATTACAATGTTCCGGTTCGAAGGGCGTTGTAGGTAATTACTGGGGTGAAGTAACAACATGTTAAATCACACAGCGAGGAGCACATTGCATTGCAGTGTATATCCTAACTAGTCCATATTATGGATAAGCCTGTCACTTATTATCGAGTGATGGTACTGCTGGAAGCAAAAAAGAAGTTCGTTTGTAAAAAAAAAAAACTTATTAATCTACCGTGAGTTTATTTCAGGGTTGAGTGTCATAGGGTCGAGTTACCTGGTCGCTTAGCTTTAATCGGACCCCCTCCTGCTCATGCGCCATTCGGATCGCCAAATCGAGCGAGCTCCGCCCGCTGAACCGTGGTATTGGGGTTCGATTAGCTCCCAATCCATCACTGTAATGGGGACAATAAAATACTAATAAAGCTTATTGCATATACTATATATATATATAATTATAGGCGGTTCTGAGTTGTTGGTGGTTTTTTTAATTTTTAACCGGCGTCCCTTAAAACGAGGGGTGCTTAAAATTCAACACGGCATTATAAAGAATTGAACCGTTATTTTTTACTGGTGGTAGGTCTGTTGCCGGTGACCGTCTAGGTACCACCGCAGGACTTATACCAGCCGATAAACTAGTACGCAAAGATTACTGTGTACCAGCTTAAAGAAGCTGTCATCATCATCAGCTGATAGACATCCACTGCTGGATATAAGCCTCTCCCAAAAGTTCTCACATCGATCGGCTAGGAATTCATATGGAGGGTTTCAGTCCAATTCCCACCACGCTGGCTCAATGCTGGTTGATGGGAGTCAGAGCCTCGTGTGGTGATCAGCAAGATGCACCACGACCTGGTGAGGTTGGCTTTGGTCCCGTGAGTTGTTCTGCGAGACCCAGGGGGTATCAAAGCCAAGAGTGTGATGTGGTGCAGTGTATACCTTTCTAGCGCCAAGTTATTTTGGAAAGGCGTATCACTTACCATTAGGTACGTCCCACTCGTTTCGTTGCTTCGTAGAATATTTTTTTTTATGCTTAAGAGACGAGAGAGACTTACCATCAGATGAAATCTGATGGTAAGTAATTCTCCTGCCCATAATACCATCGTTACGTTAGAATGATCGATCCATGTGGTAACATTCGCGACCACCTCGTACTTGTCGCTGACCTGGGGCTCACTTGGTGAGCAATGAGGGCCACTCCCCTCCAAAGAACCCGAAAACTCTTAGTCGCCTGATACCACAGGCAAGGATTACCTTAGTCCTATTCTTTATAGCCCTGCAGGCCAGCTCTAGACTAGGATTTCGCTTAGTTGCAGGAGATTGAAAGCCGTGGTCTGGTTCACCACGGTGAAGAGTTGACTTAGTCCTGATTTAAAGCAACGAAGATGAAATACTATGAAGGTTTTAGTTGATTTCAGTACTATTTTAATATTCTTAAGGATTTTATTCTATGTGACAAGATAGACGAGATCACCTGAAGATAAGTGATACACCTACCCTTAACAACGTGACTCTAATCAGAATGATATACATTGCACCGTAGTGCTCGTAGCTTTTAGACATGCAATGTTAAATATATTTATCTGAGTAATTTCACTATCTACAGCGCCTTTCAAACCGGACCAAAGTAATGTTTGCTACTGTTTGTCGGCTGAAATAGGAACTGCGGTGGTACTAACACGGTCTCCATCAGCAAAGACCTACTATAAATAGAAACGAAATAATATCCTTCGCTCCGTATTAGTTCACCATGGAAGCCTTGAAGGGAATACGAATGGTCAAGCGTGTGCCGACAGGGACCGTGTACAATATCGGCGTCGGTAAAAAAAGCGTTTAACGTACGCACTTGCTCTTACATTACGGGCTATTTCTACGTAATGAGGAGGCGCGCGTGTGAGCGTGTGCGTACGCGTCGCGATGCGAGCGCGCGCGCGTGTGTGCGTGCGTGCGTGCGTGGCAAAAATGCAACTCCGCGACTTGGTTAAATATCGGACGTGTTGGCGTGGCGTGGAGTAGCCTTTACATTATTTTTTTTTTATTTTAATATTTTCTAATCTCTTCAGCGTTGCCTCAGTTGTCGGATACCGACTCGGTAGGACCTATACCATCACAGCAGCTCTTATATATGGTACTGAACAAATACTACATCCACCATGATCTACCACTACTAATCACTGCTGGTAGGTATCTGTAGCCAGAGATCATCTAGGTAAGTCAACGTAACTCCCATTTCTGCCATCAAATAGTAGAGTGAAAACGTAATAATGTTCCGGTTTTAATGCTATTATAGTTACTGAGGTAAAGACTTATATCTTATGTCTATTGTGACGTATCTCTGCACAACGTGTGGCAGTGTATTATTAAATAGCGCCACGTTGTTATGGGTGAGCGTATCCTTACTATCAAGTGGAAGTCTCGCTCGACTCAACTCGAATATACGGACACTAGAACTGAGCGCTAGTTAATATGTTCACACTGCATCACATTGCGATAATCGCATAGAATGTCAGATTAGGTAATATTTAGTCGAGTTATACTAATCATTTAATTTATGATGTCTTCACTATTATGTCCATGAATGGAGACCATCTAGATCCGTAGCTACCGTTACTGCGAAATAAGAGTGCGTACACCTTTCTGACCTGTCGGATAGTTCAGATATCACTGGAAGGATGCCGTAGAGCACCATATACTAGAGCTTCGAGCAGTGGACTGGCAAGAGGGAGTGCGAGACAAACAAAGCTGGCGTTCTCTTGTGTCAGAGAGCAGACTCACTTTGGGACGCTGCGCTAAAGACGTAAGTACCGTACACAGTTTTGACAGTGACAGTACTGGAGTGGCGAGATTTAACATCTTGTGTCTTAAAGCGACCACTGTTGGTAGTATTTATCATAATAACTATATTTAATTGCAGGTGTAGAGATATGAAAAAAAAAAATTAAAAATTTACTTGATAAGACGACTGTACACATTTCACTAGTCCCAACTTCCCCAACTAGCAGGGTGAACGAACTTACGAAATGCACGCACACACGCGCGCGCCCCGCGCCGTGCGCACGCAGCGCACACGCGCGCAACGCGGCACACGTTGCCGTAGGTAAGTTACGCGAATTACTTTAAAACACTATCAACGTATGACAGTTCCTCCGCGGCCGCAGGAAGTGGCAGCCACCGCGACACACGCACACATACCATTATTGAGCGCAGCAACTAACCGCTTGTAACACACTGGTCCCCGGTTCGATTCTGGAGCAGTATTTTGTGAAGTTTAACTGTTATACTGATGGTACATCTCTGCTGCTAAATCCCGTCTAAGTACCACCGCAGAGCCTATTGAAGTCGACACTACTGCAGTGCACAAATATTCTGTTCCGGTTTGAAGGGCGTTGCAGCTATTGTAATCACTTTTCTAACGAGACTCGAAATCATGTCTCATGCGTCGAGCGCAATGTGGTGAAGTTTATATTATCCTAACTAGCGCCACTTTGTTTTAAATAATTCCTCCCTGCATGAGGTTGATCAGGACTTTCATATACCAGTACATATACCATCAGTCATACTACTCATTCTTCCATCTTATCTACCATAGTCATTCTGCTTTCAGCGCCACGTTGTCACAGGCAGGCGTATTACATACCATCAGGTGAACGACCAGCTCGTCACTGAATGAAATAAAAAAAACAAATTTGATTGACTGGGACAGTCTCTTTGGACCCTACTGACTTTATCACTTTCATGTACATCCGCTATAACAGCCTTCTTGTCTTCCGGTTTACATATAAGACTAGGAGTATAGTCCATCTCATTCTTTTTTAAAACCACGAAGTCAAAGTCAAGTTATTACATTGTTCATACAAGATTTAACTAACAGTGCTTAAAATACGATGCTCATTAGGATGGCATACACTACATCACAGAAGTTAGATCTTAAGTGTCGTTACCGCAGTAATTTCACTACCCAAAACTCTATTCAAACCGGAATACAATAAAAAAACTGGGGAGATTTATTTTTAGGTTATATCATTACAGTCATTTAACTAAAGCAAATTTTGAATCCTTTCCAATTTATCTATAGCCAAAAAAAAAATGGCGGGAACATTTTTATATGAATACAAATATTCCCGCCATTTGTTTTTTAATCCACCAGCCGACCTGTCAGTCGCAGCGGCGGCCATGTTGGCGCGGCGGTACGAAACGCTCCGCATTCAATGACGATTTCTAATTACGGCAAAACAAACCGCCGCGCTTTAATATATCGCGGGGGGTTGCAACATTTGGGGTTGGCGCCGGATGATTTCGCATAATGCCCTCCACCTCCGAAATCACTCGCGCTGCGGAGCTCTCCGTCCTCCAGGGTGTTCGGCAAGCTGCGTCTTATTTTACGCCCGCCATAAAATTCCACAGATAACATACGCGATATGAAACTTTTAGGTGGATCCATTTCAACGTTTAACGTTTGACAGGATTTAATCTATCCTTTATATAAAGCAGTCCTCGACATCAGAACAGGAGAGAAGATCAGGTTGATCGGGGGTAGTAATGAGCTAAGTAAGAAAAGACTATCTTGGTATTGGTCTTGATCTTATCTGTTCTGTCTTAGTCTTGGTGCTGCATATTCCGCCTTATAATATATTAAACATTTTCTTACCGGAAGTAAAGCACATGTTAAAGTAATGATAAATATTTTAAGTCATCACATCAATGGAATTTTTATTTATACGTTTTGGTCTTGCCTTTTCAAGAGAGACTTTTGCAAGACCAAGACCAAGACCAATTTCAGTCGTCACTAATCGAGAGATGATATTTTCAAAGTTTTTACACTACAAATATATATAAATACGCAGTTATATTGTACTTTAAGTTTGTCAACAAATCTTTAAGGGTGTATATTTACCCTTAAAAATTTATTACAATTTTGAACAGACAAAAGATAATTCAATTTAAACTCCTTTTGGGAAAGGTGTTTCGTAAAAACCATTCTAAGCTGACCTCTGAATGGCAGAAGCAATATCTCTAACAAATGATTGATTGTTTACGGCTAATAGTCTCAACGATCTCGTGATGAGGTAATAAATATCTGGATATATATATAGCTTACTCAGTTTACTGAGGTAATGCCCACTGCTGGGATTCGTTTGAACAAAAGAATGTGATAAGAAAAATAAACCCTGAACAATAATAAAAGAGATAAACAGGAAAAAATTAAGGAACCAGTTTGTAAATTTGTAAGTAATTGTAACTTAACACATCCTGTTACTAGAGTAATTAACTCAAGTTATGTAGTACAAATATTTCATTGAATGTAGTATGAAAAATGATACAAATTGACGAAACAGTCGACTTTCTTACTTTAAGTTCATAGTAAAGTAAGTTGATCAAACTTAAGTAAAGGTCAATGACTTCGTTTTCCTTACTTATCAAGTCTTAGTTATCTAATAAGGATAAATACAAGTAGGTCTCTGTTGTCGGAGACCGTTTAACTATCGCAGCTGTTACTGCAGCCGACAAAGAGTACAGTGCTAACACTATTGTTTTCCGGTTTGAAGGGTGTTGTCGCTAATGAAACGAGTAACGAAACTTATGCGTTACTTTGTGTCGAAGCGCAATGTGATGCTTATTATCATCTTATATAGTGAGCAGACGTATCACTTATATTTAGGTGAAGGTCCGAATAAATAAAAATCGAAAAGCATACAACGGCTCGTTGATATAAATGTATGGTCCAATCGAATCGGTACATTATAAGAGCAATAGGTGGGCCGTATGCCCGCGCTGGTGCATGCCGTGGGAGTGGTGCAGTGGGATTCATTACTGATTGTGCTTCATCCCGAGCAATAAGTTGAATGTCCGCACCGCACACGAGCCTGTGCGGACTGTAGGCAATTCATCAAACTGTAATAATGTGGGTAAACGGAGGCACGGGACTCCTAGATGCGGACTAGGGGACGATCGTGTGCCTCCAGCGTTCCAGCGCTGAATAGATCCGGCCGCCGTTGTACAGCATGCACTTTAAAGCGACAATTGTATTACATTTGTATCGCTTTATTAATTAATTCATACATTATTACACTATTAATAATAATTATCATTGATACAACTGACGGGTTGGACTTCGTAATCGGAGATAGTCTAGATACCACCGCAGCTACTACAACAGTACTATGAAAAAATCAGTGTGTTCCGGTTCAAACGGCGCTGTAGTTACTGTGGTAACACGATATAATCTTCCGTTTCAAGACGATGAGCAGAATGTGGTGCTGTGTTTACCTTAACTACCACCACGTTGTTATGAACAAGGGTAGGAGTTCCGCTCTTACTATTAGATGAACGTCTCGTTGCCTATGTAAAATAAAAAAAAAACTATAAGATACTTATAAGTAACTTATTAATACTAATAACAGTTAATACACGATCATGATGTATGTATTAGTTTATTTTTAACTTGATTAAACTTTAGCGTTAACTTTAACTGTATTCATCTGAAGCGCTTGACAGCTTGTCTATTAAGCGCTAAATGCTCGTTTATAAAAAAAACCAACCCCTCTATCTATTGCGGAGGGGGTCGCCGGCGATTGGCGGAGCCGTTGCGTTTTCCTTACTGAAATCATGAAACGCCACCCTTTGTGCCAACACTGCTTTAAGCAAAACAATACGCCATTTTAGGTTTTTCCCACTGCTAATCTAGGGGCTCTAGTCCATGGGGTAATGACCGGGGGTGGTTTAGCTTAGATGACTGAGTAATATAGGGTAGGGAAGTGATTGCACCGATGCAGCTAATTACCATGCTAATTGGCCCTCGACCCATAAACATAACTTGCTTGTTTACCCATCGGTCTATTACGACATTACTTCCTAACGTATTGAATGTATTAACTTTTTTTTATATACGACGAAGCGACGAGACGAGCGAGACGTTCACTTAATATTAAGTGATAAGCCTGTCCATAACAACTTGGCTATATTTAAGATAGTATACACTTCACCACGTTGCGCTCCTCGTATTGAGGATTGATGGTTATTGATTGAGGATATTGATTGATCATCCCAGTAATGTACTAGCTACAGCGCCCTTCAACTATAGTACTGTTTGTATGTGGGTGTAAGGGGTTCCGCTTAACATCTTACGGAGCCCACGTCAACCTCACCTGAACCCGATGCACCCTGATGAATAACAGACGAGGTTCTGACCATCCACCAACCCGCACTGAACCAGCGCGGTGGGTTACAGCCCTATTCCCCTCGATGAACTCCAACAAACGACGTGAAGATTGTTGGAGAAAGCCTATGTCCAGCAGTGGGCGTCTATTGGCTGATAAAGAAATATATATATGTCATAAAATACATATGTTAGTTAAGTAATATCTTATTTTAATGTTACATTAACTTGTTGTATAGATTGAAACTGGTTCTGTGAAGTAGTTAAATAGTTCATGAGTAAACTGTTGATGCCCAATTTTAGTCATTTACATTTCCATAATATCCGGCTTCCGGTTGTTTTCATTTAAAATCGTTTTATGTCCTTGAACGCCGCATACTCTAAATGCCAAATATTATTGAGATTAAGCCAGCAGGAGGACTACTCGCAAGTAGTTTCCAAGGAGTTTTTAATCTACCGACATTAATTGTAACGGCGCTCCTTACGAGACAAAATCTGAAAATCGTCTCATATCATTAAATCGAGCTCGGACCGGTCGGATGGGTGCCCGGGCCGGCTCCACACCGCAAGACTGGGTTTTTGCTGGGCAGGTGACGGGATGCGAGCTGTTCTTGTTGTCCAAGCGGGTCAAACACCTCCCGCGGGCGCTGTACGCAGCTTTTGGAATCCATTACGTGCTCCACGAGACGTCGCACGAACGGCTTACGAAATGGCGCCGCTGTCAAACTTTTGGCGGGAACTTTGACAGTTCGTGTTCGACGCCATATTTAATGTAATATTTATATTTGAATAATACTACTTCATAATATTCATTTTTTTATGAATAAAAAACTCAAATGCATATAAATTTTAATTCTTGCGTTCCGGTTTGATGGCCGTTGTAGCTAGTGTAATTACTCGAGTAATGAGACTCAACATGTTAAATCTCAGGCGATGAGCGTAATTTCGTGGCTATCATCCTAACCAGCGCCATGTTGACAGGCGTATCATTTACCATCAGATGAACTTACCGCTCTTCTCGTCACTTAATTGAATAATAACTATACAATGTTTTTTTTTTATATAATGAGGATTTTATTACTGGAACTTTTACAGTGACGGTATTGCAAATTATCCAAAATTTACTGACAAATCTATTTCTACAAATTATAACGATGTAAAAACATAACATATGTTGAGAACTATGATCAATTTTTTCTGATGATTTCTTTGTAATATATCTGACAAAAAACAACTATACTTCTATAAGCTAAGATCACACATAGTTCTAAACTAACCAAAGTTTTTTTTTATTGCAAGTAACGAAATACGAACGGCAAACATAACTCCGATTATGAATAGCATCTAGTAGTATCCATTGTCCAGTAAAAAAAAAAACTACCGAGAAGTTAATTATAATTCGATACAACGCTCGCATACTTTTTCTTATTCGAAGAATTCGAAGCGTACATAAACTTATGTAATTCAAAGAACCGGTTTCTAACACTCGTCTATTTTCACCTCCCATGGACGGACGGAAACCAATAAAAATCGCCTCTAACTACAAACAACCAATAACAAGAGAGAAATTCCAACTAAAAAAAAAACCCGTCGGAATCCAGTTTGAAATTAGAATGCCGAAATCGAAACACGTATGCGCACGCACACACACACAAACACATACGCGCGCGACCTACAGCAACACGGCTTATCAAAGACGAACGTTACATAAAAACGACGAATACTTGGAAATAACTTAACATCCTCAGCAGCGCAACAGTTAAACATATAGTTATTAGCGCGGAGGTCCCGGTTCGAATCCGAAGCCTGATGTGAAGCTTGGTTTGTGTCGTTTCTTTTGACCCGCTTTACTAGCTACCACCACATTCTATATCCGCTGCTGTATTGTAAACGCTTCACCATGTTCAGCCACACTTAACATTACGTGAAGTAGCGAAGTGTTAAGTAATTGCAGATAAATAGATGAATAAAACAATGGAGCGCACGATAAAGGTTTTATTATTCGCGTTGCGTCAGGAATTTATATGATTAAAGATTCTCAATAACAAGTCAAACGCATTCGCATTCAGGCATCCGAACAGACAATTTTCGTGTTCGCACGCACACACGCGCACACGCGCACGCGGCCGCACGCACGCACACAGCGGACGAAATTCAAAAAGCGAACGCGCCGAATGAGATAATCGGTATTCATCACGCACACGAAAATGTGTGGGGTTGCCCGTATGTGCGAGCGGGACGGCGATAGTTTCACTGTTTCGTTCAGCCAAAATGCGTCCAATATAAGAATGATGCTTCTAAGGCCGTTGACTCACAGGGTGAGCACAGTTTGGACGGTGGATTCTTTTTTTTTTTTATTTCCATCGAGTACTTTAAATGGCAATGGCGTCTTGTTCCAGGCCGTTTGACCGGACTTGTAAATTGTAATAATTTATACAGTTTCATTTTATTATAATATATTAAATGATAATATTTAAAGTTATGATCGTTAACCGGAATTGTTGGGAAACAACATAATTTTTTTTTTATTCTATCTAGTGACGAGACGAGCTGGACGTTCACCTGACGATAAGTCTAGGATGTTATATACTGCACCGCATTGCGCTCCTCACCTAAGATATTGAGTCAGCGACCTTGAAACCGGATCACAAAAATTTTCCAATACTACTGTTCTTCGGCTGCGATCTAGCGAAACAGTCTGCGACAACAGAGACCTACCACCACTGAATACTATATAATCGTGAATAGGTTTATATTTAGGATATAAAATATAGTCTTTTTTTCATTTTCTAAATTATGATATAATCTGGAAATAATATTCTAAAGCTGGTATAAAACCTTAAAATAAAAAAAAATTACTTATTCTTTGAAACTATCGCTCGACTGTGTAATCGTTTCGGCCATGTTCAGAGGTCGCGGACCTTATTCAAGGTCTCGTCCAATTACAAACATCACCTAGAAATTAGTGCTTATACACACACACATATATATAGGAGTGTAAGAAATCCTGCTAATCAACAAATGAGGCTATGTTCCCGCTTGCATTGGGCCACTGTGGTGGGAAATGGCCCAAATCCCCCAATATGAACCTCTACATACGACAGCCCTTAGTGCCCAGCGGTACCGGAGACCATGCTGACTGTATGTGAAGATCTTTGGGAGTAGTATATGTCCAGCAGTGGACTTCTATCAGCTGATGATGATATATATATATATATATATATATATATAGAAGATATCTAGAGATCCATTGCCTCATCAGATCTCCGCAACGGTTAGAGGTGAACACTCAAAATCTGGTACGAATATTGCTTATGCCGTTTAGAGGTCAGCTAAGAATGGTTTTTATAAAATTCCTTCTCCTGATGGTGATGAGGCGTTGCTGCAGCCAGTAAAGCTGGAGAGGAGGAATATCTAGGTGTGTATATTCCAGCAGTTACATCAGATGATGATGGTAAGTGATACGCCCGCCCGTAACTACGTAGCGCTAGTGTGAACTATACACAACATCACATTGCGCTTCACATCTAGACAAGATGTTTAGTCCAATTCTCCCAGTAATTACATTAGCTACAGCGTCTTCCAAACCGGAACACAGTAGGTAGTAAAATTACTGGGGTAATGATTTTTATCATGTGTCCAAGGCGACGTTATGTGTTATACGTGTTACTTTCTATCAGATGAACGCTCCGCTCTTATAGTTGAAGATATAAAAAAAATCAATAGGAATCATTACAATTTTAGTCTAAAAAATTACCTAGGATATAGGCACTGACAATTAGTACATAATTAAGAACATAAACACTAACATCATCAGCCGACAGACGACCACTGCTGGACATAGGCCTCTTCCAAAGATCCCCATATCGATCAGCCTCCCTTAGCTCGCATCCAGTTGGTTCCCAGGATATTCACCAGATCGTCGGACACAGCATATATACTACTATATATAAGGTTGGAAAATATCTCCCTTCCGCTTTTTTGCTCTTTGTTCAATGCTTTATAAAAAGTGTTACAGTGATCGGATTTAGTTCAAATATGCGCCGTTTTGTTCGATAATCTGTTTCCATCTAGACGGCAACTTCATACCTCCCTCGTAGAAGCCCCCCTCCTTATTTGCGAAGAACTCGGACAGCCACTTTTCATAAGCCTCTTTTGAGTTCAACTTTACACCACCAAGGGCGTTCACCATGGACAGGAACAGGTGGTAATCACTTGGCGCTATGTCCGGGCTATATGGTGGATGCGATAAAACCTCCCATCCGAGCTCCCGTAGCTTCTGACGAGTCATCAACGAAGTGTGTGGTCTGACGTTGTCCTGGTGGAACACTACACCCTTCCTGTTGGCTAATTCTGGACGCTTCTGGTCGATCGCCTGCTTCAAGCGGTCCAGTTGTTCGCAGTAGATGGTAGAATTAAGCGTCTGGCCATATGGGAGCAGCTCATAGTGGATGATTCCCTTCCAATCCCACCAAACACACAGCAAAACCTTCCTGGCCGTCAATCCCGGCTTGGCCACTGTTTGGGACGATTCACCGGCCTTCGACCACGACCGTTTTCGCTTGATATTGTCGTATGTGATCCATTTTTCGTCGCCAGTCACCATCCGCTTCAAGAATGGGTCGAGTTCGTTCCGTTTCAGCAGTATATCGCAGGCGTTGATTCGGTCCAGAAGGTTTTTTTGCGTCAAATCATGCGGCACCCAAACATCAAGCTTTTTTTTGTATCCAGCCTTCTGCAGATGGTTTAAAATGGTTTGGTGACTAACTCCCATCTCCTGGGCGATTTCACGAGATGCCAGACGCCGGTCTAACTCGATGTAGTCTATGATTTGATCGGTATTTGTCGTCACAGGTCTTCCGCCGGCTGGCTTATCCATGGTGTCGTTTTCACCGGCTCTGAATCGTCGAAACTATTCCTCCGCGGTTCGAAGTGAAAGAGTACCATCCCCCAAAACACCATTAATCTCACGGAACGTTTCTCTAGCGGATTTGCCTTTAACGAAGGAAAACTTTAAAATAGCGCGTTTTCGGCGTTAGTGAACTCCATGTTTACACGTCTATAACTGTTGAACGCAATATCCAAACTAATTATGCATAGCGTCGTTTTGTAGGTTATGTCAAGACCTTTCAAATTATGTATAGTATTGCCAGATACGAGCTCTGTAGCGCTTTGTACATAGCCGCGAAATTCAAAAGACAAAAAGGCGGAAGGGAGATATTTGCCAACCTATTATATACACAAACACACACATACACACGCATACATACAGACACACACCCAAACACGAACATTCACACACTCATACATAAATACAGATGTAATAATAACCTCAAAATTCTATATAGAATTAACAGAAGCATTACTACAGAGCATATATTATATATGTAAAGTTAAGTATATCTTGGAAGTGGTTCAGCATCAGGTCACCACCATGTGGTACAGTGTAAACATCTTAACTAACGCTTTCATTGTTAAAAGCAGATTTTTTTTTAAATTTCAATTACCAAATACACGAGCAAGACGATCAACTGATGGTCACGCCTAATCCGTATTAACATGGTGCTGGTTAGTTTGATATACACACCACCACGTTACGCTCGTCCGAGGCATAAGCTGTTGAGTTACCGCAGTAATTGCAATAGCCACAGCGCCCTTCAAATCGGAATATAGTCATACTCGCACACAGCTTTATGATGGCAGGAATAGGAGCTGCAGTGGTATCTATCTAGACGGTCTTCGGAAACAGATACCAAGTCAGCAACAAGAACCCACCGCCAGTACACCAACAGGGCCTCACCACCAGTGCAACAACAGAGACTCACCACCAGTACAGCAACAGAGACTTACCAGTGGTGCAGCAACAAGAACCGATCACTAGTACAGCAAAAGGTACTTACCGCCAGTACAGCAACAGAGACTTACTACCAGTGTAGCAACAAAAACTTACCACCAGTACAGCATCAGAGACTTACCACCAGTGTAGCAACAAAAACTTACCACCAGTACAGCATCAGAGACTTACCACCAGTGTAGCAACAAAAACTTACCACCAGTGTAGCAACAAAAACTTACCACCAGTACAGCATCAGAGACTTACCACCAGTGTAGCAACAAAAACTTACCACGATTACAGCAACAAAGACTTACCACCAGTACAGCAACAGAGACTTACCACCAGTACAGCAACAGAGACTTACCAGTGGTGCAGCAACAAGAACCTACCACTAGTACAGCGACAGGGACTTACCACCAGTACAGAAACAGAGACTTACCACCAGTTTAGCAACAAAAACTTACCACCAGTACAGCAAAAGGTACTTACCACCAGTACAGCAACAGAGACTTACCACCAGTACAGCAACAGAGATTTACCACCAGTACAGCAACAGAGACTTACCAGTGGTGCAGCAACAAGAACCTACCACTAGTACAGCAAAAAGTACTTACCACCAGTACAGCAACAGAGACTTACCACCAGTACAGCAACAGAGATTTACCACCAGTACGGCAACAGAGACTTACCAGTGGTGCAGCAACAAGAACCTACCACTAGTACAGCAAAAGGTACTTACCACCAGTACAGCAACAGAGACTTACCACCAGTACAGCAACATAGACTTACCAGTGGTGCAGCAACAAGAACCTACCACTAGTACAGCAAAAGGTACTTACCACCAGTACAGCAACAGAGACTTACCACCAGTACAGCAACAGAGACTTACCACCAGTACAGCAACAAGAACCTACCACTAGTACAGCAAAAGGTACTTACCACCAGTACAGCAACAGAGACTTACCACCAGTACAGCAACAGAGACTTACCACCAGTACAGCAACATAGACTTACCAGTGGTGCAGCAACAAGAACCTACCACTAGTACAGAGACAGGGACTTACCAAAGTTGCAGCAACAAGAACCTACCACTAGTACAGCAAAAGGTACTTACCACCAGTACAGAAACAGAGACTTACCACCAGTTTAGCAACAAAAACTTACCACCAGTACAGCAAAAGGTACTTACCACCAGTACAGCAACAGAGACTTACCACCAGTACAGCAACAGAGATTTACCACCAGTACAGCAACAGAGACTTACCAGTGGTGCAGCAACAAGAACCTACCACTAGTACAGCAAAAGGTACTTACCACCAGTACAGCAACAGAGACTTACCACCAGTACAGCAACAGAGACTTACCACCAGTACGGCAACAGAGACTTACCAGTGGTGCAGCAACAAGAACCTACCACTAGTACAGCAAAAGGTACTTACCACCAGTACAGCAACAGAGACTTACCACCAGTACAGCAACATAGACTTACCAGTGGTGCAGCAACAAGAACCTACCACTAGTACAGCAAAAGGTACTTACCACCAGTACAGCAACAGAGACTTACCACCAGTACAGCAACAGAGACTTACCACCAGTACAGCAACATAGACTTACCAGTGGTGCAGCAACAAGAACCTACCACTAGTACAGCAAAAGGTACTTACCACCAGTACAGCAACAGAGACTTACCACCAGTACAGCAACATAGACTTACCAGTGGTGCAGCAACAAGAACCTACCACTAGTACAGAGACAGGGACTTACCAAAGTTGCAGCAACAAGAACCTACCACTAGTACAGCAACAGAGACTTACCACCAGTACGGCAACAGAGACTTACCACCAGTACAGCAACAGAGACTTACCACCAGTACAGCAACAGAGACTTACCACCAGTACAGCAACAGAGACTTACCACCAGTACGGCAACAGAGACTTACCAGTGGTGCAGCAACAAGAACCTACCACTAGTACAGCAAAAGGTACTTACCACCAGTACAGCAACAGAGACTTACCACCAGTACAGCAACATAGACTTACCAGTGGTGCAGCAACAAGAACCTACCACTAGTACAGAGACAGGGACTTACCAAAGTTGCAGCAACAAGAACCTACCACTAGTACAGCAAAAGGTACTTACCACCAGTACAGCAACAGAGACTTACCACCAGTACAGCAACAGAGACTTACCACCAGCACGGCAACAGAGACTTACCAGTGGTGCAGCAACAAGAACCTACCACTAGTACAGAGACAGGGACTTACCAAAGTTGCAGCAACAAGAACCTACCACTAGTACAGCAAAAGGTACTTACCACCAGTACAGCAACAGAGACTTACCAACAGTACAGCAACAGAGACTTACCACCAGTACAGCAACAGAGACTTACCAGTGGTGCAGCAACAAGAACCTACCACTAGTACAGAGACAGGGACTTACCAAAGTTGCAGCAACAAGAACCTACCACTAGTACAGCAAAAGGTACTTACCACCAGTACAGCAACAGAGACTTACCACCAGTACAGCAACAGAGACTTACCACCAGTACAGCAACAGAGACTTACCAGTGGTGCAGCAACAAGAACCTACCACTAGTACAGCGACAGGGACTTACCAAAGTTGCAGCAACAAGAACCTACCACTAGTACAGCAAAAGGTACTTACCACCAGTACAGCAACAGAGACTTACCAACAGTACAGCAACAGAGACTTACCACCAGTACAGCAACAGAGACTTACCACCAGTACGGCAACAGAGACTTACCACCAGTACAGCAACAGAGACTTACCACCAGTACAGCAACAGAGACTTACCACCAGTACAGCAACAGAGACTTACCACCAGTACGGCAACAGAGACTTACCAGTGGTGCAGCAACAAGAACCTACCACTAGTACAGCGACAGGGACTTACCAAAGTTGGAGCAACAAGAACCTACCACTAGTACAGCAAAAGGTACTTACCACCAGTACAGTAACAGGGACCTACCACCAGTAAAGTGTTCCGCTTACGTTCATCAAGTTATCTCTTCATGCATTTGATATATTCTGAGAAGATAAGGAGTATACAGTAGACCCAATCAATGAAATCAAAAGGTCAATGACCTTTAACATTACATCATGGCCTTCATCATCATTTCATGATATGAGGGGGGGGATATTATTGGAGCACAATAACATTTTCTTATTCGTATGAACATACTTTTTCGAACTAAAGGCCCATCATATCTGTTATAAAAAACTATAGAAAGGAACTTCCATATGATAGACACTCTAAAACGTGTGATAACACTTTTCTTTACAGGCTGTGTTTTAAGATGGTAGCGTTGACGTACGCGCAGGTCCGACGCGTTTGGACGCTCACGTGACGGATGAAGTGGCTCATGACTACATAAGGCTTCAAGCAGAAAGCTAATCTAAATATCAAAATATGTTGGGACGGCGCGCGGAGTAAGTTATTCGTCGCTTGCGCTTTTTACGCGTGTGCGCGTGACATCCCGTTCGGAGCTGGCCGTGTGTGTGCGCGCGCGTGTGTGCGAGGTCATTGACACTGCTTTTTTTTCCTCTCTCCCTCTCTCACCACTCCAGCGAGATAGGTCACGGTTGTCTTATTTTTAGTATACCTTAACAACGCCGCAAGTTACACCACACCGCATTACTTATTAGCTTAAATGTGGGCTTTGATTAACGGCCCGTTTATTAGTCCCACATCTCAGGTTCCTGTTCCGGTTTTAAAGGCGCTGTAGCTAGTGAAATTACTGACGCAACGGGAATTAGTATGTCACGTTTGAACAAGCAACAATATGTAGTCACATCATCATCATCAGCTGATCTCACTGCTTGACATAGACATCCCTCAAAGATCTCCACATCGGTCGGTCGCGTGCTACCCACATCCAGCTAATTCCCGTGACCTTCACCAGGTCGTCGGGCCACCTAGTGATGGACCTGGATATCATACTAATTAATACCACGTCGTTATCGGAGTAGCACTAACCATTGATAAAAAAAACTGATCTTCAAATGGAGAGACTTAGATCATATACTGACCTCGTAGGTCAAGTGTTAGTTGGCGTGATGTTGCGGAAACGTATCCGGTTCCTCTCTGTCTTCCATCTTTCAAATATAGGTTCTTAATTTTTTTTTAATTTATTATTTATATAACAAAAAATGGCGCTAATTAGGATGGTATATCCTGCATCACATTGCGCTCGTCGTCTTGAGACACAGTATGTTAAATCTCGTTACCCCAGTAATTTCACTACTGGGACACAGTAATGTTTGCACACTGCGTGATGACTGGTATTACAGCTGCGGTAGTACCCACAGGCGGTCTCCAACAATAGAGACCTATCACCAGTATCATCATCTTCATTAACAGATGACAGACGTCCATAGCTGGACAGATCCTGCATTGCCCACATCCTACTGCTCCCTGCTACCTTCATCAGATAATCGGATTAGCTGGTGGTAGGCCTGTCAACACTACGTCTTCCAGTACGCGGTCGGCATTCGAAGACCCTGGTGCTCCATCGGCTGTAAGTCCTTGGAGCGATGTGTCCAGTCCATTGCCACTTGAGGCTGGCAATCTTTTGGACTATGACCTTAGTCCTCCTGCGGATTTTCTCATTTCTGTTTCGATCGCGCGGGGAAACCTCGAGCATAGCCACCAGTATCAAGTATATCTTATACTTAAGAAGTATTATAGTGTAGTGTATATGATCCTAACTACCGGCACCTACTGATTGGCTTGTCACTTACTACAGGTATCCTCGTGATGAAGAAATGAGTTGACATTATCAGCCGGCACCAGTCCACTGCTGGACATCCTACCCAATGGAACGTTGTGTTTAATGTATTGAAGTATTTTTTAGTTCAGAACAGCTCGACGGTGTCGCGGACCTCTAATGGGTCCAGTTTGAGGTCGCGAACGCTCGCCCGATAGAGGTCTCTAACGCAGGCCGTTAGGTTGGGCGGCGCAGCTAGTGCACCTGTCGCAGCTGAAGCAGATGCCCTAGACCGGTCCGCGCCGAATATGGCCGTTAGAGTCGCCAGGTATGAACGTGTCTAGTTTTGTATTCACTTACTCCGCAGCTTTAACCGTTCAACTTGCGAGTTTTAACCTTAGTAATATATACTACCTGGTATAAATATATACTAGGTAGTATATATATACTTGCTGTTACCCGGCCGCTTTGTTGGCCGTCATATATAATTAAACTTGAAATTTGTCTGAAATATACCATGAGAGCAACCGCAACCGCAAATGACTTTCTGTAGTAACCGTTGCCATAGCAACCACATAAATAATACGAAATGAAATGATAAAGTATCAAAGAAATTCAGAAAATATATACTTTATTACTATGTAAAAAATGTTCTCGTTTTTATATGTTCACTGGTTTTCACGTGATTGGCGAACATAGAAAATCCTATTTCATTATACATGGTGTCTGGTGGCAGATTTACGTTTTCAAATTTAAATAAAAAATAATATGTTTGACATATAATTTTACTAAAAGTATTAAAAGATAGAGTACAAATGCGGATTTTATTTTTTAAAGATAATGTCATCCAAATGTCTTCCATCCTGTTGCACACACACACACTGTTCGAACCGGGCCTCGTATTCCGTGCCACACGCTGCAGTACACTTGGTTCAATTGCGCTGATTTCTCGCCGAATATTTTCTTTTAAGTCCACAACAGTTCGCGGATTGTTGGCGTAAACTCTCTCTTTGAGGTAGCCCCACAAAAAAAAATCCATTGGAGTTAGGTCGGGTGACCTCGGTGGCCACGGGATGTCCCCAAAGCGACTAATCAGTTTTTGAGGAAGATTTTCTCGCAACAAATCCATCGAAGCTCTGGCCGTGTGTGCGGTCGCACCTGTACCGCATCCTGTTGAAACCACGTGTGTGATGAGAATGATGAATGAGCTCGCAGGTTCGGCAAAAAGAAATTCGAAATCATGAGCCGATAATTCTCACCATTGACATTCGTCGCTTGGCCCCGTGCATTTTCACCAAACAGTTACCCTTGGGCAATGTAATGGTTTTTGGTGCTTCAGTCGAGGATTGCGAGTTCTTAGAGCCCAGTAACGGCAATTTTGTGTGTTGTTCTTGTTTACGTGTCCGTTTAAATGGAAATGAGCCTCGTCGCTCCAAAAAATGGAATTCACAGTGCGAACACGCTCCAACATGGTTTCACAAAAAAATTTGCGTGACGCAAAGTAATTTTTTTTCAATTCTTGAATTATTTGAATTTTAAAAGGATGAAACTTCATATCTTTTTTCAAAATTTCATGCACGCATGCTCTTGGAAGTCCCAGTGAAGCTGCCCTTTTCCGTATCGAAAGTCGTGCATTTTCACGTAAACTGCGTTCAACCAGTTCAATGTTTTCGGGGGTCCTTGACGATCGACCAGGTCCTGGCCGTGGTGTGTTCATAGCCGAAGCAGTTGCGCGGAACCTCTCCACCCACGAACGAATTAAATTCACACTCGGCCCGTCGCCTATCCGTCGAATATTGAAATGTGAACAAAACTGTCGGCGAGCGAGTACGTAAGAATCGTTACTCTTCAAAATGCTTCAATAGCGAACGCGCGATGCTCACCCGACCACTGCACCACTGCACCACTGCACCACTGCACCACTGCACCACTGCGACATCGTGACTAAGAAATCCGCACGATCGGTGATTCTAATGACACCACCTTCCCCCCGCACTGTTTATAACTTATTGAGATATTCTTTTTTTAAAATATAAATCTCCCGCCACACACCCTTTATAATAGGTTGGGGAAAAAGAAATCCATTATTTTTATATGAAATTCAGGACTTTATTTAACATGCTTCGGATTGTCCGATTTGGGTCAAATATGCACCGTTTTGTTCTATGATTTGTTGCCATTTTAAAGGTAACTTCATAATGCCTCTCTCGTAGAAGTCCTGCTCTCTATTTGCAAAAAACTCTAGTAGCCGATTTTCACAATCTTCCCTAGATGCCAATTTTTAACACTAAAGAAATTCTGTAATGCAAGAAAAAGATGGAAATCGCTTGGTGCCAAGTCCGGACTGTATGGCGGATTCATTAAAACTTCCCAACCAAGCTCCCGAAGTTTCTGGCGAGTCACTGTAGACGTGTGTGGCCTAGCGTTGTCCTGGTGGAACACGACACTTCTCCTGTTAGCCAATTCTGGCCGTTTCTGGTTAATTGCTATCTTCAAACGGTCCAGTTGTTGACAGTAGAGATCAGAATTTAGTGCTTGGTTATATGGAAACAACTCATAATAAATAATCCCCTTCCAGTCCCACCAAATGCACAGCAGAACCTTCCTGGCCGTTAGTCCTGGTTTGGCCACCGTTTGAGGTGCTTCACCGTTCTTTGACTATGATCGTTTTCGCACAGGGTTATCGTATGTGATCCATTTCTCATCTCCAGTCACCATCCGTTTAAGAAATGGGTCTATCTCATTCCGTTTGGCCAAGGCTTCGCAGATGGAAATTCGATCCATCATGTTTTTTTCTATTAATTGGTGTGGCACCCAAACATCGAGCTTCTTTTTGAAAATGGTTTAAAACTGTTTTGTGGTCCATTTTTAGCTCCTGGGCGATGTTACGACTGCTAACATCCGGTCAACTTCGATCATTTCTCCGATTTTATCGACATTTTCGGCGACCGGCCTACCTGTGCGAGGTGCAACTTTAACGTCAAAAATTCCTGAACGGAATCTACGAAACCAAAATTGCACATAATTGGCTGTTACAGTATCGGGTCCATAAACACCATTCACAATTTTAGCCGCCTGGCTTGCATTTTCGCCTTTGTCAAAGAAAAACTGTAAAATGTACTGAATTTTCTCTTTGTTCACTTCCATTTTTAACACCCTGTAACTCACAATTGAATGCACCAAACAAAAAACAGCAAAAGAATTTTTTTACTGCGAAATGTCACCTTTCCAACGAGCATCAATCTGAAACTGTTTGATCGATACTTTACGAGAAATTTATCACTACAGCCATCTACCGAAAAAATAATGGATTTCTTTTTCCTCAACCTAATATATTATATAATATATGAGTATTTACTAGTGATAGGTTTCAATAACCAAAAACCGTCTAGACACCGCCGCAGCGTCTATGATCACTGCCGAACAGTGATATGCAATTATTAACTTGTTCCGGTTTGAAGGGCGTTGTAGCTAATAAAATTGTTAGTAACAAGACTTAAAGTCCAATGTTTTAAGACGACCTGCGAAACATTGTGTACTGTATATCATTGTAACAAACGTCACGTTGTCACGTCGAAGCAACGAGACGAGCGGGACGATCACGTGATGTTAAGTGATACGGCCTGCCCATAACAACGTGGTAATAGGATGGTATGCACTGCACCACATTGCGCTCGTTGCCTTAACACGTAAGAAGTCTCGTAACCGTAGCAATGTCATTAGTTACGGCGCCCTTCAAACCGGAACACAGTACTGTTTGTCGGCTGCAATAGGCGCTGCGGTAACACCTACATGATCTCCTACATCCATCTTTTGAAATGATAGTGATCAATATAAACAGTTTACTTAATATTCCCACTGCTGGGACTAGAACTTTCTTAAACCGAGTTGTTGTGTTTCGAATAACACATAATCAATGTGATGTTGAAGATTGTTTTTTTTTTTATTTAAATAGAACTAGTAATTAACTAATTTCCTACTTGATAGTATGAGGAAGAAGTTCACCTGAAATTAAGTAATATTCTTGTCCATAAAAACGTGGCGCTTGTTACGATGTTACTCCAGTAATTACACTAGCTACAGCGCCCTTCGAACCGGAGCAGTAATGTTTAACAGCAAAATAGGAGCCTGTTTTAGGTAGATATATCTAGATTGTCTCTGATAACAGAGACCTACCACCAGTAAAGATAAAGGTTATAAAGCACTAGCATCCGGAACCCTTCGCATTATGGCCGTCGACGCTATGGTCAGTAGCTTTGGATAGCGAACAATAAATATGCGATATTAAAAAAAAAAGCTGTTCCTCATCGCTAGAGTGAGGGCCGTCGAACCCTCCGGCAGGTGGTAGGGTGAGGTTTTTTTTCCCTATTCCCTCCTCCCCGACCGTCCACGCTGCGAATATTCTACGTCCATTAACCGATCCCGCTCAGTGGGATTTAGTTCGCGGGATTAAGCTGCAGTGTACCGACAGTAGAGTAAATAATCTACCTTTATATTATATTATAATCCATTGTTAACTTACCACACTTTATCTTTACTTAATTATACTTAATATATAATATACATATATATATATATTTACTAGTAGTTATCTCTCTAATACCGGAGACTGTTAAGTAGTTACTCAGCGCGTACTTCTACCGCCGAACCGTAACGAGTTAAAACTACTGTGCTCCTGTTCAAAGGGCATTATAGCTAGTGAAATTACTGAGGTAACAAGACTTACATCTTATGTCTAAAGACGACAAGCGCGAACGATACCTTTAGCAATTGCCACGCCGGTCAGTAAGTGGCGCCAGTTAGGATCATACACTGCGTAGTAAAACATCTTATGTTAAGTAAAAAGCTCAATGTAAGAGAGATATACTGGGGCTACCACCGCAGCTCCAATGGCCGCCATCTTGAAGCAGTGTGCAAATGTCACTGTGTCCCAGTTTGAAAAGCGTTATAACTAGTGAAATTACTGGTGCAACGAGATGTAACATACTGTCTCAAGACGACGAGCGCAATGTGATGCAGTGTATACCATCCTAATTAGCGCCATTTTATTATGGGCGGGCGTATCACTTACCATCAGATGAAAGTCTTGTTCGTCACATTGCTTCGTGTAATAAAAAAAAAGACTTACCAGTAGTAAGATCACTTGAAACTCTGTCATATTATTTGGAACTTAAAAATAGTATATATGTTATTATATATATCCGTCTAGTACATATATACTACTGCTCGAGACTAAGGCTAATCTAGATTGAGGATCTATAGCAATTAGTTAGGAATTAAATCTGAAATAAATTAGCTGGTCTAGTCTGGGGATAAAAATATCAGAAGTAGTGGGAGAGTAAGGGGATAACGGAACTAAGATCTTTTACAACCCTATTGTCACCCTCACTTGCACGTGTAGTATGGCGGCGGGGTGGCGTATTGCTGCCACGTGGCAATCCCTGTTTGACAACAGATGAGGCTCTGGCAACCGAGAAAATGGCGAGATAACCATTCACCTAGCTAGGCAACCGGTTGGAGGAGAACGGTCTTGGAATTTAAATAGTCCTTAGAATGCTTTAATGCGGAAGATGAGAATAAACCACTGGATAAGACGAAACCACTGCATAACAAAGTACCACGGCATAACAAAGTACCACTGCATAACAAAGTACCACTGCATAACAAAGTACCACTGCATAACAAAGCATCACTGCATAACAAAGTACCACTGCATAACAAAGTACCACTGCATAACAAAGTACCACTGCATAACAAAGCATCACTGCATAACAAAGTACCACTGCATAACAAAGTACTACTGCATAACAAAGTACCACTGCATAACAAAGTACCACTGCATAACAAAGTACTACTGCATAACAAAGTACCACTGCATAACAAAGTACCACTGCATAACAAAGTACCGCTGCATAACAAAGTACCACTGCATAACAAAGTACCGCTGCATAACAAAGTACCACTGCATAAAAAAATACCGCTGCATAACAAAGTACCGCTGCATAACAAAGTACCGCTGCATAACAAAGTAGCACTGCATAACAAAGTACCGCTGCATAACAAAGTACCACTGCATAACAAAGTACCACTGCATAAAAAAATACCGCTGCATAACAAAGTACCGCTGCATAACAAAGTACCGCTGCATAACAAAGTAGCACTGCATAACAAAGTACCGCTGCATAACAAAGTACCACTGCATAACAAAGTACCGCTGCATAACAAAGTACCGCTGCATAACAAAGTACCGCTGCATAACAAAGTACCACTGCATAACAAAGTCCAAAGAAAGTCATCTTGAAGGTACGATGTATTGTTAAGCTTGCCACCAACACCTGATGTGATGATCACTCGATCAAGAGTGATACCGACGAAGAAGAAATTTGTCTAATTTATTTATTTATTCTTATCACATGAAATATTAAAATGGTATGTGTTACTGTATATATCTTTATAGTCTAAACATAGTTCTCAAAACACTAGCTAATCTAGATCAAAGATCGATTAATTATCTAAATTATATTAATAGCGATTATCAATACAGGTGTAAGACGGTGAGCTGATGTTATAGTTAGGATGTTTATACAGCATCAATTCTTCTTCATCAAAAAAAAAAACCTGAAGGAACTTCTCCAACTGTTGTTTATAAGTGGTACATAAATTTTTTTGTGTCAAAGTGGGGGTTGTTTAAGATTTTCCACCCTCTACAAAATGTTAAAAGAGTTGTGTATTTCTTACCATCAGTTGGTGGTATTAGATTTAAGGAGGAGACTTCCACCATCCAACATCGCTATATGTGTATAGGTTGGAATCTCGATTCAAGTTAAGTTGTGTATTCAAGTTAAGTTCAATGAGGCTGAATTCCTGATTACCTTTACCTACGCCGTTTTAAAAAGTTATTCACAGTTTCCTTATCCTGTGTAGAAAGGAGCTCGATTATCCGTTGTTTTCATTAAATATTTACTGATCATAAGTAATGTTTACTGTGTGTGTGTGTTCACAGGACCCACTGCCCTGCGGACCGTCCAACTGGGATGTGCGTTGGGACGGAAGCAACGATTGGGCAATTACCTGCCGCCGCCTGATCACAGTGTTCACGCCTCTACGCTCAGCGGTGGCCAAATCGGGCGTGGGACTGAGCTGTGTAAACGTCGCGACACACCACGACCCAACTGATCGATTGATACTGGCAGTGGGTCTCCGCTGCCGGTGGGCGTCGAGATGACAACCGCAGCTCCAACGTCTACTGCCAAACAGTATCGTGCAAATTTTACCCTGTTCCGATTCAAAGGGCGCTGTAGCTAGTTACGATAATGATAACATGGAGACGAAAGCCGGTCATCATCATTATCAGCTGACATATGTCCACAGCTGGACATAGACCTACCACGATGATCTCCACAGCTGCAACCAGCTGCTTCCCGCAACCTTCACCAGATAGTCGTATCAAGCCTAGTCATTACAATAGCTACAGCGCCCTTCAAACCGGAATACAGTTATCTTTTGACGTTACTGTTTGGCGGCGGATATAAATGCTCGTGTAGCATACGTTTACTAGCAACTCATTGGTGAAGATCTTGTGTTCTCGGTTCGTATAGTAACGTAACCGCGTGGTGTGTCACCACACTGCCGCAGCCCGCCACCCTGCCCGCCGCACGCTGCCGCTGGTGTCAACGAACTGGTGTACGTCTCCTGCCCGATTTCCCATGCCGTAGGTCGGTTACGGGCTCACCGAGTGAGAACCCTCTCCATGCATTTTTATGTTTTAAATAGATCACTGTATTCGATACTCCACAAAAAAGATATGGTGGATATTACGGAGGAGGGAGTGGGGATGGCAATCGATGGTAACAGGGTGATAAAGCTTTAACGGTGACGAGTTAAACTTACACCTGATGGTAAGTCATACTACTCATAACATTGTGCGCATTGTGCTAGTCTTGTTACGACATTTATAACTCTAATTACCTCAGTAACTTCATTAGCTACAACGCCATTCAAACCGGAATATGGTGTCTGATAGTAGAGGTCTACTACCTTTCACCAGGTTTACTGGTGGTACCACTGTTGTTTCTATTCCCGCCGCCGGACAGTAGTGCACGATCATTACTGTGCTCAGGTTTGAAGGGCGTTGTAGCTAGTGAAATTACTGTGGTATTGAGACTTAAAATCTTTTGTCGAGATAACTAGCGCGATGTGTGTATACCATCCTTACCAGCGCCACGTTGTTATGGGCAGGCGTATTACTTACCATCAGGTGAGTTTTGCTTACGCTGTTGCTTTGTAGAATTTAAAAAAAAACTAGTAGGGCTGTCTGGGTTTCTTGGTTGAACAGACTACGTCACTTCGGGATATTGACCAGAGATTAAAATATAAAACAAAGTAATTGTCTCCATGCCATCTGAGATGCAGCATCATGTACCGGATTATCCGGGTAAAGTATCAGCTGCGCAATTAATTCAGCGGACTTGCTGTTGCGCTGATCCGTACGCCGTCTCCTCACTACCTGTTGCTGTAGACGAATTTGTTCATAGAGTCTCCATTGCTTTAATTGTTCCACTCAATTAGTACCGACAGCAGAAACAAATTACATTAAATTTATTCATATTTTTTTTATATTAAGCTTAAATAAATATAGAATGAACATATAAATTTATCCCACTGCTGGGATTTAGAAGTTTATCATACAAGAAGAAAGTTTTTTTCATTCAATAAATCGATGTAATGTTGGTAAGATATACGCCAGCTCATAACATTATAGCGTTAGGATAATATACACTGCACCACAGTGTGTTCGTCGCTTCAAAACATAATGTTGTGGTGTCTCGTTACCCTGGTAATTAGATCAGTTGTAACGCCTTTCAAACCGGAACACGGTAATATTGCGACAATACTGTTTGGCGACGGAAATAGGAGCTGCGGTGTAAGGGTTCCCGCTCAAAAACTCACGGGATCCAAGCCAACCTCACCAGCCCGTGGTGCTCCCTGCATCAGCTAAGGAGTCTGTGGCTTCCACCAAACCGGATTGGGCCAGCGTGGTAAAGAATGGCCCATATCCCTACCAATTAATCCTTACTGAATCGTATGGGCTTTTTTGGGGAGGTCTATATCCAGCTGTGGACTTTTATCGGATGATGATGATGATGATGAAGTAGTACCTATCTGGATAGACAAAGATATTTATCCACCGTGGTGAAATGTTAGCAGATATAACATACGACAGCTTTTACCAGCTATTGTCTGCTGGTATTTCATACGAGCTCTTTAGATAGGTATACCGTACCTTACAAACTGAGGAATCACAACGTGCTTATGAGTGGGCTGGTGTATTACTTACTGTCGGGTCTAGTACACCTTGATGTACATCTTGAATCTCAAGAGGACGAGCCCAATTTGGTGCAGTGTATATCATCCTAACTAGTGCCATGTTGTTATAAGCAGGAGTATAACTTACTATCAGGTAAAAGTCTAGTTCTCGTCGATGCACATCTCGAGTCTCCAGAGAACGAGCCTAATTTGGTGCAGTGTATATCATCCTAACTAGTGCCATGGTGTTATAAGCAGGAGTATAACTTACTATCAGGTAAAAATCTAGTTCTCGTCGATGCACATTTCGAGTCTCCAGAGAACGAGCCTAATTTGGTGCAGTGTATATCATCCTAACTAGTGCCATGGTGTTATAAGCAGGAGTATAACTTACTATCAGGTAAAAGTCTAGTTCTCGTCGATGCACATCTCGAGTCTCCAGAGAACGAGCCTAATTTGGTGCAGTGTATATCATCCTAACTAGTGCCATGTTGTTATAAGCAGGAGTATAACTTACTATCAGGTAAAAGTCTAGTTCTCGTCGATGCACATCTCGAGTCTCCAGAGAACGAGCCTAATTTGGTGCAGTGTATATCATCCTAACTAGTGCCATGGTGTTATAAGCAGGAGTATAACTTACTATCAGGTAAAAGTCTAGTTCTCGTCGATGCACATCTCGAGTCTCCAGAGAACGAGCCTAATTTGGTGCAGTGTATATCATCCTAACTAGTGCCATGTTGTTATAAGCAGGAGTATAACTTACTATCAGGTAAAAGTCTAGTTCTCGTCGATGCACATCACGAGTCTCCAGAGAACGAGCCTAATTTGGTGCAGTGTATATCATCCTAACTAGTGCCATGTTGTTATAAGCAGGAGTATAACTTACTATCAGGTAAAAGTCTAGTTCTCGTCGATGCACATCTCGAGTCTCCAGAGAACGAGCCTAATTTGGTGCAGTGTATATCATCCTAACTAGTGCCATGTTGTTATAAGCAGGAGTATAACTTACTATCAGGTAAAAGTCTAGTTCTCGTCGATGCACATCTCGAGTCTCCAGAGAACGAGCCTAATTTGGTGCAGTGTATATCATCCTAACTAGTGCCATGTTGTTATAAGCAGGAGTATAACTTACTATCAGGTATAAGTCTAGTTCTCATCGATACACATCTCGAGTCTCCAGAGAACGAGCCTAATTTGGTGCAGTGTATATCATCCTAACTAGTGCCATGTTGTTATAAGCAGGAGTATAACTTACTATCAGGTAAAAGTCTAGTTCTCGTCGATGCACATCTCGTAGTCTCCAGAGAACGAGCCTAATTTGGTGCAGTGTATATCATCCTAACTAGTGCCGTGTTGTTATAAGCAGGAGTATAACTTACTATCAGGTATAAGTCTAGTTCTCATCGATGCACATCTCGAGTCTCCAGAGAACGAGCCTAATTTGGTGCAGTGTATATCATCCTAACTAGTGCCATGTTGTTATAAGCAGGAGTATAACTTACTATCAGGTATAAGTCTAGTTCTCATCGATACACATCTCGAGTCTCCAGAGAACGAGCCTAATTTGGTGCAGTGTATATCATCCTAACTAGTGCCATGTTGTTATAAGCAGGAGTATAACTTACTATCAGGTAAAAGTCTAGTTCTCGTCGATGCACATCTCGTAGTCTCCAGAGAACGAGCCTAATTTGGTGCAGTGTATATCATCCTAACTAGTGCCGTGTTGTTATAAGCAGGAGTATAACTTACTATCAGGTATAAGTCTAGTTCTCATCGATGCACATCTCGAGTCTCCAGAGAACGAGCCTAATTTGGTGCAGTGTATATCATCCTAACTAGTGCCATGTTGTTATAAGCAGGAGTATAACTTACTATCAGGTATAAGTCTAGTTCTCATCGATACACATCTCGAGTCTCCAGAGAACGAGCCTAATTTGGTGCAGTGTATATCATCCTAACTAGTGCCATGTTGTTATAAGCAGGAGTATAACTTACTATCAGGTAAAAGTCTAGTTCTCGTCGATGCACATCTCGTATCTCCAGAGAACGAGCCTAATTTGGTGCAGTGTATATCATCCTAACTAGTGCCGTGTTGTTATAAGCAGGAGTATAACTTACTATCAGGTATAAGTCTAGTTCTCATCGATGCACATCTCGAGTCTCCAGAGAACGAGCCTAATTTGGTGCAGTGTATATCATCCTAACTAGTGCCATGTTGTTATAAGCAGGAGTATAACTTACTATCAGGTATAAGTCTAGTTCTCATCGATACACATCTCGAGTCTCCAGAGAACGAGCCTAATTTGGTGCAGTGTATATCATCCTAACTAGTGCCATGTTGCTATAAGCAGGAGTATAACTTACTATCAGGTAAAAGTCTAGTTCTCGTCGATGCACATTTCGAGTCTCCAGAGAATGAGCCTAATTTGGTGCAGTGTATATCATCTTAACTTTATGCGTATCACTTACCATCAGGTTTAAATAGAAAAAAAATAGGAGTTATCAAAGTTTAGGCATAGTCTAAAAGATAAACCTAGGATGTAAGTAGAAGCTTTGATACCTAATGTGGAGGGGTAAGGAAACACTTACCATCAGGTGACTCGACTGTTCCATCGCTTCGTCCATGGAGAAATGATGGGAAGATCTAATCCGCGGCTTCGCGACATGAATCCGACGCCGCGATGTGATGGAGTTCAGGTGGTGGTGGGGAGACGGGCTAGTGAGAGGCTGGGTGGTGGTGGTGGTGGTGGGGGGTGTCGTCTTAGGTGCGACTGAGCGTTCCCCGTTTATGCCCGCAATAAATACAGAGTGCTCGTAACAGACGCCGGCATTAGCCAGCACGGTGACCCTTACCACTGCTGCTGCTGCATCCAACTGCATCAAGAATGAAGTCTTCCTACAATTCTACGAATTTGTCATCTTACTGCTGGAACGTTTATCTGATGGTAAGTTATACTCACTCACACGTGGCGCTAGTTACGACGATATACACTATACCACTTTCCCCTCCTCATTTCAGACATAAGATGTCGAGTCTCATTACCCCAGTAATTACACTAGCTACAACGCCCTTTAAACCGGATCACAGTAATGTATACACTCTACTTGTCGGCTGTAATAGGCGCTGCAGTGGTACTTACCACTACCAGCAAATTTTATTAGAATTAGACTTCCACTGGGTTTTCTGGAAGAGATAGCTAAAAGAGCATATAGATATTGCATTCATCATCATCAGCCTTTCTCTATCCACTGCTGGATGTAGACTCTCCTCCATTTTTTCACCAGATATGGTCTTCAGGTCTTCGCATCCAACCACCCACTTGCGACGTCCACTTATGATGATATCGGTCCACCTCTAAGGAGGGCGTCCTACATCTTCCACTTCAAGACTTGCCTCCTCCACCTGCTGTCACTGACACGGCAGGCATGCCGTATGCCAGCTCATCCAGCATGAGAGATCTGTCGACAGCATCAGCTCTTCGTTCCTGATCTTGTCTCCTTGCGTATTAATACATCGTTATAGACGTATCATATACCACCAGGTCAACGTCTCCAAAGTTCCCTTGCATACAGGAAAAACCTTTCAACATCAGATTACTGGAAGTCTTTGTTGCTGGAGAAAGTGTATATACAGCGACCGATAAACAGTACCATGCGAACATTACTGTGTTCCGGTTTGAAGGGCGCTGTGGCTTACGTCTAAAGGATGGATGTAGCTAGATTAAAGCTATGTTGTATTCAGAGCGTATCACTTACAATCAGGTGAGCGTGGCGCTCGTCTCGTGTAATAAGGGATGAGTTCGTGTCTAGTTGCGGTGGTTGCGGCCCCCGTCCAGACCCTAACCCTGAACCCGAAGGTTCCTCGATCACAAAAGTTCCACCTTCGTTCGAGTTCAGACGGTAGGGGTGGAGTCGTTCGACGGTTTATACCGTAGGAATCTTAAAAGTGGCGGCTCGATGATAAAGAGATGTTATAAACAGTTTATTGCTTGCTACCCTCAAATCAGCGGGTGGGTAGTCGGATTTTTTTTATATTTAACAAACCTGTGAACTGCTGATCTTTTTTGTCAACGATCCAATAAATCGTGATGTGGTATGCGGTTGTTGTTTTTTTATACAATTAAGCGACGACTCGAGCAGGAAGTTCACCTGATGGTAAGTGATACGCTCTGCCCATAACAAGGTGGCTTTACAGAGTGTGGAGCTGGTTAGGATGTTATACACAGCACCACATTGCGCTCATCGGCTGAGACATGTTCAACTATCGCAATAACTACATTTGCTCCAACTCCTTTCAAACCGGATCACAGCTACGTTTGCACACTACTATTTGGCGGCAGAAATAGAGACTGCAGTGGTTTCCATTTAGACGGTTTCCGGCAACAGAGACCTACCATCAGCAAAAGCACTAACCTAGTAATAGACTTCTCTTCTTTAAGATACCCTAAACACCATCCTAACTAGCTTCACGTGGTAATGGGCAGGCGTATTACTTACCATCAGGTGCACATCCCGTTCATCGCGTCACTTCGTTTAATAAACTCTTCAATCCAGAACATAAATAGTGTCAAAATAACGCTGTGTTCCGGTTTGAAGGGTTGCAAGTTAAATTACTGTGATAACGGGTGGTGATATGTTTTAAAGCGACAATGCGGTGCAGTGTATATTATCCTAACTGGAGTCTCGTCGATGTGGGCATGTTACTACTTACCATCAGAACGTCTCGGTTAAAACATTAACAGCAGTACTCGGTATGTGTACAGTTGATATCAAAAGTGGCTGGATTATTAGCGCGTGTGTTCTCCGCCGCTACGTCACCGCCGCCCGCGCGCGCACGGAAACGCACGAAGTTTGTCGACGACTTCCGACGGCGCACGATAATGTCCATGTGAAAATAACCGGCGCGAAACTATAGGTTTTCTAGAAAAGTCGATCACCTAGATCCGAGATCAATGGATACGATACGGAGGAACATAATCATTAAGTTATTTTTTTCAAAAATTAAGTTTTTAATCAATATTATAATCATCTATCTCTTTCTCTCTCTAGGGTCGTTTACCATGTCTGAGGATCGTGGTCAGTGCTAGATTTGCTGTCTGGAACTGATGATCTGCTTCCACCGACTTCCAGAGCCTCTCTTCCGATTGGGACGGTGAGATGGAGCCGAGCATCAGCCTGATCGCCAGACATACTGCTCTTAGACGCTTACACTGACTGTCTTCGGAAGTATAGAAGCAGTGGTTTCCTGTTCAGCATCAGGAGTTTTTGGAGTTACACTCCAAGGTCACTGATGCCTCTTCGGTCAACTGCCAGTCGCCACAACGTCGATGTCTAGCAGGAAGCACCGTGATCCTTTGAGATCTCCGCCGCCCATTCACGGTGAACCATAGACACGTTCTGAAGAGGTTAACCGTTGGGTTGGTACAGATTTTATTTCCGGTCACCCCTTACTCATAATCATGAGTCTCAAAATGATCGTAATTTTTTTTAAATCTCGATGAGAGAGACTGAACGCTAGTTAGGATGATATACACCGCACCACATCGTGTCCCTCCCCTATCTTAAGCTTCACTACCTCAGTTGTTATGCGCAGGCGTATCACTTACCATCAGGTGAACGATCTCCTCTCGACGCTTATAGATTTATTTTTTTAATTTTATGTGAAAATATAATGCCGCATCCATCGACTACACATCAACGCCTCCGTTCCGGATAACGCATTCAACATTTAATACATATCGGCAACCGCTTTATTTCCTGTCTGTTAAACGAAACTAGGTTTTAATGCAATCATTTATTAATGTTAAAGTATTCACACTATAACTAGTATCATCAATAAGCGAACCTAAAGGGTAGTGTATACACCCTTAACTATATCTAGTATATATATAATAGCTCTGCTCGTATTGTTTATTCGACCATACGATAAGACAATATATAAAGCTGGTTAGGATGATATACACTACGCACTGGTGTACAATCACATATACCATTGATAGGTCTTTATTGTCGGAAACCGGAACACTTACTTCTGTTGATAAACAAGTAGTGTGCAATTGCTGTGATGGTCGGTGATAACTTCACCTGATTTTAAGTGATGCTAGCCTATAACAACGTGGCGCTATTTAGGATATCACACACTGCATCGTGCTCGTCGTCTTCAAACATGTTGAATCTGGTAACCTCAGTAATTTCATTATCAACAGCGCCCTTTAAACCGGAACACATATTTGCACAGTACTATTTGACGGTGGAAATAGGAGCAGCGGTGGTACTTACACTGTAAAAGAGACAGCATCAGTAGTAGTAAATTTTCTA
The DNA here is from genome assembly GCA_029032895.1 of Troides oblongomaculatus. NCBI lineage: Eukaryota > Metazoa > Arthropoda > Insecta > Lepidoptera > Papilionidae > Troides > Troides oblongomaculatus. The sequence goes on from JARDWC010000435.1 coordinate 320,214, forward strand.
GAGTGTTCCGGTTTGAAGGGCGTTGTAGCTGGTGAAATTACTGAGGTAATGAGATTTAACATTTTATCTCTTAAGCTTTAATGTGGTGTAATATATTGATTTAATTAGCGCCACGGTTATAAGAGTATCACTTAAAATTAAGTGAACTTCTTGCTTTGAAACTCCAAAGAAAATCTTTACAGGCTTCTTACTATGATTTAGTACTGATAACATATTAAAATTCTTTCATCACAGCAGCCGATAGATGTCCACTGCTGGACATAAACCTCACCCAAATAATCCCACACGTGGGGTTGGGATTCAGTAGAGGTGAGAGTTTATAGAAAGCAAACTTTACGTACTATAAACTACTTCACGTTGTGTTAGCGCTTTAAACTTATAACACCGGTTTTCACGTGATCGAGGACTAAATAAATATATTTCCTATATAAATATATGTATGTATATATATATTTATATAATAACATACAAAGCACGTTAAGCGTTACTTAAAGCAATAGTAAAGCGGTTAGTACGGAGTCGTACGCAATAGGAACAGCGAAATTTAATTAGAGCTAAACATCAGCTAAAGCTTAAACTAATTAACTAAACAATGAGCAATCGATCCGCCGCGAGCTGACGCTGTACAGGAAACCCTGCCCCGGTGGGGTGGCGCCGGCCCAACTTACGCGTTACGCTTAATAAGATTTACTAGAACAAAATGCAGCTGAGCGACGCGGTGCCGGTGACGTCACGGCGCAGCGGTTGGACGCCCGCCGCGACACTAACCGGTAACGGAGTGCGATTCCGAACTCACTTGGTGATTTGAATGCTGGTTACCATATATATATAAAGTAGACTAATCTGATGGTACGACTGTGTTGTGAGATAACCCACTGCTTTATTGTTCACCTGATGGTAAGTGATACGCTAGTTAGTATGATTTGTGCACCACATATCGTTAGCCGATGGATCCACTCCTGATCATAGGCCTCCTCCAAAGATACCTAGGACGATCGGGTGGCGATTCATGTGAGAGGATTTGGGCTGTTCCACCACGCTGGCCCAACGCCGGTTGGTGGGAGTGAGAGCCTCGTTGATTAGCAGGGTATACCACGAGCAAATGAGGTTGGCTTAGGTCTCGTGAGTTGTTGTGCGGGACCTCTTACACATCTGTCTCCTAACCTCAGTAATTTCACTAGCTACAGCACCCTTCAAACCGGAATATACTAATATTCGCACAGTACTGCCTGTCGGTCGCAATATATGCTGCATTAGTTTCTAGACGGTCTCCAGGAACAGAGACCTACCACCAGCAAAACTTAAACACTTGAGGGGGTAAAGAGTATAATTCATACTGTAGATTATATTTATAATAGATTTTAGTTTGTTTCTTAGTTGAATTATTATTATTTTATTTATATATTAGTTATTATTATCGGTTAGTGGTACTCAGCTGACATTGCACTGTCCATACATACCCTTGATTTCCACTATACTGATTTATATTATTAGTATTGACTGTGACGAAAATATATTAATATGTTTTCATTCTCAAATATAACGAGAGTATGTTTATCTTTTTTTTTAGTACTTTATCAATTTACTGGTGTTGGGTCTAGACCGCTTAGGTGAGTACTGCAGTAATTATTTCTGCCGCCAAATAGTCCCAAAAATTCCGGTTTGTATAGCGCTGTAGCTACTGTAGTGTCTCAAGGCGAGGAGCGCATTGTGGTGCTGTGAATACCGTTCCTACTAGCGCCCTTACAATGGCGCTAGTTGGAATAATATTCACAGCACCACATTGCGCTCCTAGCTTTGAAACACTACAGCAGCTCTAGTCTCGTCGATACATTTAACAATAAAGATTTGATAGTAAATGTATGTTTAAATTCTCACCGTCTTGCATTAGTTGATAGTCGACTAAATGAGGAATAAAACTAAAAAAGAAATAGTTTTTTTAAGTGAAGCTACCAGCTTCGGTTGGCGATAAAACACTAAGTTGGCGCTGGAAGCCTGACGAGTGCGGCTAATGACGGCGAGCCTGCACTCGCCGCCGATGAATGTCAGCTACAGACTACTTGTTAGTAACCTTTTCGACTATTTCAAACATAGACATTTATTTATCTATTACTATTCAATCGTTCAAGTAGGCCTATGTCCAGCAGTGGGCGTCTGTCGGCTGATGATGACGATTCAATCGTTCTCTCTCTCTAACCAACTACATATAGTAAAGTACTAAATGAAAATCTGTGTTGTTCACTAAGTGACAACATTTACACTTAACTACGGCCATTTTGTACCATTGCAGTAATACGTATACATATATATATCACGCCTCGTTTCCAATAGGGTAGGCAGAGACCAGCTCTCTCCATTTGCCACGGTCCTGGCACACCTCTCGCTTCCTCCACTTTCATGAGCGTCTTCATGCATGCTCGCCGGCTGCGAGTACTATTGACCCGGCCTTTCTTCAGGACATCTTCGATTCGATCGGAACATGTCCCGCCCAGGTCGACCTGCACCGATTGCACCTTGCGAATTGTAAATAATAAAATGGCGCCTTCACGATGTTCCCCATAGAAAGTCGAAGCGGCGCAGATCTCGCGTTCCATTTTCAAATCGTCGCCGTCTAAATGCTGCGCGCGTTCGATTTCAATATGGCGGGACGAATTAAACATTTTTTTTTTAATCTTGTAATATTATAATATAAATGACGTGTAAGAATTCCCGCAATACAACATACAGGATCCAAGTGGACCTAACGAGGCTCTGGCTCCCACCACCCATTATGTCAACGTGATAAGAAGTGGCCTAAAATTCCCCATATGAAACCCTACAAACGACGGCTTCCGGTGATGCAGGCGGCACAGGACTGAGTCCAGCAGTGGACTGCTATCGGCTGAAAGGGAAGGTGGTGGTGGTATTGATATACCCAGGCAGCCGTGTGACTTGCCATCAGGTGAACGTTTTGCTTGACTTGCCGAAAAAAAATCTTTCAGGTTACCTACTCTCCTTGCTGTTAATCAATATTACTAGCTGTTAGTTAGGCCTATGTCCAGCAGTGGGCGTACATCGGCTAATGATGGTGATATTAGTATGTGAGAGAGAATTTAGACCAATATCAGATGAGCTGTATCAGTCGGTCGCACTACTAGCAATATATACAGCAGGGAATAGGATATGGGTAAGTATCATAGACAAGCATTAGTACAGTAGGGGTAGCATCATCAGCTGATAGACGAGCAGGCTTCCCCAAAGATCTTTACGTTTGTATGTGTTAATATAGGGGGGGTTTGGGTCATTTCCCACCTCACTGGCTCTTAGAAGGTTAGTATGAACCAGAGCCCAGAGTACACGATCAAATGTTGGCTTGGGTTCCTTCAAACGTTATGCAGGATATCTTTCACCCCTATTTCTTTTAAAGACTAGGTTAGGTCCAATATGGTCTTTCGAGCACTGAGCCAATGGTACAGATGCGATGTGCACGTGGGTGAGCTCGCGTGCGTAACCTAGTATTGCATCAGCCATAAATCATGCCGTGTGCTATTTATAAAGTAGCCACTTGGCAATTTACTCATTGAGTGCATCAAACTGCTGTCTGGCCTCGGCAAACTACAGCTGCATTCATCACAATGGAATGTTAGGACACCGCCCACTTGGTGAGGTTCAGAGATATCATGGAACCGGCGACCGGCTTGATCGGGAACGGAAGATGTTTGGATTGAACCATAATTGGTATGAGCTTCCGATGAAAGGAAACGTAGCTAGGAAACCGACATGTTACAAGAACAGCTGTTATTGGAGACGCCATATCCGTCGTGATAGTATGATTGGTTATAAGCTTTGATTACCAAGGTAACCGACACAGTCCAAAAGATTCCTGACCTCAAGTGGCAATGGGTAGGACACATCGCTCGAAGGGCTGACAGCCGATGCGGCACTAAGGTTCTAGAATGGCGACCGCGTACCAGAAGACGTAGTGTTGGCAGACCCTCCACCAGGTCCAGGTGGTCCGACGATCTGGTGAAGGCTGCGAGAAGCAGCTGGATCGATCGATATGAAGATCTTTGGAGGAAGCCTAGGTCCAGCAGTGGACGACTTTCGGCTGATGTTGATGAAGCTTTGTTTCTCTCGTAGAAGTGTCTCCATGTTTCACCATATCGCTTGATTGAAAGAAAAATGCTATAAGGAACTAGTCCATAGATCTTATTACCTTTTGGCGAGAAATTAAAAAAAATACGAAGCTCTATGAAGTCTAAGATATTTAACCACATACAGCCTAGAACGTTAGTATCAAAAAGCAGCTCAGAAAAGAAAACCTAGTTAGTTATTTAAGTAGCTACGGCTCCTATCAAATGTGCTAACAGTTTGTAGATGTAACAGTAATATTTGGCACGTGTCTGTTACCGGTTAATTACCACCACAGCCTCTATTGTTACCGCCAAACAGTAATATATAAACATTACTGTGTTGCTATTTGAAAGGTTGGACCGCCTAGGTAGGTACCACTGCAGCGTAGACAAACAGTACTGTGCAAACATTACTGTGTTCCGGTTTGAAGGGCGCTGTAGCTAGTGTAATTACTGGGGTAACAAGACTGAACATCGTCTCACGGCGACGAGTGCAACGTGGTGAAGTGTATACCATTATATAGCGCGCGTTGTTATGGGCAGGCGTATAACTTACCATCAGGTGAACTCTCGTCTATTTGCTTAATGAAATTACTGTGGTAACGACTTTTTTTTTATTCAGAAATGAGCGGGAATTTTTCTGGCGTTAAGAAAATACATCGCCACGTTGCACTCGTCCTTGAGACATAAAATCTTAAGTCTAATTAACGCAGTAATTTTAATAGATACAACGCCCTTCAATCCGGTACACACTACCTAAACGTTCTTTGGTAACAGACCACGACAAAGAGACGTGACTTAATATATGTCTTAAGGCGATTAGCACAATATCATCATCGTCATCAGCCGCTAGACGTCCACTGCTGGACATAAGCCTCCCCCAAAGATCTCCACATCAACTGATCCTATGACAGGCACTAAGAGTCGTCGATAGTAAAGCTTCATATTGGGGGGGATTTGGGCTTTTTCTCATCACGCTGGCCCAATTCGGGTTGTTGGAAGCCACAGCCTCGTTTGATGATTCACCAGGTCCTGGTGAAGTTAGCATAGGTCCCTTGATTGTTGATGTGATCATCCTTACTAGCACCATTATATTGTGGGCAAGAAATTTACCATCAGGTGAACATTTCCCTCGTCAAGTCGTACTGTGAAATATTAAAAAAAAAAAAACAACAGTAATGTTTGCTTATATACCAGTAAAAACCCTGTCTGAGGAATCGAACCAGGGACTTCTATGCTATATCACAGTTGCGGCTGCACCACGGAGTCAGGTCGGTTGAGCGCGGAAGAACTGCGTTTTAAAGTATATTCCTTAAAATGGCTGCCTTTGTGCTTCCGCCTCTTTGTTAAGCGGACTACTATTAACTTTACAAAGAGCATTTTTTGGGGGATATCCTTTGTGTGGAGCTGCGCCTTAACAACGTCCTTTACGACGCTAAAGGATGCGGTTTCAGGATGTACTTATGTAAGAGCTTTAACATAAAAAGAATTGCTTCAGGAACCGATGAAAGTTTACTGAAACTTGAAACCTTCGTACGGCAGCGGCCCCTTTTTTAAGTACATATTAAGTTCAAAGGTCAAAGTAAAAATAAGCGGCTAATGTCAAAGGTCAAAGGTCAAGGTCAAAGTTGATTTGGCATTGACTTTACTGTGTGAATATTTTTAGCAATATTTTCTGTATTCAAAGCTAATATGTACCCTGGCCATGATCATCAGCTGATATACGTCCACTGCTGGACATAGATGTCCACATCGATCGCTTCCGCGTTGATCGCATCCGGTTGGACTAGACTAGTCCTTGACTGTAACTCCACCGGATGTATAACTGATCTTCCTGATGCACTACAAGTGATGAAGAGCACCAGTCTAGAAGAAGCCAACTCACTCTTCTCTTGAAGACTCATTTAACTTCTCTGTTAACAGTCTGGTGTAACTGATAAGTACCACCGCAGCTTCTATTTCTCCAAACATTACTGTGATCCTGTTTAAAGGGCGCTGTAGCTAGTATAACTGCTGGAGTGACGAGGTTTAACATTTGTCTCAAGGCGACGAGCGCAATGTGGTGTTGTAAATACCATCATAACTAGCGCCACCTTGTTACTGTCAGGCGTATCACTTACCATCAAGTGAACGACCAGCTAGTCTCGTACGTTCATTAAAAAAAAAATTACAAGTGGATACTCTCCTTAAAAATATCTGCTCTTGATTTCTGTAGACTATTTAAAACAGATAGAAAAAAAAAGTTGGATGAGTGAGATCAATGAGACTAGAATGTTCCGTAGTGGGTGGGTGTCCCAACGGTGGGAATATCTATTGAGCAATTACTATTATAATTTGAAGGCATTCCTGGAGCAGTTTTGTGTAACCAATTTTTTTCAGTTGCGCCAGAAACTGTTTCGTGGTCAGTCAGTTCTTCAGCTACGTCGTAACTACTGATATGCCGATCTTGCTCCACTTTTTCAAAAATGGCATCCATTTTATCCGTAATAGGGTCAAGACCAGAGTGAAGTGCATCTTTGACATCAAAACTTCCGGATTGAAAATGTTCAAACCAAATTAGTGCTACTCTCAGACACTGCACACTGCACACTGCACACTGCACACTGCACACTGCACACTGCACTAGCTCTATAAACATCGCAACATTTTTTTCGCAGATCGCGTTGCATTATCACCTTTTTGTAGCAAAATTTTGAAATGTATCGAACTTCTGCATCATCTTGACTCAGTACGAAAAACAAATGAAAATCACACATTTTCCTAATTTTGAATTTGGAATTGTGTTCTATAAAATTCAAACTTTCAACGACACCAAAACCAGCCAGACACAAACAGTATCGCAGCAAAGAGATTTTATTACAAGTTCACACATACTGTAATGCGAAAACACTTTTTCCCCGACCTATTAGATCGCCATAGTTCCCATTCCTGTCGATGAACCACAGACATTACTGTGAACCGGTTTGGAGGGCGCTGTTACCAGTGAAATTACTGCGGTACCGAGACAACATATTTCTTCAGGCAGTACGACGATCCTCCTATCGAGCGCTACGTTATTATGATCAGGCGTATCACTTACCATCAGGTGAATGTCCCGCTCGTCTAGTCACTTAGTTGTGATAGATGGATAGAACTTGACCTCCTTCCATGGGGTATGGTAACCCTTAAGAAATGCTTCAGTAGACTTATTACCTTCCCCCATCCCCTCCAATCAAATAATCATCAGTCATCCTTTGCATGATGATTAGGATGATGTACGCAGCACCGCATTGCACTCTTCGCTTGAAGACATAAAATATTAAATCTTTTTATCCCCAGTAAAATCATTAGCGCCCTTCAAACCGGAATACAGTTTACGAACAACTGTTTGACGGAAATGGGAACTGCGGAGATCTAACTGCATCATCACCGTCATCACCGTCATCACCAGATCGACCAGCATATACCATTATACTGAGAAGTAATCGTGCGACTAACTAGTTTAGCAAAAGACGAAGAACAAAAAAAAAAAAAGATTATACAAAAAAAAATTTGAATAATTTCCGTGAAACGTTTTCCGTTTGTTTGATTTAATTAATGAAACGTTTCCGTTTTAACTCGCCGGCTCACAACGCATCCGTTGCAGCGGCCATTTCAGCAGCAGCACGGCGATAGCTTAATTATTTATTGTTACACAGCTTATTGTTATATAATTCGGTTTGTTTTCACCCCATCAGCATCTGTCCCCGCCCGGTACCGAAGGGTTGCAATTGATAAGCGGAAGCGGATTTTATAATTTTCTATATTGTAACCTTTAGTGTGAAGATCTATCGGCTGAAGATGACAATGATATAGTAACCTGCTTTGCCAGTTACACCCCCACCACTCCGTTTGGAATGAATTACTTCTTTTACCACCAACGAATAAGTTATGACGGAAGACAAGGTGAGTTCTTTAAGTATATACACAACCAGTCATGTAAACAGAGAACCAGAGATGATCATCATCAGCCGATAAACGTCCACTGCTGGACATTGACCTATTCCAAAGATCTCCACATCCAGCGGCTTCTCGCGACCTTCGTAGTAGTAGGGGGCGTTCGTAGAGGTTCATATGGGAGGATTCGGGCCATATCCGATCACGCTGGCCTAATGCGGGTTGGTGGAAGCTAGAGCCTCGTTTGTTGATTAGCAGGGTGCATCACGAGCTGGTGGGGTGGACTTGGGTCCCGTGAGTTTTTGTGCGGGACCCTTGACACCCCAGAGAAAATAAATACACCTAATATTACCCTATATACAAGACAGATGATTTAGAAGTAGAAATATACGTATAAATCATAATAATATATTTAAATCAATAGATAGATATATTATATTATATATATATAAATATATATAAAATCTATATATATTCTATTTTGATGTCGCTAACACAACTTCCGCTTGCACTTGTAACTAGAGACATAGCGAAGCTTTTAAGCTAATTAAGCAGTTCCCGGCGGGCCCGCGGCACCGCGCCCGGCGCCCGGAGCCCGTTACCGATTGTCCGCCGTTACCGACTCGAGATTAGTGCGCGCCGCGACAAACAATTAGTTTACTTAATTTAATTAATAACTAATTAATTAAACACACAAAAACATTATAAAAGTAAATCTATAATAAACACAGAATAATGCTAGATATACGAAGGATAGCTTTCATTTGGTACAGAGATGAGACTAAAGGTGAGAAGCCTTGCCATCATGCTCAGCACTCCAATCTATAAGTCTACTTACTTGTTCTTTCATCATCAACAGAGACCTAAAGTTTTACAAAGTACGAGGGTGCCGAGGAGGACAACAGGTCCCCCAAGGTCATGTTTAGGCGTAGCACAGGGAGGCACTGGTGCGTTTCTTAGGAAGTACCGGCGTCTATCCTAACGCACCGCCGAGATGATTACAGACGTTTAAAATTACATATATCTTTGTCTGCTTCCCAAAAGCAGAGGAGCTTTTGAGATTTATCTCCCGATAAAAAAGGTATCATTACCTCAGTTATTTCACTGGCTAAAACACCCTTCAAACCGGAACATATCTTACTTAATATCTTATGCCTTGACCAGACGACTTTACAATCTTGATATTGGTCTGCATGTTGTTTCTTCGTTCCTGGTCATATTCACCCTTATAATATATTAAACTGTTTGTTACCGGAAGTAAAGCACATGTTCAAGTTATGATAAATATTTTAACTGATCATTTCATCGAAATTTTCATTTGATCTTCGTCTTTCATGATAAGCCTTAATTTTGGACTTGGTCTTGATTATTCGCAAGACCAAGACTAAGACCAACTTTACTCGACAGTACGACGAGCATAATGTGTTGTTGTGTATAACATCCTAGCTGGCGCCGTAGTGTTCAAGGCAGGCGTATCACTTACCAACAGGTGATCGTCCCGCTCGTCTCATCACTTTGTAGAATAAGAAAAAAAAGCATTAAGTAGATTGGGGGTGGTGAAGTGTACAGTCGCCGAGACAAATGAGCCGCGTCGCGCCGCGACACTGACGGACGCCGGTAATTAGTCTTAAAAATTGCGACCGCCCCTGTACACTGCGCTGCAAGAAAACTGTGCCGCCGGAAGTATTATCCATCTACCTATATTTAAAAAAAAATCCAGTCGCTATAATTTATATTAAGTACAGCTCATTGTAAACTATAAGAGATCATAGCTTATAAGAATATTCTCATTGTACCCTTCTAACTATATAAACCCTTGTATAAAATAAAAATTCAGGTCGTCCGCATTCCCAGGGTAGGCAGAGACCAGCTCTCTCCACTTGCCACGATCCTGGCACACCTCTCTCGCTTCCTCCACTTTCATGAGCGTCTTCATGCATGCACGTCGGCTGCGAGTACTCTTCACCCGGCCTTTGTTCAGGACATCTCCGATTTGATCGGACCATGTCCGCCTAGGTCCACCTGCACCGATTTCTCCAATCACCTTGTTGCTCTTTCGTCAAACTTTTTTCGTCCGTTCTTTCAACATAATCTATATTATATATAGTAATAAAATATAAAGTTTACCTGATGGTGATTCATATCATCAGCCGATAGTAACCACTGGTGGACATAACTCCACAGGTAAGGATTTATGTGGACTGATTTGAGCCAATTTCTACTCTGCGGGTAGGTCGGAGCCAAAGCCTCGTCTGATGATTTCCAGGGTCCACCACTAGCAGGTGAGGTTAGCTTGGATTCCTTGTTGTACAGGAACCCAAAACCCCATGATGATTGATATGCTCGCCTATAAACAATGTAGCGCTAGTTGGGATGATATACACAGCACCACGCTGTGCTCTTCCTAAAATATGAGGTCTCGTTACGTTAAGAATAGGACTAGGATAAGCTCTGCTTGTAAAAAAAGGCGACTAAAATAGTTTTCGTGTTCATGGGCTTTGAAGGAGGTACCCTCATTGCTTACTAATCGAGCCCGGGAGGAGAAAGAGGTGGTATGAGTGCCTGTCGTGTTAAAACGGGGGTGCCGAGAACTACAGCCTTCCCAGGGACTTGCTTGAGTAGTGGTGTTAGGAGGCACTGGTGCGTTCTTAGGCCATACAGTGGCCCACCAAAACGTACCAACGAGAAATTTTGAGACCTTTATAGTTCCACATAATCTTGTCTTCTCCCCAGAAGTAGGGTATCTTTTTAGAAGATTTCCCTCTCGTTACCTCAGTAATTTCACTGGCTACAACTCCCTTCAAATCGGAACATACTAATGTTTGCATACTGCTGTTTGTCGGCAGCAATAGGCGCTGCGATGGTACCTAGACCGTCTCCGGCAACAGATACCTGCCACTAGTAAACTACCAGGAAATAAAAGGTTTTTTTATATATTAATATATGAAAAGAAATGTATATTTATATTTTAACTGCTTCCGGTGCGGTATGACACTTGGCTTGATGTACCTGATTCGATTACGGAGCCTCATGTGGAGTTTTGTTGGCGGAAGGATTTTTAACGCCCCCGCCCAGCTACCAGTTGTAAATCTGTCCTTACAGCTCCTGTATCGGTCTTCCGACTTTTAACATATGATATTAAAAAAAAACAGTATATATATATTTATTGTATGTTACTGTACACTTAACCAGTGAACTTGGTGAGTAGCGTATCTGCAGCTCGTCACACCGCGCTGCAAGCTGCAGCCCTTCTTCCTGCACCACATTTAATTCGACCTTCACTCGGTCTAGCTGGTAGATAGTTAACACTTAAGTTAATACTGTAATTATTATTAAGTTAAAGTTAGTGAGCAGGTAACACGGATGTAGAACATCCTCTCTTCTGGATGATGATGAGACAAGATGGATTGGCGACATCTTCAGGGCGGTCGGAAGTGAGAGGATGTGAAAAGCTGAGGATTGCATTTGATGGCTGGCCTATAGCCAATAGTACATTAACTAAGATGGAATGGAATGAATAATATATGATATGTAAGGGGTCTCACACAACAACTCATGACACCCAAGTCAACCTCACCAGCTCGTAGTACAGCCTGCTAATCAACAAACCAGGCTCTGGCTCCCACCAACATGCATTGGGCCAGAGTGATGGTAAATTGGCGTAAAATCCCCCACAAACCCTTACAAATAACGACCTCTAGTACCTGATGTAATCTTTGGGGAGGCCTATGTCCAGCAGTGGACGTCTACTGGTTGATGATGATGATGAATATACGTTAAAGGTAAAGAGTGGAAGATGAATATAATGTATGGAAGAAAAAAAATATAAGATAACATGAAAAGTATCAAAAAATGATGTACTAACTAGTTTTTTATTAAAAAAAAACCAAAGCATTAATAATTTTTTTTATTAATTACTAGTAACAAATCCGTTATATAACACTGAATTACACAAGTTACATTTTTTTTAAGTAATTAAGCGACGAGACTAGCGGTACGATCACCTGATGGTAAGTCATACGCTCGCCCATAACAACGTGGCGCTATTTAAGATGGTATAGAATATACCACATCGTCGCCTGACACATACGTTGAGTCTCGCTACCCCAGTAACTACAATAGTTACAGCGCCCTTCAAACCGGAACAAAGTAATGTTAGCGCTGCGGCTGTGCCCTCGTAGACGATCTCCGGCAACAGATATCTACCACCAGTAAATGTATAGAGAATACGAGCAAACGAGCGAACAGTTCACGTGATAGTAAGTGATCACTGCCAGCCATGGACAGTCGCAACATCTGAGGAGTCGCAGCTGCGTTGTCGATCGATAAGGAAGTGATAAGTTCCATTTTGGAAGTCTTGATTAAAAAATAAATTGATAGGATTCTACATCAACAAGTCCATTTTAGATCAGACAGTAGCGAACAATCAGTACTGTGTTCCGGTTTAAACGGCGTTGTAGATAGTGAAATTATTGGTGTAATTATAAATTAAGCAACAATCACATTACATATGTAGTATATATCATACTAATTAGACCCACGTTGTTATAATCAATATTACTATCATAGATGTACTATAATTATATTAATTATTAAAAAACAAACGAATTTAATATGTCCGCATGTACACAGCCATTGTGTTTAACCGCCAAAATCAGACGCATGAATAATTCACGAGGCGCGCTCCGCACCTCTATTCACTAAATGTTAATATAACGCACACATATATAGCACACGTACGCACAGCTTGCACGTACAGCGTTACGTAAGTTTTGTATGTGTGCGTCTAGTTTGAAAATTTGGCCACTCCCGCGCATCCTCCGATTGGTTTGTCGCTGCTTAGAAAAAAAATTAGAAGGTACATTTATTCGGGCCAACGAACGCTATTGGTTATTTTTTAATTTCTCATCGTATTAAACATATCGCGTATAGTCCAACCAGCATTAGTACTGATACTGGTCATTAACGAAAGAGGTTAATAATAAAAAGGTTATATTATTTTAATAAAACAATTAAAGTGTTGACAGAATAAAACCTATCCGATATTGATATTCATTTATTTATGACTATCTGTTACCCGTCTACCTTGCTGGCCGTAATATATAATTAGACTTGAAATTAGTCTGAAATATTCCCTTGGAACGACTATCTGTAGCAACCGTTACTATAGCAACCGCATAAATAATACTTATAGAAAAAAAAAAACGATCTTTGAAATAAAAAAAATGTATTTACAAATCATTCCGCGCCGTGTGCTCGTGTTCGTACGTTTAATGATTTTAATTTTTAAAATTAAATGTAAAATATTAAAAAAAAATTATTCGTTAATTATATTAAAAATGAAACAATAATATAAATACTCGTGTCGCTGTGTAATGAATATATAAATGATATTACAACTGACAATACACACACAAAGTAACTCACGCATAGATGTTTGTGTAGTAGTGTGCGTCTAATCAGGGTCGCCCCACTCCGGCGTCCGAAATTTGAAGCGCGTTAGATGATTGGCCGCCATCTTGCCGCGGGCCGGGGCGCGCTGGTTTATTTTTTCGTTAGAACTGGTCGATCCGGTTATGGCATTAGTTCTTTTGTAAATGGTCGATGGAGTGATGGCGTCTCGAGTGGTAGAAGGGGAAATTTAGAGCCACTCTCCACAATTTTTTTCATTTCTCCTTTTTTTTTCTCGACTCATTGTAGTTTTGTATTGTTTACGTATATATATATATATATATATATAATAGTATAAATAGTTTCTATGTAGCTAGTAACACTGTATATTTTACTAGTTAGAGACTGACACTTGACACTATCGTTCAGATTTTTCAAAGAATCTTTTACTGCTGTTAAATCTACGGTCCGGGAGTCGGTCTAGTTGTACAAACAATACAGTATTCCGGTTTGAAGGGCGGCTAGTGAAATTACGGGCATAACGATACTTAACACCATATATATCATTCTAAGTAACACCACGTTTTATGACCAGGCGTATCATTTACCATCAAGTGAACGTCTTACGAGACCTGTCGCTTATTGAATAAAAAAAAAAATCTTTTTTCAAAGCTTTGTCATGATTTTAAAGTTTTTTTTTACTTTAAATGTTTTAAAAAAGAAAATAATATTTTTAAGAAAGTATAAAGTTTAAATAGTATTACTTCCGGTAGTGATAAATGGTAACCTAAAAATAAGTATATACAAGTTACTACCATAACCATGGAAAATATTTGATGACATCACTTTTGTTTTTTATGGGAAACCCATCGAGAATGTTTTGTATTAAATGTTTTTTTCTTCTTTAACACGCAACACCGACGAAGATGACGGTCGAGCCATCAAAATTGTTTTAAAAATAAATCGTCAAGTGAAATCACCAGCGGCCTTGGTCGCCCGTCGGCCATTTTAACAATGAAAGGACGAAATAATTTAAAAACTTAGTTTATATCCATCTCGGTGGAACACGAAGGGACAATTAAACTGACAGAATGCATAAATCGAAGTAATTAAAATTGCATAATTACATAAAACGTTACCATCACGACAGGTGTTTTTTAATCTGTGGACGTATAATTCATCTATCTAATTTTTATTTAAGTATTTAACTGAGAAGTAACCTCTTTTGTATTGTACAAATGCCGTACTCGTTCGGAACGAGCGAGCCACGAGCGTGCAAGCTTCCATATAATGCATTCCTGCATCGTCCCAGGGCTATTTTTAACGCGATTGTCAAACGACAACAAAACCCCAAATTGGATGCACACACACACACACAGCAGCACAGTAAGCTGAGTCAGAAGATATATAGGATATTACTTGCAATCCCGCTAAATAAGGATTGATGAAATTAATTATAGAGGAGATGAATAAATCTTTACACAATAGCAATGACTGCTGAACCAGCCCCATCTCCCCGTAAAATTTGTATCTAGGTAGTCCGTGGAGGCTTAAGCTAAGTCCTCTGGAGGGTTTTCGTCGCCTTCTAAACAACCTGAGAAGGACAATGGCTGGACGTGGTCTCCGGTCGTTGAAGTAGTACTCTGGCTGGTAAGGTCTGCGTAAAGCATACCCTGGTATTATCCCAGCATAGCGTTAGTGAGGCTGCGAAAAATATCCACATAACTCTGACTTCCCCCCAGAAAGCAGTCTTTTCGAAGATTTCTCTCCCGAAACAAAAAAAAAACCTCTAGAAGGTTTTCTCAGTAGTTACCCAGTGAGTGATAAAGAACAAAGCTTGGCCTAACACTAGAGCTTATGAAAGTAAATGCGTTGTTTTCCATCAAGTTTGAAAAAAGTACCCACACATAGACACACACACACACACACACGTATATAAAACAATAAGGAACACATTGCCGGCCAACAGCTGCACACAGGGACACCGTGTCGGAACACCGAAACGCACAATCCGACGCACACACAGACAAAAGGCCCCAATTCGAATTCCGAACGCGCGCAGCACAGTTTCCGCAATGGCGGCGCGGTCGTTGGCCCCACGATTTGGAGGGCGCCGGTGACGTCACGGCGCTGACCTGCCCCACGGCGACCTTGAACGCGGCGCAAATATTTCGGCGCGAGACAAACCGCTCCTCACCCATACGGGCGGGCGGAAGCTGAATTGTTTTCGGCCATGTTTGTTTTTGTCTGATATATCTTTGGACTTTTCTTTCAATTTATTTCAAAATGTGTTTTGAATTGGCGGTGTAACCTCAGGAATGACAAGTGTACATCAGTACTATGGTGGTCACAAACATCACTGTGTCCGGTTTGAAGGGCGTTATACTTAGTGTAATTGTTGGCGCAATGCGGTGCAGTGTTTACCATACTAAATAGCGCCACATTAGTTAGACGTATCACTTACCACCAGGTGAACTTTTTATCGCGAACAGTGATGTATCAATCATTAGCTGATAGACGTCCACTGCCAGGCCTCCTCCAAAGATCCTCGACTCGACATCAGCATGGCTTCCGGTACCTCCGGGCACCAGGGTCCGTTGTTTGTAAGGGTTCATATAGAATTGGGCCATTTCTCATCATGCTTGCTTAATCGGGGTTGCTGGAGTCAGACCCTTAGCAGGGTGCACCACGAGTTTGACGTTGGCTTGGGTTCCGTGAGCTTTTGTACGGGACCCCTTACACACGTAATATATAAGGGTTTTTTAATTACTTAATGCTAGTAATATAATTGTTTACATTTTTTTTTAAATCCTGATGAATGTCCTAAGGACATATCCAATCAGGTGAACGTCCTGCTTATCTGTTGCAATTGGCTGAACCGAATCGGTAAACAGTCTGCGACGGTCGCCTTACTGCAAACAGTTTGTCAAACATTTGAGCAAACATTGCTTCAAATGTTTGATCAATCGTTTATAGTATCAGTTGAAGTCGGCACGATCACCTGATAGTAATATTATATTACCTATATAGCTCTAATTAGTATGATATACCACCACATTGTGATTGTTGGATAATGTATCATTACAGCAATGTTATCATTAACTACAACGCCTTTCAAACCGGAACACATTAATGATTGTACGCTACTGTTTAATCTAGAATTGACTTGTTCATGTAGAATACTATCAGTTCTTGTCTAATCAAGATGTCAAGGAAGGGGCTTCATCATCAGCCGAGAGACGTCCCCTGCTGGACATAGGCCCTCCCACAAAGATCTCCACATCGAACAGTTCCGCAGAAATATAAAAAGCGTACTCCATCCTTATAGATCGACATCGCAGCTGCGACTCTTCAGTTGATGCTACTGTCCATGGATGACAGAGATCACTTACTATCACGTGAACTGTTTACTGGTGGTAGATCTCTGTTGCCGGAGATCCTCTACGTGGGTACTAGCCGACTGTGCAAATATTACTTTGTTACGGTTTGAAGGGCGCTGTAGCTAGCGTAATTTCTGCGGTACCGAGATTTAACACATGTCTCAGGCGACGAGCGCAATATGGTGCAGTGCGCACCATCCTAACTAGAGCCACGTTGTTATGGGCGGATGTATCACTTACCATCAAGTGACCGTGTCGCTCGTCTTGCCACTTAATTACCCCTACTCTGGTGCTGAATAAATAAGTATTGGCGATGGGGACACCTGGACCCTTATCAGTGTCCGGTCGTTTAATCAGTTCCATATCACAATTGCTTGGTTGTGGGTACTCATTGCGTATGCGGATAAAAATATGACCAATTTATGTCAGGCTGTACACAAGGGTGTGGTATGACGTCAGAAGGAGGAACTTCAGATACCATCACCATCAGAAATATCCAACACCATAACATCATCGCTGTGTTCTAGCTATCAATATGAGAGCCGGAGTATTATGGGCGAGTATGCTTTATCTGGTAGGGTAGGGGTGTAAGGGATCCAAGCCAAACTCAGTTGCTCGTGGTGCATCCTGCTAATCAACAAACGAGCCTCTGGCTCCCACCAACCCTCATTGGGTCTGCGTGGTGGGAAACGACCCAAATCCCGACGACGACCCCTAAGAATAACGGACCCTAAGGCCCAGCAGCACCGGAGACTATGCTGATTGTAAGATCGCGAGAAGCTGCTGGATGTTAGCAGCGCAGGACCGATCGATTTAGAGATCTTTGGGAGAGGCCTACGTCCAGTAGTGGACGTCTATCAGCTGATGATGATGATGAAACACAAATGCATGATCATATATATTAACAATGAAAATTATCAAATCCGGAATCGAACCCGCGCTTCAACCGCCACAACCACTGAACCGCTGCGCTATTAGCTATTGTTCTATACATTCATATCCCAAACAGCACATCTCGATAATTAATTCTATATAACAAACATAATTGCCCTTCCCCTACGTCCTCAGCATTGTTTGTATACTGAAGATCCCCTTAAGCGCCGAAATCGGATATGACGTGTGCACATCGAGGGAGAGGGACGGGGGCATCCCCGATAAGACGAGTGCGAGGGTGACGGAGGAGCACAAATAAAATTATGGGCGAGTTGTCGTGATTCAGAGGGCGACGAACTCACATTTTGATGAGACATTACTACAATACAGTGTAGTGTGTAGATGTCGCACGATGTACTGCCGCAGTAAGAAGTAATAAGTAAGAATAAAATAAGCAATCCTCTCCTTATTTTATTCTTACTACTACTACTGCTGTAGTTAATTTACTAGTCTCAATGATCTAAGACTTAATTGTCGATTAACTTCTCTAAAATTATATCAAAGTTTGAATCTATACATACTTAACTTGTTCTAACTTAGCACCTTCTTTTCGCGAAGGAGTTTTGTGAAAACGATTCTTAGTTGACCTCTGAATAGCAGAAACGATGTGTTTAACAAATTTTGAGTGTTCACGTCTAATAGTTTCGAAGATCTCGCGATGAGGCAACGGATATCTAGATGTTTACTATATATAGATGTGGTGTAAATGTGTCTTTAATTATCCTAGTATGCAAACTTGAAAGTAGCTGAAATAACTGAGTTAACTGTACTTAAGATATGTCATCCTAATGAAAATCTCCTTCATATCCTTACAGGCAAACCTTTGTCTAATAAATAAGAACAAAGTATGAACTAAAAAAAATTACAGTCATAGTATTACACCCTTGTAATATTTGTACTGGTATTAAGTACAGCCATTTGGTGATTAAGGGTTTACATCAAGAAAATTACTATTAAATCAATTGTTTTACATATTTCACCCTTTAAAGGTATCATCATTATCAGCCGATACACGTCCACTGCTGGACTTAGGCTTCCCTCAAAGATTCCCACACGATCGAATACGGACTCTTGCTATTTCTCACCACCTTAGCCCAGTGCGGGTAGGTGGGTGTCAGAGCCTGGTTTGTTGATTAGCAGGGTGAACCACGAGTAGATGAGGTTGATTTGGATCCCGTGACTTCTTATATGGGAACCCTTACACCCTTTTTTTCATTATTCACAAAAAAAAACATTAAATTCGTACCGCTGTATCAAAAGTTAGACGTGCCCATATAAATATTCGAATTTATTATCGCTCATTATGATTGAGATTTAGAAGTCGTTATAAAAATGCACAAATAAGATATACACACAGCATCTGTAGCACAAAAATACGACAACATATCCAGTGCAATAATAAAGCCCAAAATTTATTGGCACATGTTTGTGTTCAATATTTACGAATACAGTTAAAGTCACCGACCTAAATACGCTTTGACACAAAACGAATGGCGTTTGTTCAAAATGTCGCGCCGCAGCCGCAACCATTTGCTGCGGCTTAATTAATTTTAATTATATCATTATTATGTTTACCTGATGGTAAGCACTCCCACGCATAATGTAGTGATAGGTATCACGGACAAGACGGTGATCAGACCAATCTCGATGTACGGTGAGACCTGAACACTAAAGCTAAAAGAAGAAGAGCGGCTCCTGGTTGCCGAGAGGAAAACGACCCAGAGAGAAGACGGTAGGAGGCAAGTCCGACGCAATGTTGAAATCGAGAGGTTGGTTGGTTTTGGAGAAGCCAAAGCTGACAGACTTCGCTGGATGGGCTACTTGCTAAAAATGGGAGAGACTCATAGAGTCTAAAAAGCGTTACTTGGAACCGCAATTGGACGACCTATCTGCCGGCCCAGATATCGTTGGAACGATGCCGTAGAGCATGACCTTCGAGCAATGGACTGACAAGAGGCAGCGATAGACACAACGCTGCTGCTCTTTTGTGTCGGAGACCAAGACTCAGTTTGAGTAACAGCGCCAGAGGAGTGACTAATTAAGTAAGGTAGGATACAAACATCCCTGTAGTCTCGGGCTAGTAAGAATAAGACTAAGGTAAGCCCTGCTTGTCGTAGAAGGAGAATAAAAGGGTCTAGGAGTTTTGCGGGCCTTGATGGTAGGGGCTCTTATCGCACAACAAGCGAACCTACGTGGAACAGCGTATGGCCCAGCGATGGTGCCTAGGAGGGTTTGGTACTTCCTCAGAGACGTGGTAACACAAAGTTTAGGGGGCCACCGGTGTGTTCTGTAAAAAATCCCGGAGCTTCCCCAAATGCAGTGATGCAGACCATGGAGAGGGTTTAGTGAGTAAGAATCTCACATAACCCTGACTTCTCCACCGAATTAGGATATTTTTCGAAGATTCGCCCCTCCCAAAAAAAAATGTTCCACATTACTCTGACGCATAATATGTGAAGTCTTGTCATCCCATTAATTTTACTACCTACAACGCAGTTCGAACTGGAACACAGTTATTTTTGCACACTACTGTTTGGCGTCAGAAGTAGGAGCTGCAGCGTTTCCTGGACTGTCCCCGGCAACACAGACCTAACATTCATTAAAACTCTGTAGATCCGGTTCCATGTTACGCTGGCGTATGGCTTACTATTTATTCACCACTACCAATGTCTGTAACCAGTCACCGTTTTGGTAGGTACTTACCAAATATTAATATTTTCCGGTTTGAAAGGCGTTGTCGTTTTTGAGGGAAAGACCCGTAATATCTTATGTGTCAGGCAACGAGGGTAATGTGGGGCAGTCTATAACGCCCTACCTAGCGCCATGTTGTTATAGGCGACCGTATCACTTACCATCAGGTGAACTTACCGCTCGAGTCGTCGCTTCATCGAATTAAAAGATCTTTTTTTTCTATGTGAGTTGTGTCGAACGAGACTCGAAGAGTGGGACGGTGTCGAGTTGCGGCGGTAGGGGTCCATTGATAACTGGACGGCACTGACCTGCCCAATGACTGACGGAACGCGTAAATCGTTTATCAAAATAATATTAATTACGGAGTCCAATTTAGCCCTAATTCAGCAAATTGATTGGCGCTGACCGCCGCCCGACGCCGATACGCAGGTTCATTGCCACCAGCGCCGATAGCCCAGCGCACTGCTGGCGGTAATAATATTATTGTTTACTGCACACGAAAACAACACACACACACACACGCACACGTATAAATAAATCATACATATACGAATTCGAAAAAAACTACAATAAATTAGTTCTCCAGATTGAGGTGAAAGAGAAAGGAGGGAAGACAGTAGATCAAAACATTGAGATGACATGAACATGTTATTATTTACTGGTGTGAAGTCTCTCATACCGGAGATCGTCTAGACCACAAAGAGTAGTATGCAAACTGTGTCCTAGTTTAGCTGCAGCTGTGAAATTACTGGAGTAACTATACTTAACATATTACATCTGGCGACGAGCGCCATGTTGTTATGGGAAGTGGTCACTTACCATCAGGTGAACGATCAACTCGTCTGTTCGCTTAATTGAATGAAAAGAAACTGATTGTCATAACCGCCTTAGATTGAAATCTAGAAAAACTTGAAATTTAGTACCTGAAATATCTAGATTTTTAAAGCCCAAACGTTAACATCGGCATCGAACAAATATGTTAAGCGCGCTGATAACGCCGCAATCAGTCGACTATTGCACCGTCACCAATGTCACTCGATAAATGGTCGCCGTCTACCACTGACACAGATACCGTTTGTTCGGCGCGGACGGCGACCTTCGCGGTGAACGATAGCGAATTTGACTCATCCAAATGTATCAACGTAAGTACTTACCCCCAATGCGCTGTATGAGAAAACGAATCTACAAAATGGCGGCTCACATATATTCGCATGTGTTTTTTTCTTTTAATATAAAACCTTTTTTATACAAAAAGCTGACTAACCAGCCAGTTAGTCATTAAGAAAAAGAATATTTAAGGAAAATAATATAATACTGGTGATAAGTCTCTGTTGTCCCCGCAGCGCCTATAGCAGCCGACAAATAATAGCGTGCAAATATTACCGTGTTCCGGTTTGAAGGGCGCTGTGATTGGTGTGACTGGGGTAACGAGACTCAACATCTTACGTCTTAAGGCGACGAGCGCAATGTAATGATAAATTATACACATGCTGATAATAACATGATGCTAGTTTGGATGTTTACACTGCAACACCACCTCTTCGTTACTCGAGTATTGAACACTGTTAAGTGTCCACAATACTATTCAGAGGTTTGTCTTATACGGCAACGGGTATCTTTTTTTTTGTTATCCGGGAGGAAGCTTCTAAAAAGATTTTTAACTTTCGAAAACCCCTCGATGGTCATCTTCAGTACATTCAGGGAGGCCCTGGGATTACTGATGGAAAGGACCGGTGTCACCTGGCACTACGCTTCCAACACCTTCACTATGGTACGACAAGAGTTAGACAACCTAGTACTTGGTAGACAATATCCTGGGCTCGCTTAGTAGACTATGAGGGTCCCCACCTTCAAAGCTCACGAACCTGAATACCCTTTATTCGCCATCTACGATAAGCAAGGCTTAGGTTAGGATTGTTACTAGTCTGAGACTACAGGCAACCGGTAACGGGGATCTATATACCAATTCTAAATCTAGTCCCAGCTGTGGGAACGTTAACAATTTTGCTTTAAGATTGAATAAGTATTTCGTACTAATAATTAATTGGCGACATTATAATTAACAAATAAAATCTGGTCGAACAAAACAGGAAGTGGGTACGGTTCAATTATCTCTTTCCTCAAAACTTTGTCGTGTCTTTTGCCGAAATTCGGCGATGACGTCATCAAGCCTGCGGTTTCAATTGCAACGATTCTGAAGAACGGGAGTCGGTATAAGGAAATAATAAGCACGAAAAACACGATCCGGATTTTGGGAGCTCCAAACCAGTAAACAAAAATATTGTTCAAATATCGGTTCATATATAAGTCTCATCATCATCAACCCAGCGCTGGACATACACTTGCCCACCGAATTTAAAAGTATATATTAATCAGCTGTTTATCAATCGCCTTTGTCACATTAAAAAACAAAGTATAGCTCTACTTAAACTGGTGGTTTCTGTTACAGGACGCCGTACAAGTACTCCTAACTCATTATTATGTTCCACTATGGTGTTGTGTATGTTATCTTAACTGACACTCCATTATCATGTATCACTTATCATCGAGTGAACGTTTCACTTGTCTCGTTGCTTCATCGCATGAAAAATTATTACAAATTTGTTCCTCCGGAAGCGAATTTTCTCCATTAAACGAAACGATGAAACAATCGAAAATATTCACTTGATAGTAAGTAATACGCCTATAACGATAGATCGGATTAGATAGGATGATATACACTGCATCACAATAAGTCCAGAGCTTCGAATCAGAAAACAATATTTCGAACTAGGCGATCACACTTAGACGGTCTCCGAAGTATGTTACTGTTGCTGGTGGTAGGTCTCCGTTGCTGGAGACTTTCTAGGTAGGTACACTCATACGTTCAATCTTCTCTTAAACATAGTAGCCTAATCAGTCTTTTCTTTAATATAGTAGCCTATTCAATCTTCTCTTTAATATAGTAGCCTATTCAGTCTCCTCATAAACATAGTAGCCTATTCAGTCTTCTCTTTAATATAGTAGCCTATTCAATCTTCTCTTTAATATAGTAGCCTTTTCAGTCTCCTCATAAACATAGTAGCCTATTCAGTCTCCTTATAAACATAGTAGCCTATTCAATCTTCTCTTTAATATAGTAGCCTATTCAGTCTCCTCATAAACATAGTAGCCTATTCAGTCTCCTCATAAACATAGTAGCCTATTCAGTCTCCTCATAAACATAGTAGCCTATTCAGTCTCCTCATAAACATAGTAGCCTATTCAGTCTCCTCATAAACATAGTAGCCTATTCAGTCTCCTTATAAACATAGTAGCCTATTCAATCTTCTCTTTAATATAGTAGCCTATTCAGTCTCCTCATAAACATAGTAGCCTATTCAGTCTCCTTATAAACATAGTAGCCTATTCAATCTTCTCTTTAATATAGTAGCCTATTCAGTCTCCTCATAAACATAGTAGCCTATTCAGTCTTCTCTTTAATATAGTAGCCTATTCAGTCTCCTCATAAACATAGTAGCCTATTCAGTCTTCTCTTTAATATAGTAGCCTATTCAGTCTCCTCATAAACATAGTAGCCTATTCAGTCTCCTCATAAACATAGTAGCCTATTCAGTCTGCTCATAAACATAGTAGCCTATTCAGTCTCCACATAAACATAGTAGCCTATTCAGTCTCCTCAAAAACATAGTAGCCTATTCAGTCTTCTCTTTAATATAGTAGCTTATTCAGTCTCCTCATAAACATAGTAGCCTATTCAGTCTTCTCTTTAATATAGTAGCTTATTCAGTCTCCTCAAAAACATAGTAGCCTATTCAGTCTTCTCTTTAATATAGTAGCCTATTCAGTCTCCTCATAAACATAGTAGCCTATTCAGTCTCCTCATAAACATAGTAGCCTATTCAGTCTCCTCATAAACATAGTAGCCTATTCAGTCTTCTCTTTAATATAGTAGCCTATTCAGACTCTTCATAAAAATAGCCTATTCAGTCTCCTCATAAATATAGTAGCCTATTCAGTCTCCTCATAAACATAGGAGCCTATTCAGTCTTTTCATACATATAATAGCCTATTCACTCTTTTCATAAATACAGTAGACTCTTGACTATTCCCATAAACATAGTAGCCTATTCAGTCTTCTCTTTAATA
Organism: Troides oblongomaculatus; assembly: GCA_029032895.1. Taxonomy (NCBI): domain Eukaryota; kingdom Metazoa; phylum Arthropoda; class Insecta; order Lepidoptera; family Papilionidae; genus Troides; species Troides oblongomaculatus. The sequence goes on from JARDWC010000435.1 coordinate 344,764, forward strand.
TAGTAGCCTATTCAGACTCCTCATAAAAATAGCCTATTCAGTCTCCTCATAAACATAGTAGCCTATTCAGTCTCCTCATAAACATAGGAGCCTATTCAGTCTTTTCATACATATAATAGCCTATTCACTCTTTTCATAAATACAGTAGACTCTTGACTATTCCCATAAACATAGTAGCCTATTCAGTCTTCTCTTTAATATAGTAGCCTATTCAGACTCCTCATAAAAATAGCCTATTCAGTCTCCTCATAAACATAGTAGCCTATTCAGTCTCCTCATAAACATAGGAGCCTATTCAGTCTTTTCATACATATAATAGCCTATTCACTCTTTTCATAAATACAGTAGACTCTTGACTATTCCCATAAACATAGTAGCCTATTCAGTCTTCTCTTTAATATAGTAGCCTATTCAGACTCCTCATAAAAATAGCCTATTCAGTCTCCTCATAAACATAGTAGCCTATTCAGTCTCCTCATAAACATAGGAGCCTATTCAGTCTTTTCATACATATAATAGCCTATTCACTCTTTTCATAAATACAGTAGACTCTTGACTATTCCCATAAACATAGTAGCCTATTCAGTCTTCTCTTTAATATAGTAGCCTATTCAGACTCCTCATAAAAATAGCCTATTCAGTCTCCTCATAAACATAGTAGCCTATTCAGTCTCCTCATAAACATAGGAGCCTATTCAGTCTTTTCATACATATAATAGCCTATTCACTCTTTTCATAAATACAGTAGACTCTTGACTATTCCCATAAATATTGTAGCCTATTCACTCTTCTCTTAAAGATAATTCTCTTTCTTCTTTCATATACATAGCTTGATACATTGCTGTCGTTTTTAAAATGCATTAGTAACTCACAATATTTTATTAGTAGTTATACACTGCAAGTATTCATTGGAATCGGGTGATTCATGTTGGTGGTGTAAAAATATCAATTTGTTAATTTCGCGTTAAAATTTTTGAAGCGATTGAGTCTAACCGGTTTTACCGCGAATTCGGTCAAAATGCCCTCGAGCTGACGGTAATAAGGAAGAGTTGGGGCCAAGGTTTATTGATGAGGAACTGTTTCTGTCGGCTCTCCGACAAGGTCTTCGTATATATACACGAGAGGATGTATTCTTCGAATATTGGGTACATTTTTTTAATGTAAATAAGTCATGAGACGAGCGGCATGTTGACCTGATGGTAATTGATACGCCTGCCCATAACATTGTCTAGCGCTACGTTATGATGATATTCACAGTAACACATTGCACTCAACGCCTTGAGACAAGATGTTAAGTCTAATTACCGTAGTAATTACACTAGCTTCAACTCTTGTCAATCCGGAAAACAGTCATCTTTAACCTGTTTAGCGGCTTATAGCTTGTGGTGATACCTATCTAGAAGATCTTATACCACTAATACCAGTCTCCGGCTACAGAGACTTCCTATCAGTAATTTTATTACTCATCATTCTCCATACTTTCAGCTCACTATAATTACTTAGTAATTGAGTTGTTTCAGAAGAAAACTTTATTAAGACAATCCAAAGTGTTATTATAATCGACGTCCTCCATGATTTTTAATGTTCACTCTACTTGATATCTCTTTTGACTTGCAGATCCATTCAATGTCCTTTTTATATAACAAACTAATATAACTTCTATATATATCATTGTAGTATATATTATACTATAACATATATCGTTATAATAAACTACAGTTATAAATGTCGCCGCAGCAAATAATAATCACATTTAGCCCGAAATTCACCTGTGTCAACAGCGCATTGTGTAACGTGCGAGCGGGACGGCGGCATGCGTCGGAGCGCGTGCGAGCGGGACGGACGTATCGTACCATGACCCCAGACAAGGCGTGCAGAATTGGCAGGTCAGTGACACCGTAACTGACTGATAAGATATTAAAATTCGGGTGAAATGTAATCATCAACACATGCGCTTTGTATAACGTTTTTTTTTTATTTATTTTCTTTTTAAAGTACTATCAATGGTTTATAATACTCATTAATCTTCTTATTTTTATAATCACAGTATACGACGATAATCAAATCTGTAAGCGGAGGAGACCTTAGCACTAAAGGAGGATCTTAGAATTTTTTATTTATTATATTAAGCAACAACACTAGCGAGACATTTATCTGATGGTAACTGAAACACCTGCCCGTTGTGTTGAGTCTCGTTACCGCAGTAATTATACAGCGCCCTTCAAACCGGAACATAGTATTGTTTGCATGCTAGTGTTTGTCGGCTGCAATAGGCGCTCGAGGTACCAAGACGGTCCGGCAAAAGAGACCTACCACTAGTAAACTTAAAATTCAATTGCCCTATAGAAAGGAACGTAGTTATACTACAATTGGCTGTTCTCCACCTGATCTGCTGGACTAACACCCCTCTTTTGGGGGTAACATTTCGTAAAATCCGATCTTAACTGATCTGTACTTAGTAAAAGAAATTTTTCTACCAAATATCAAGTCTCCAGGCCTTATGGTTCCAGAGATTATATGAATTATATTTCTTAAAGCTATTACAAATATTCTGTAATGTTTATTAAGTTACGTCTAGATTTTTTTGTCGTGCCCTAGATAACTAAGCGGTGGCTAATGCCCGACTGAATCGAAGCAAGCAGTGACTCATTTCAGTCATCCAAAACTTGCCCGTGTCCACGTCACTATACTTAGTACTTACCTTCACTAAATTTAATGTAGTATAAATATACTGACTGTAGTCACCTGTCCAGTTTAACTAGAAGAGAACGTACTGTTAGGAGATTATCTATATATATATATATATATATATATATAAGTGGTTTCCACATATACGGAGACTCATCACCATATCTCTAGAAATTCAGTAGGAATATCCCTTTTGCCCCGTGTAGCTCAGCTGAGCACGGATTTTACACCTTTTTACCCCCAAACGAAATCGGGCGGGGATAGCTAGTACTAATATTATACAGCAAAAGATAAAGTTATTGTCGTTTAATATATATTATACTGCTGTAGTAGAAAATTTAGATGATTGACTCCATCATCTGAATAGATAGAATTCTAGTTCTGGATGTAGGTCTTTCGTAATGGTACTACAAAACACGGTCTAACAGTATCGTGTCCAATGACTGATCTTTATAAAGTTTAAAAAATTAAACCCAGTCTCCGATTGTCGGCTGCGTGATAACCGAATTCCGCTTCCGGAACCCTGAATGTCGAAAATGGATACCAAAAAAAAAATTAAAATTATTTTCGAAAATGAAACAAACGATACGCGTCGAAAGTAAAAGCGCACGCACACACACACAAAGTGCACAAACACAAACCTGACCTTACCCAACTTAATGCATCGCCCAATACGGGGGGCCGTTGACACCGGCGCGCGGCGTCGAGGCCGCGGTGCATTTGGCAGGGCTCCGGGCTTTAAAAAAAAAAAAACATTACTTTCGCTGAATGCGAAACAGCTCTCGATGCTTTTTGAAAATCGAACGCATCGCGTGTTCGAAATTTGAATTTCGTAAAGCGTTGTCAGGATGTTATGAGACGAACCTTTTCATACCGTCTGTAGGTGTTGTTTTTTTTTTAATGACATTCTGCACCGGGGTTAAACTTTTATATGACTTAAAAAAAATTATTTCCCTTAATGCGACACAGCTCTCGGTACTTTTTTAAAAAATAAAGCATCACGTGTTCCAAATTTGAATTTCGTGAAGCATTGTCAGGATGTTATGAGACGAACCGTTAAATACCGGCCGTAGGTGTTTTTTTTTTAATAATACGCAATGACATTCTGTACTGGCAGTAAACCTTTTATATGACTTGAAAAAAAAAACTTTCGCTGAATGCGAAACAACTCACGATACTTTTTTAAAATGGAACGTATCACGTGTTCGAAATTCGAATTTCGTAAAGCATTGTTAGGATGTTATGAGACGAAACTTTTTACACCGTCTGTAGGTGTTGTATTTTTTTTTAATAACACGCAATGACATTCTGCACCGGCAGTAAACCTTTTGTATGAATTAAAAACAAAATGCTACTCGCCTCCTCCGGCCATTGTTCGTCCCTATTAGAGTGCCTCTTTCTACAAAAGCAGGAATCGAAACAATTGATATAATAATGACTTTTTTCTCTTGTTGTTTAGCGAAATGCTTTAAACAAGTACAATGAGGTCATGCCCATTTAATAACATCCAACAATCATTGTTTGTACTCATTCCAATAAATAATATGTTTAGATAGAAACAAAGGCAGATATACTTAAAATAGGAAACCGACTTTTCCTCCACTTCTCTGTTGAAGAGAGTCCATTATTTATTTTGATCATAATATTGAAATAACTGTTTGTTTCATTAACTTCACATTTACGTTAGTTTATGTGTTAACAGGTACTTTGATACAAGACCTGAATGTAGAAGCTTGTTTAAGTTGTTCTAATTCACAGAACGCTAATGATAACAAGTAGTGCTTTTATTCTAGTAAGAAATTAGGGTTCCGCATAATTAATAATTATTTTAATAAATTATTTGGGAAATACTTTTTTGTTACTGCTGCTAAGTATCTGTTGCCGAATCCCGTTTACGTACCACCGCAACGTTTCGGCCGCCAAACATTATTGTTTCCGGTTTGAAGGAGGCTGTAGCCAGTGAAATTACTGGGGTAATGAGTCAACATCTTACGTCCGAGGCGATGAGCACAATATCGTTCACTTCGTTATTGCCGAGCGTATCTCTTACCATCAGGTTAACTCCCTGCTAGTTCGTCAATTACTTGCTTAGTCAAAAAGTATTATTGTCTGTTTTTGAAAAATCTTAGAAATATATATGATTTTTTTTGATTATAAATATTTTATTAATTTTTAAAAACCATCAGCTGTACCATGGCGGTGTACATTTTTGTGTAAATTCAATATTTCACAACACGAACGGTAACAAGTCGGTGTGGTTGAAACGGAAAGCTCGTTGGCGCCATCGATCGTTCACCTGTCCGATCCTGCAGCGGCTACCGTTCAGTTAAAAAAGTAACTTGAAGCCGATGTTAAATTAAGTTAACTCTTCAAAAAAAAAATCTATTAAAATCAAATTTTGAAAGTACACAAACATATATTATAAACAAACATTTGGGAAGGAAAGTAAACCAGGAGAGAAAATGCCAAAAGGCGGTATTAACTTTATTCCTTATCTTATCGTTAGAGTTAACTTAGTTAATGAAAAATTTAAGATTAATCAATTTATTTTAAGAATAATTATATATATACAAATAAACACACAGAAATATGTATACATATATATAGGAACACGTATGATTTACTGGTGGTAGTTCTCTGTCGCCGGATCCTGCCTAGATACCACCGCAGCTTCTATTGCAGCTGACAGACAGTATACAGTGTTCTGATTTGAAGGTCGCTGGAGCTGTTGAAATTACTGCGGTAACATCTAATGTCCCATGTCAACAAGCACAATATGGTGCAGTGTAAACCATCCTAACACCACGTTACAGACATGTGACATGTTAATAAAAAAAAAGGTATACATGATAAGATGAGACTGAGACATCTGTACGTAACAACTGTTCCCTCTCAGTTTGTGACGCGGTCTATTCGCAGAGCATTCAGTTCCCGATGAGTTTGACCTTCCGGTTAAGGAAAACGTACCGACATATGAGAATATATATCGTAGATAGTAGACCGAATATACACGTGTATCACTAAAATTAATATATGAACTATCATAGTATATAAACCTAGGCCATAACAACTTGTAACTTGTTATATGTTAATACCGTCATAGCGCAGAGTGAAGAGGTATATAGGGGTTGACATTAAACAGTTGCGAAAGAAAGAAGATAATGATAATGAAGATAACAAAGATAGAAATGTAAAGAATAGAATTACAAGTCCAGGCCCAAAAATGCCCGGAGGAAACGAGTATAAAAAAAATATAATAAAAAACAGTTGTATGTTGTAATATCAGAAGATATACCACAACAACTACAGAATATTACACTAGAGTCTACCCATATTATGGCTACATCTTCTTGTTAACTTTTCAACTTTTTTTTGAATATTGGTGTGTCTTAATGTTGTAGACAGCTTGTTATAAACGACTGGGGCGATGCAGAAGACACTATTACTGGTCAATGTTGTTTTAGCACGGTGTAAGGACGAAGTCTATGTCCAGTAGTGGACGTCTATCAGATGATAACGATGATGAAGGATAAAGTCTGCTGTTATCGCGTCTAATCCTAAGAACGATATCGGTAAGAGCTTTGTAACAATCCAGGTTGGATTGTAAAAATAAGGGTCGCGTACAGCAACTCACAGGACCCAAGCCAACCTCACCTGCTCGTGGTGCACCCTGCTAATGAACAAACGAGGCTCTGGCTCTCACTAACCCGCATGCAGAGCAATGCTCTCATATGAATCCCTTGCACACGACTAGAGGTCGCAGGAAGCTGCTGGATGCTGGCAGCGCAGGTGCGAGCATTATGGGGATCTTCCTCTCTGATGAGTGAGAACGAAAGTCCCAGAATATTTCTGGAGTATGGTAAGAAAATAATCGGCAAGGTAATTGAATGGAAAAAAACGTAAACAAAAATAAAAACCAAAGATTAGAAATGTCAGAAAGTAAAAATATAACACATTTAAAAAAAATAAAAGTAAGATAGGAAAAACGACGGAGAAGGAGAATGAAGAAAAAAGAAGAAGAAAAATGCTACAGGTGATGCTTCTTTTCAGGCTCAACCGCTCCAGAGATGACGGAGATAGTCTACACGAAATTAGATAGGAATGAAAGAAGAAAATGGAATGGAAAAAGATAGAGAGGAGAAGTTTGAAAGGGAAGAATTGAGAATAAAAGATGAGAATGAGGAAATAGAGATAAGATGATAGCTGATGGTAAATGTAAGAATAGATTAATAAAGGCCTTGACCCAACACACGCAGGGGGAACAATAAAAAAAATGTGGGCATCATTGGGGAGGCCTTTATCCAGAAGTGGACACCTATCGACTGCTGATGATGAAACACAGGACAATATAAAAATATGGTTTGCAACTATCATTAACTTTTAACTGAGACAAATTTAATGCACTATTTTTGAGCTTTAAATACTCTTTCCTTATTGATTGAGTTGCAACAAAATATACCGCCATAACGCACAAAGAATCCGATTACCCCATAGGCAATGAGAATGGCATCTGTATTAATTGTTGAAGACAGAATATATAAAGCTTATGCAGACTTACTACTTTTTTAAAAAGTTTTCCGTATTTGCCTTCCAGCAAAGCTTTTAATCAATTTCCAATACCAAAATTTAAAGCTATACATAGCTTCAAGGTGGTCGCAGTGATAATGAAGATGTAAGTTGTTCTTATCGGGCCTATGTTAAATTAAGTATAGGGTTTTCGTTTTGCTTAAATAAATTTTTAAGTTATTTTCCAATAACTATTTCGTAATAGATATTAATAAGTCATTTATCTCTTTTTCATATCTGTCTGCATGTATACATCATCATCTCCCTCAAAGATCTCCACATTTGTAGGGGTTCATATGGGGGGATTAGGACCGTGTCCCACCACGCTGAGCCATTGTGCGTTTATACATTTAGGTAGATCATTAACATTTAAAATAAATATAAGTGGGCTCAGAACGCTGCCCAGTGGAACGCCATACATAAGTTTGAGTGATCTATATATTTGTTCTATTTTCGATTTAACATTGATTATGTTGATTTCAGTCATTTAAGTTCCATTCCTCAGATATGATCTAATGAGGTTATATACATTATCCCTGATGTCGTAAGCTTCTAATTTTGAAGATTGTACCGTGGTAGATATAATCAAAAGCCTGTGTCATATCACAATATAGCACAAACTGATATTATTTTATTCAAATTACTTATAATATTGTTCAAAAAGTCGTGTATTCCCATATTTATTATTCTTATTATTATTATCAGCTTTTCTTTCCCTCTGCTGGATTTAGGCTTTCTCCAATGTCTTCGAACAGGAAACCCAAATTTATTGTTCTATTTGGTCTAAATTCTCTTTGGGGGTCAGACAGTATATTAGTATGATCTATATAATTCATTATATATACATATATATATATATATATGTATTTCAAAAACTTTAGATATTACAGTAATGAGTGACATGGATCTATAATATTCTTTACAACTCTCTGCGAAAAACTTTTCTCGTCTTCAGTTATACTTTTAACTGGTAGTATTTATGTTCCGTCCATTTTGGGATCGTGAAACAATGTTACATTTATTTAGTATATATACATAAAGCCAAGCAATTAAGAATAATTAAAAAGTATTAAAAAAAAACCAACTTTATTATATCCTCAAAAGTCGGTAACGGTTACAGGAAAAGCTTCTGCCCTTGTTATCTCATAGTCACCTTTTACGATAACCGGTGTCACCTGCGTGTGTGACAAGCGGTACGTCCACTTAACAGTCACTGCTAAAAATCTACATATATGTGGTGGTGGTTAGGATGATATACACTACATTACTCTGCGTTGAGTTATATCATTATGAAACACTGGTGTTTGGTGGCTGAAATATTCGCTACAGTATATCCCGAGTTCAAACCTTGAACCCTTTTCGAGCAAGGGCGATCTACTACCAGTTTCATATGTTATTATGTATAATTTATCTTCATAAATTACATATAATTAAATATATATATATATATATATATATATATATGTGTGTGTTTTATACAAATGTTCCTTTTCCCGATTATACGTCATCTGAGTACGGATTTTACTATATTCTATCTCCAAAGGGAGTTACAGCCGGCAAAGCTGGCAGGGAGCATCTAGTTAAGGATAATTATTTTGAAGTCCTTATTTGTACTCATATTTGGAGCCCTTCGGGGGAGGCTTATGTCCAGCAGTGGACGTCTATCTCCTGATGATGTTTGCTTTTCCAAGATCTGAACTCGCTTCTCAACTCTAGTTTAAACCGCTAGACTTAGCAGCATAACATACCGAAAATTAACATTGACATTTCGACTTTCAGATATACGTACACACGAACGGCTTTATCATCAAGCAGTAAACTAATATAAAGTACATTGATCTCTTTGTACCGCCGCTAAAAAATTATCTTTATGTATGATCGCAAATAATTCCTTTGCACTCATTGCTTCAGAACTGATCAAATAAAAACAGGACTAAGGATATCTGAATAACACCGCAACGCCAAACTAAACTGTGATTAATTTTGAAGGGGTTTTTTGCTAGTGAAATTACGGCGGTAACAAGACTTTACATTATACTTTCCATTATCAAAACTGCAACATGATCTAGTGATGATATATTTTTCTTTATAGCGATTCTTTAAGCGTAGCTCCTTTTTCTGTACTGGTGTTAGGTCTCTGTTGATGGAAATGATCTAGGTAGGTACCACAGCAGCTACTTCTGCGATCAAAGAGTACTGTACAAACTACCATGTTCTGGTTTGAAAGGTACTGTAGCTAGTGTAGTTACTGGGGTAATGAGGCTCAACACCTTACGTCTCACGCGACGAGTGCAATGTGGTTTGACCCTTGAGTACCTTGTTTTTATGAAGAGCTGTATCACTTATCATCATATTGATGCGAATCGATCTGTTTCTAGTTCCATTATTAGTCTGTTGTAACTTCCGTTCAGTTATTGTATTATGTTCTTCATCAGAACAATCTGTCTAACGCTTCCTTTAATAATTAGTGATGTATCATCATGTTATCTACTGTATTGCTAGGCAAATAGTTTTGTTAATAAATAGTAAACTGTTGTTTTGTTGGAATGTTTGTGTGTTCGCGACGTAACGGAGTGGCGGGCACCTCCGTAACGTGTTCAGGTGTACCGTGACGTGTCACCGTCCCGCCAGCGGGCGATGGTGCAGTGGGTGCCCCATATAACAATTAGCGTGCTACTCCCACGTGCGCGTGTGTCAATCAGCGTGTTAAAGTTGCACCGGGCTCGCGGCCGCACGCGGCTGCACGCGGCTGCACGCGGCGGCTCGCGGCCGGCCAGTTTATTGACGCCGCATCCGTATGAACTTGAGTTTAAGCCTGTGCGAATGTCATCTAGTCTCAGTGCAACTGTAGTTCCGCGCTAGTGTACACACGGCCGCACGTAGCGCGCGCCGGACCGCGGACCGCGCGCGAGCCCTGCCGCTGCCCGAACGGCCCGTTTGAAAATTGAATTTGACAAAAAAAAAAAAGAAAACAATATCTAAAACAGCCCCTCCCCCGCCTCCGTCCTCCGTGTGCCCCCGCCGGCCCGAGCCCGCCCGCGCCGCCCGCGCGTCCGCCCCCGAATGCAGGAATTTCAAAGTAAAACTCCCGCTAAAACGGCGGAGCGCAGCGCGCGCGAAAGAGACGCCCGCGCGGCCCCGCTGCACCGCGCCCGCACCGCTGCACCGCGCCCGCACCGCTGCACCGCGCCCGCGGCCGCCCCCGCGCGCCCGCCCGTTTCTGTGACGTCGCCCGGTGCATAGCGAAATAAAATAATGAAAAGTGGCATTCAGTAATTTCGTTGTGTTTACGCGCGTTGCTAGTTTGTTTTGTTGTTGGCCGTTGCGTTTCGTTTTATCTATTTATTCACTGTGCGGCTGCGGTCGCGCGCTCGCCCCCCGCCCCGCGCCCGCCGCCGCCGCGCCATCTGCCCGTGTCCTATATACGGGCCGCGCATAGTACACATGTTCGCAACTCGCGGAGCTGTCAAAACAATAGTAATAACCTCGTCGCCGGCGACGATGTGCGGGGAGGCGACGCTTTTTTGGCGCGGTGAAACTGTGGCGGGACCGTGAGCCGGAAAATTGAACTAGCGGCGTGTGTGTGTGTGTGTGCGTGTTTTTTTTTTTTCGAAACTTAACCTACGACAATCTTCAGTTGCGCGCGAGCGGCCCCGCACGCGCTTCGCGCCGCAAACGCCACGGGAGCCGAAAGTCCGCCGAATGGGCCCCGCCGCGGCGCCGCGCCCCGCCGAATTCACATTCCCACACCCCCATGCCCGCGCCCGCGCCCCGAACGCACCACTCGCGAAGGCGGCGAAACACACCCCCTAACGCCGGACCACCGCACCACCATCCGCTTTGCTCAATATTGTGATGTAGACATAGTGCCTTCTCCGTACAAAGTAATGGAATTTTTGTGATGACATAGTGCAAAGTTAGTTAGACGTAGCTGTGATAGTGTTAGTGCACCGACACGTGTGGGACCAAACGCACGCCGCTTCGTGCTCTTATGGACACATACTGCTCGCGCCCAGCAAGGTGAGTACTCAGTACGCAGTATGCGGTACGCGGTACGCGGTACGCGGTATGCAGTACGCGGTGCGCAGCACGCAGAACGCAGCACGCAGCAGTAAGCAGCGGGCCGGGCTGCCTGCTGATTACAGTTATAAGTTAATTCATTCCGATGGAACGCCAATCTTAATCTATGAACTTGATTGCACGCGCGCGAAGTTGGCCGCGAGCCGCTGCACCGCCGCACCGCCGCGCCGCCGCACCGCCGCGCCGCCGCACCGCCGCGCCGCTAGCTGCAGCTTCACTCGCGCGCAGCCGCCGCACGCGAATCTAGCCGCTACTGCGCCTGCGCAGCAACAGCTCGCCGACGGAAACTCCTTTGAGCTCATTAATTTTGGGTTGACGAACTTGCTGGAGATATTTTTGTAATGTATGACGTCCGCCGCTAGGTTCCGCTGACTTTCTCCGCGTTCTAGTGATTGCGGGCGTTCGCGATCATCAATCAAAACTAACTTTAGCTTTAACAGGCGCTTTCAATTCATAGCTCCGCACACTTAAAACTAACTTTAAGTTATAATTAAAGCTTTCGCTAATATGAAATTGTTATAAACATTTAAACTAAATAAACCAGTTTCATTTTTATACTACCAAGCGACCAAACCAGACGTTGACCTGATGGTAAATGGCGCTAATTGGAAACACAGCACCACATTGCGCTGTTTAACACACAAGTTGAATCTCATTACCGCAGTAATTCCTCTATCCACTTCACCCTTCAAACCGGAACACTAACGTTAGGACAGTACAGCGTGACGGCACAAATAGGTTCCGTAATAGTACTTAGATGATTTTCTACAACGTAGACCTATCAGTAAACTAGTGCTTATGTAATAACAGTTAAGTACTAAGCTGAAGGTGAATATAACCGATAGGAATGTACAGGTGGTAACTAATTGCGTGTTAAGCACTAAGTTATGTGTTAGTGTATCAATATTATAACGATGATGTGGAAGGGAGGGTTGGAACAATCTGCTGGCGGTGGTGGAGTCCATCCAGCTGTCATGTGGGGAGTGAATAGACTTCTTCCAGACCGGTGCGCTTTACCACCATGACTGCATCTCCGCTCACCATCACGTGGTATAGTAATGAAGTATAAAAAAAATATATCATCACTTCAATAGTAAATTGAAGATGTCGGTTTTAATGCGATTTAATCTAATTATGTGTCAACAATGAATGATGCAATCGTCAGGCCGCACAAAGGCCTCCGTCAGGGTCGAATGACTTAGGCTACCTGCACGGACTGAGTACTTAAATTAAAAAAAAAAAACTTAGTACTTCAACAATTTAAGGAGCAACGAGAGAATTAAGACTTTCGCTTGGCAGTGACTAAACCTGTCCAAAACGTGACGTTAGTTAAGATGATATAATCATGATTCAGACATGTTCAGTATCGTTACCACAGTAATTTCATTAGCTACAGCAACCTTCAAACCGGACCACAACAATATTCGCACACTACAGTGTGGCGGCGGAAAGAGGAGCTACGGTGATATCTAAATTACCTCCAGCTACGAAGTTCTTCCACCTGTAGTTACATAAGTAATTTAACTAGCTACAACGTCCTTCAAACCGGACCACAATAACATTCCCACACTACAGTTTGGCAGCAGAAAGAGGATCTGTGGCAGTATCAGAATGATCTCCGGCAACAAAGTACTACCACCAATTGTTACATAAGTAATTTAACTAGCTATAACATCCTTCAAACCGGATCACAATAATATTCTCACTCTACTGTTTGGCGGAAGAAAAGAGGAACTGCGGTGGTTTCTAAATGATCTCCGGCAACGAAGTTCTATCACGTGTAGTTACATAAATAATTTCACTAGATGGAAGGTACTTCAAACCGGACCACAGAAATATTTGCACACTACCACGCCAATAGTTGAGTAAGTTCATATAACATAAATATTATATCTTAAGGCGACTAACACAACATGGTGCTGTGTATAACATCGTAAGTGACGTTGCAAGCGGGCGTGTCACTTAAAATCGAGTGAACGTTTAAAAAAAAAAAATAGTAATAATTCTTCAAGAATGAATAACAATTTAGTGTAATAATAACAGGTTATGGGAAAATAGGGAAAAACCGTGAGCTGTGATGTCCCATTATCGTGAATGAGTAAGCTGTAGGACAGTGGTCGTCAAACTTTTTGAACTATCTATATATATTCATAATTCGAATACCACAGACCATTAAAAGGATTACTAAAAAAAAATATAGCCTAAGACTATATGAAAGGTATCTCGTCAGTGAATCCTGTTGCAGTCGACAAACATTTCTATCCGGTTTGAAGGACGCTGCAACTAGCACAGTTATTGTAATAACGAAACTCAATATCCTTTATATTAAAGCGGCGCCGCTGGTCACGTTGATGAGTTTAAAAAAAAAAATCGGTGATCATCTGGACTACTTGGCGACCGCTGGTATAGAATTCTATCAGCTGGGAATGCCCTGACGTCTTTGTTACGTCATCATTTGTTTATTACTATATTATTTATTATAATTAATAGTAATAAGTCATCATCATCATCATCATCAGCCGATAGATGTCCACTGCTGGGCACAGCCCCCTCCCCCAAAGATCTTCACATACAGACATCATGGCTTCCGGTACCACTGGGCATTAGGAGCTGTTGTATGTAATGGCTAGTATGGGGGGATTTGGATATTCCACCCTGACCCAATGCGGGTTGGTTGCTTGGATGCACCACGAGCTGATGACCTTGGCTTGGATCCCGTGCCTTGATGATGGACCCTTACACATCTTTATAATTCTTATTATCTTCATACAAGACATATCCACAAGAAGTGAAAAAAAATTATATACATTTATTACTGTGTTCCGGTTTGAAGGGCGACGTAGCTAGAGAAGTTACTGTGGTAATGAATGAGAGACATTTGTGATGTTGTGTATATCACCCTAACTGTTCACTTCATTGTTATTGGCAGACGTATCACTCACGCGTTGGTTAGAGTATTTACATTGCACCAAATTACACTAACAACATTTTTTTTTTAATATAACGAAGTGACGAGACCAGAGAGACGTTCACTTGATAATAAGTGATGCGTCCACTCATAACAACGTGGCGCTAGTTAGGATATTATACACTGCACCGCACTGCGTCCATCACTTTGAGACGTAATATAAATTTCGTTACTGCATCAATTTCATTGGCTACAGCACCCTTCAAACCGGAACACAGGACTGTTTATCGGCAGCCATAGGATTTGCGGTGTTACCTACCTAGACGGTCGCCAGCTGCAGAGACCTACCACCGGTACTTCTATTGTAATTATCATATTCTCTTTATCACACTCGACTTCACTTTCACGTAATATTAAGTGACAACGTGGTCGCAGGTGACGGAGTGACTTAGTACAATAGTCTGGTTCAGCTCTAGTCCAGGGTTTGGGTAAGAAGACATCCAATCCAAACACTTAACTACGGATTCGAACTAGGGACCTTTTTGTTGAGGCAAGCTGGCTGCTGTGCCATGAAGACAGTTCGTTTTTAGGTATTTGCTGGTGGTAGGTCTCTGTTGCTGGTGACCGTCTAGGTACCACCTCAGCTGCTATAGCAGCTACTACTCTTAGTGTGAAAATATAACCGTGTTCCGGTTTGAAAGACGCTGTAGCTATAGTAATTACAGGGGCATAATAACGTGGCGCAAATTGGGATGATATATATCGCACTATATTACGCTCGTCGCTTTGAGACAAGGTGTTCTTTCGTTACCCTAGTAAATACACTAGCTACAGCGTCCTTTAAACCGGAACACAGTAATGTTTACACACTACAGTTTGGCGGTAGGAATGGGGGTTGTTGTGGTACTGAAACGTTCTCCAGCAACAAAGACTTGGTTTTTTTTTTGTTTCGGGGGGTGGTCTTTGAAAGGTACTCAGCTTCTGGGGAGAAGTCAGGGTTATATGAGATTCTTACTCAATAGTACCTGATCCTTGGTCTGCATGAGTGCATTCGGGGAGGCTCCGGGATCTATAGAACGCACCGGTGCCCCTCTACACGTCTCTGAAGAGGAGCCTGACCCTCCTAGGCACCATCGCTGAGCTATTCACTGTACCACGCAGATTCGCTTGTTGAGCGATAAGGCTCTCCACCCTCAAACCACCCTCAAACTCCTAGACCCTTTTAGAAGCTTTCTACAGGATCACACCCTCCAGTTTTGTTGAGCTGGAGTTTATGGCTTACTTTTATCATCATTTTATTCTGTGATCATACTGATCATTCTTTTCTTTCTTTCTCCTCTCTCTCATACCAGTTCTCACTGCCCTATTTCACTCTTTCTCACTCTCCGTTCTATTACCTTCTAGCATTCCGTTCTCTTAACCGTCGATATTTATTCCCATTTACAATTATACTTAAATACTACACTACATATTCTTGCTTTGACAGAAACTTACCTTAGCCCTATTTTTTTTTTTTTCAATAGTTCACCCCTGCATGCGTTGGGTCAGGGCGTTTTATACTCTAGTACATTTACCATCAGTTATAACCTATCTTATATCTAGTTTCCTCACTCTCATCTTTCATTCTGCTCTTCTATCATACTCATTTCTCTCTTTCAAGCTTTTCATCTCTTCATACTGCTCCTATTCTTACTAGACCTACCACTAGTAATCTTTTTTTCTAACTGTACAGTAAACGGTTTTGTGTACAGCGCTCACGGGGCACGGCGGCCATTATTACATCAGCTAGTTTATAATAACGCGGCGTTAAATCAAAACAAACTAATGGAGGAATTTAAATATTTTCAGGGCAAGAGCCCAACACGACCAAATGCGGAGCTGATTGTGTCAATATAGTTTACTGCGCGGCAGTCAGGAACGTGGGAACGACTTAACTGCATATAGATATACTGACGAAAAGTATTTAATTCGGCAAACGGAAGGAAGGTCAGAAAAATAAAGGAAAGCGAAATTATTTCAAAGTGCGAATATTGCTTTGTTCCGGTTTAAAGGGCGCTGTAACTATTGAAGTTACTAAAGAAACGAGACAACATCATATGTCACAACGCTACGAGCACAATGTGGTGCAGTGTATAACATCCTAATTAGCGCCACGTTATGGTCGAGTGTATACCTTACCATCAGTTGAACGTCCAAATCCTTTCTAACTGTGTTCCAGTTAGAAAGGAACTAAAGCCAGAGGAAATAATTTACTGGCGGTAGGTTGCTGTTACCACAGCAGCGCCTATTTCTACCGCCATACAGTAATTTATTAACTTTATTGGTTTCCGATTTGAAGGGCGCTGTTGCTAGTGTAATTGCTGAGGTAACGAGACCTTATTGAATCTCAAAACGATTAGCACAATGTGGTGTAGTGTATATCATCCTAACGCCACGTTGTTATGGACAGGAATAATATTTACGTCAGGAGAACGTCCTACATGTCTCGTCTCTTCGTAGAATAGTAGCTGAAGGTGTGTTAACCAAACCATGCATCATCATCATCATCATCAGCCGATGGACGTCCGCCGTCCGCCGTCCGACGTTTGTAGTATAAATAACCTAACCACCTCTAATGTAGTAGCCGTAGCCTATATCATCAAACGGAGATCCTATTTACCCTCGCAGCTTCGTTAGTAAGGACTAGTCGATCTGACAAATTTGGACTTGAGACCATAAACAAGACCATAAGCTACGAGATGAGCAGGACGTTCACCTGATAGTAAGTGATACGCCTGCCCATAACATGGCGCTAGTCAGAATGGTAAACACATCACCACATCGCGCTTGTTGCCTTGTGACAACAATTTGAGTCTCGTTACTACAGTAATTACACTATGACACCCTTCAAACCGGACACAGTAATGTTTGCGGCTGGAATAGGAGCTGCGGTGGAACCTATCTACAGGGTCTACGGCCATAGAGACCTATCACTAGTATAGTAGCGTTTAACTGAATGTGGCGCTGGTTAGGGTATACACTGCACCGCATTGCGCTCACCGCTTGAGACATGAGATGTTGAGTCTCGTTACTCCAGTAATTACTCTAGCAACAGCGCCCTTCAAACCGGATCACAGTAATGTTTATACACTGCTGTATGTCGGCTGCAATAGGCGTTGCGATGGTAGCTACCTAGGCGGTCTCCGGTAATATAGATATACCAAGAAAAATGGGATGGAGAGTGAAAGATGGAAAATGAAGTATGAAAGAAGAAAGGGAAAGAAGAGGGAGGAAAGAAAGAAGGGAAAGAAGGATAGGATAAGGAATGAGTAAATACAAGAAAAAATACCAAAGATCAAGGAAGGACTAGGCAAAAATAACTAGGGGGATAAAAAAAATATATACCATATATATTCCACCAGTGAAATGGTACATTTAATTTTTGTTTAATAAAAACTTTTTGGTTTATTTTTTTTAAAAAATCAAAAAGTCGTCGATGTCGAGAACGAGCAGTCTGTATGGCATAGAGCTCTCCGTGTGTGACACGGAACCGTTTCGCGGGTTAGATCGATTGTCGAACCGGTCGCTAGCCCGAATTCCGTCCATTTTAATATTATATGCGGACCCTCCTTCCTCCGTCCTCCTCTTCCGTCCGTCCACCGGCGCCCTCGTGCCCTGTGGACATTATGTCGATCGATGTAACACGCGCCGTTTACACGCGAAACCTTACTTTCGGCTGTGCACCATGATTTAATTAGAATCCATTTTGACAAATTGCATTCGGTGGTTATGCATGCGGAGTTTACTAAAAAAAAAATCTCAAAAAAAATTTACCTCCAGTCTAAGCATAGATATGATCTAAGACATCATCAGTATATTTTAAACACTAAAACTAGATCTCAATTTTAAATATGTGATAATACCTGCTCAAGAATACTAGTGATGAGCAAAGCAGGAACAAGATAAAGACTTGGATAATCTTGCTATTAGTCTTCTCCTTGTCTGTTCGGTCTAGCTT
Organism: Troides oblongomaculatus; assembly: GCA_029032895.1. Taxonomy (NCBI): domain Eukaryota; kingdom Metazoa; phylum Arthropoda; class Insecta; order Lepidoptera; family Papilionidae; genus Troides; species Troides oblongomaculatus. Next base: position 363,003 of record JARDWC010000435.1, read on the forward strand.
AAATCTAGTTTCCCTCTTGGTTTTGCTTAATAGGTTTGTCTTGGTTTTAGTCGTAATCTTGGTCTTGGACGTGGTCTTTGTTTATCGCACGACGAAGATATATTCAGTCTTCAGTACTCTTCTCCTGCTTGCCTTCGTCGTCTTTGATTTAGAGATATTATAAAACTAAACAGGATCAAAGACTCTTCATCAACACTGGACATCAAAATCTGGTCCAGTTATCAGCTATCCAGGATACAGGATCTTGTATGGAGTATGACTAGCTTGAGCATGTGAACCGCTTTTGGATTTTGTGTCTCTCTTTCTTAAAGCTTCGTTATATGGAGACTTAAACTGTTCAACTAGTTCTTGTTTACAGGCTGCTTCAAATACTAAGGTTATCTAATAGTTATAACCTGTGTAAATCACTAGCAGCTATCTTTAGGTTTAGACGATTGAGGGTGTCGTTAGCTTTTAACTGGATACAAAGAGAAAAGGAAGTAGGAAGTGTTTGACGTAGCACAGCGAAGGTACTAAAAAACCTTCGATATAACTTAAGCGTTGTTTAGAGAGCTCTTAGTGCTTTTCGAGGAAGTTAGAGAGATTCTGATGACCTGGATTAAGAGGAAGAACTAGAGAATTTTAATTAGATAGATTTTACTAGAAGCGAGTATATTCGTTAATAGAACATAAGGTATCAAGACATCTTTACTAAGAGACGAATCAGATAAGAAGAAAAGGATGAAATTGATATATAAATTTCTAGGTCATGTTATGAAGTATCTGTGAAAAGTCTTCTTTAGAATCCTGCGGTAATAGAGCCTGAATTACAAGTAATTTCTATTGAAGGACGATAGATATTTTTGCTTCGACTATAAGAAAATTTTAATTAACTCCTTGTCTAGTTCAATCAGGTTCACATGTGGTGATTGATGAGGATTCTTCGACCCCACTCATCTAGCTGCTATCAAATTGTAAATCTACCCTCACTGCTACGAACCGACTGTTAATATATAGGGCCAGGGTATTCCGGGTTAGAACTCTTCATCATTTACGGCATCATTGTCACTTAACCTCATGGAGATATGTTAGTTCAGACATAGCCTAAAAGATTGCTAGACTTAAGTCGCAGTGGGCATTGTTTAAAGGACGAATGTCTGGTAGGTAAGGCTGTCGAATGGTGCCTGCGTACTGGTAGACGTGGATGACGGAGATCTGGTGAGGAATGTGGGAACCTACTGGATGCGAGCCTACGTCCAGCTGTGGGCATCGACCGGCCAAAGATGATGTTAATCCAGTCTCCAACTTTAAAGTTATGGTTTTAATATTGAATATAGTTCTCAATTAACTCGACATTTTGTTTGTGCGGTTAGGTTTATTGCATTGACTGGTTAGTCCCCGCGATATCGCGTGATGGTGATAACAGTGGTGGAATTATGAACCGGAACCATAGTTTTGCGGTTTATTATTATAATTTGTTGCTCTGTTGTCGGTCAACGTTAATTTATTAACGAAATCTCGTAATGTAGAACAGGAAAAGAGCTGATATTATTCAAAGGTTGAGGATGTTCAAAAATACTTTATGGTATCACATATAAACTGAACGGTACAGTGCAAACAGCCGCGTTCCAGTTACTGACTTCAGTTCTCGTTACCTCTGTAATTTCACTACCGCGTCCTTCAAGCCGGATTACAGTAATGTTTGCACAGTACTGTTCGGGGAGCAGGAATCGTAGCTGTTGTGGTGCCTAGACAGTCTCCAACGGGGGTTACTCCCCTAATTGTTTTTAATCAATATTTCACTTAATTAAGTAAAAGTATATTGTTTATAAAATTTTATTTATTTATATAATTAAAAAATGCAATTATTGCAATTATTATAATTAATTATAGTAAAGTCCAATTAAATACTGGTGGTAGGTCTTTAGTGCTGGAGACCGTCTAGGTAACACCGCAGTTCCTATTGCGGCTTACAGTGGTGTTCAATTATAACTGTGTTCCGGTTTGAAGGGCGTTGTAGCTAATAAAATTGCGGTAATGAGACCTTAGTTGTTATGTCTTAGGACAAGCGCAATACAGTGCTATATAATAAACCAGACCGCATTGCACTCGTCAAAAGAAAAAATGTAGATACAATCACAGCGCCTATTTCTGTTGTCAAACAGTATTGTACAAACATTACTGTGTTCCGGATTGAAGGGCGTTGTAGCTAGTGAAATTGCGGTAACGAAAGTATACATCTTATATCTTAAGACAAGTACAATATAGTGGCATATGATACAGGACTACTTTGCATTCGTCAAAGGAAAAAAGGTGGGTTCCATCACAGCGCCTATACCAGTCGTAAAACAATATTGTACAAACATTACTGTGTTCCGGTTTGAAGGGCGCTGAAGCTAGTGTAATGAGGTAACGAGCGTCAACGTCTTACATCTCAAGAGACGGGTGCTATGTAGTGCTGTATATATCATTCTAACTTTAACTGTGTGTGTAACGTTGTTATAAGCAAGTGTATCACTTACCATCAGGTGAATATCTCGCTCGTCGTTTCATAGAATATTTTTTTTTTTTTTTAATTTTTATCTATTTGCTTATAAAAACATGTCCAATGCTGGTCGCCGCCACGTGCACGCTATCAGCTCAGCGATTCGGTGCCGGCGGTGTTGCCGCGTTATTTTTCTGTTTCCGTCGGAGCTTTTTTTCCCCACCGCCCGGTCGGGTATTACAGCCGGTCACGGAAGTAACAATCGGCTCAGTCGCTGAACAACATGAAACGTCGATCGGAAAGCCTTCGTGCCGGACCGTGTAATGCCGAAACTGTTTTATCGAACTGCGTTTTATTTTGAACGACGAAAGAGTAGTGTTGGAAGTTTTATTTATTCACTACATAGTTCGAGGGTAGTTGGATTTTTTTTTTATTTATTTAATGAAGCGATAAGATATTCGAGACGTTCGCCTGATGATAAAACGCTCCTGCCAACATCGCAGCGCTGGTTAGGATGATAAGATATGACATAAGATTTTAAATCCTTACCTGAACTATTATATTTGCTACAGCGCCCTTCAAACCGGAAGACAGTAATGTTTGCACAGTACTATTCAGTGGGAAGAATAGGAGCTGTGATGGTGTCTAGGTGATCTCCGATTAGACCTACCAGTTGCAGTAACATTATGAGTAGAACAAGTATTAGTAAGCTTCTCAGCTTTTTTCAATACATAAAGAGAGAGAGAGAGAAAGAGAGAGAGAGCATTATAAACTGATATACATAACTATATATTAAGAGAATATTCTTCTCTAATATATGGATAGCAAACCATAGTCATCATGGTCCCACCATTGGAGTGTAAAGCGTTCCGCACAACAACTCACGGGACCCAAGCCAACCTCACCAGCTCGTGGTGCACCCTGTTAATCAACAGACGAGGCTCTGACTTCCACCAATCCGTATTGGATCAGCGTGGTGGGAAATGGCCCAAATTCCCCCACATGAACCCTTACAAACGACGGCTATTGGTGCCCGGCTATACGGGCACAGGACCGAACGATGTAGAGATCTTTGGGGAAGCAGTTGCTGATGATAATGATGATGATGATGACACCATTGTTTTACCACGTAAAAACAATGGTCTCAACAGGCAGTAAAACTTTGATCATCAATAGACGATAGACACCAACAGCCAGTAGACCTACACCAAAAATCCTCTCATCGATCAAACCCTCCTACCTCTCCACCAAGTCCTCCATCTTCACCAAGTTTTCGGTTCAGTTTATGAAGGGCTTACTAGCTTAGTGTGGCTTAATGTCAATTTGTTTCATTTCCAAAGAAGGCAAGGTTATAGACCCTGGTTAGTTGACACGACAGCATATCAGTAAATCTGTAAATTTTCCTTATCGGGTTTTAAGTGCGCCGCAAAAATACGTGAAGCTTTTATATATTAAATGTGTTATAGTTTACCTTATTTATATAATTTATATGCTGGTGGTAGATCTCTGTTGCCGAGGACCGTCTAGGTAGGTACCACCTCAACACCTATTCCTACGTAACAGTAATGTTCAAACATTACTGGGGTAACGAGAACATTCTAACTAGTGCCACGTTGTTATTGGCGGCAGTATCACTTACCATCAGGTGAACGTCTCTCGTCCACTCGTAATATAAAATATTATCATCCTCAGCCAATAGACGTCCTATACATATATACATATATCAATATATGTATACATATATATTTAGTCATTTAATTATTGTTTATATAAACTTTATGTTGGCTATTTAATCTATTAAACAACGAGGATACAAGTTTCCAAGTGATGTCGATAGTAGTTATTTTAAACGTACGTAACACATGTAAATATATACACATATATATGTATATATGTGCACACAAAAAAAAACATGTACATTTCGAATTGCGTTACGTGTTAAGTGAGAAATACATGTCCACATATTTCCGCGGGCAATTTAAAAGCAAGAAAAGTCATCATCCGGCCGGCAAGATGGCCGCCGTAATTTTTTGTCTATGCGCTAACGGCCGGGCGAATGTTTAGAACCAGTTTCTTTGCGTTTCATGCACTTAACCTTGTCATTAGGCCCGACTAGTCATTTTTGAATTTGGAATCGAATCGACGCAACCACGCGCGTGCGCCGCTCCAATTAAACCCTTACGTCTACAATATAAAGTCGATTTTCGTTAGTGCGTGCTGTTGATTTATAGTTGTTTATTGACATGGCATAGGAATTTTCGTCACAGCACCACATTCCCCTTCCATAGATAGCTGTGAGCAATGACATCGCGCGAAAGTATGTTTTACTCGTTCGTGTGCGTGTGTTTAGTTTAACACAACTACATGGACACGTCGTGAGTGGTATCGTTTCGCGAATTGGTCATTTTACAACATTTTCACTCCTCTATAAACCGTATATAATAAACAGATTAAATATTAAAAATACTATATAATTAAACTGTCAATATAACTGAACTAAACAGGGATTGATTTATCATCACCTTGCCTTTGTTCTTGTTAGAAAGCTGAATAAAGAAATACAATCTGTAGATTTAGAATCATAATACATACATATTCGCTTTCTGATGTTAGAACGCTTTGTATTGAACTATGATAGCCTTGTATTAGAAGTATTGTTGTTGTTGTTAATTGACTAATGAAAATCCCTGTATCTCATTCGCCTATCGCAAACTCCTCCATTAAACTGGTTGACGTTAATTAATCTTTAGAAGTACCTTAACATTTGAACATTACCGTCCCTCGGCTATAAAACTACTTCTAACAAATCTAGCAAATTTACTAGCCATTCTCGCCAACATCAAGTATATATAATAACCGTTATCTCTAATTACATGTGTTTAATAATTTAATATTCAATACAGGGAGGGAGATAGTAAAAACTAAACAGCGATAAACTCGTCACTCTAACTAGATTGCAAGGTCTCAAGTAGAACATACCGCAAGCCATCTGATAGTTCATGATACAAGGCGCCTTATCTACTCAATGGCACCCTATTTGACTACATCGATAACCAGCGTAGTTTGACCCTTGATACGCGAGCAAATTACTTTAAATGTCTCGCATTGCACCAGCGCGCGGGAGGTAAGGATAAATCTGTCATCCGAGCCGAACCGACGCCGGCCGAGCGCGCCCGAAAGCGGCAAAATGGCGGTCGTAAGCGTCACGGTTTTGAGGTTAAGGTTTGACATTTCGAACCGTTCTAAAACAGACCAGCGCAACTCGAATCTAAACATGTCTATGTCTATTTGATTTTATGGGCGATATTTGATTGGATTTAGTATCCGTTTAATGTGGCCGATGTGAAAATGGCGCGCGTACGGCTGTCGTTCTCCTGCGCCGGTTATAACGAAAGGTCTTGATCTTTACATTGAATTCAGCGTTGTCCCGGCGGTTCGCCGATGGCCGGCTGTTATTTAACGACGCGTTCGCGCATGCGCAGTTCTCACGGATGCGTTCAATTCGCTATTATTGCTATTTAATAAGAGCCTAGGCTCTTTGCCCGGGTAATACACGGTTTTTTTCCTAGGTCGTTGCTCGCGCTCTTCCTATTGGTTGACTGACTCAAATGACCACATGATGATGAGTTCTTTCCCGCTGTATAATAGACCCTAAAATTAGTTAACAAAAGGTGGTCTTATTACGCTTTAGATCTATTATAATTCTATCAACCTAGACATAGTGAGAATTAGAAAAAAACTAGAATGTACATATAAATGATATGTTACAGCTTGTATATCAATAAAGTATACAGGTTAATTAGGCTGTAAAGATCCAAGACAAGTTTTAATATTTAATTATAAAGAAGAAATGGTGTTAAAGTTAATGATGCTCATATTCGCTAAGGGGTGTAAGGGTTCCCGCACAATTCACGGAACCTAAGTCAACCTCATCCGCTGGTGGTGCACCCTGCTAATCAAGAAACGAGGCTCTGGCTCCCACCTACCCGTATTGAGCCCGCGTGCTTGGAAATGGCCCTAACCCCCATATGAACTCCGATTATGTGAGGATTATGTCCAGTAGTGGACGTTTATAGACTGATGATGATGATGATGACACCATTGATTTACCACATAAAACAATGGTATCAACAGACAGTAATACTTTGATCATTAATAGACGATGAACGCAAAGCCAGGAGGCCTATACCAAAAATCCTCTCATCGATTAAATCCTCCTACCTCTTGATCTATCTTCGCCAAGTTTTTGGTCCATCTTATGAAGGGCCCAGTGTGATATACTTTATCAATATATATAAACAATAAACACAAGCAGTAATTATATTACAGGTGTAATAAGTAAATATATTCTCCTACATTTTGTACTAGCAACATTATTTTTCCTTACATCCTGAATTTATTGACAGATTTTGGACAACATTACACTTTATCAGTAATATTACCATCGTCATCACCGCTGTAATAACACCGAATGTTTATTGGACAGAAATTACCTTTAACATGGTTGTGTATATATTCGAAATCTTAATTTTTCGAAAGTCAAGTTGTGAGCTTCAAGGTGATGTGTGTTTTGTTTTTTTTTTTAAATGTTACTTTTTCCGGTTTTCCGTAGGTTAAAAGCTTCGATTGATAAAATGCCATTAATTCCGCGAGTAGACGTCGGTATCAACAGGTGCTCTTGCCCTTATATAGGTAATTACCGAATTACCAACCGAAGTTGGTTTAAAACCGAACGAATATAATAAACCATTCTAGTAATGTATTTGAATAGTCTTCTCTGTTACCTCCATCGTAACCATTGTACCCTTATTCCCTGTCCTTATTTGGTTGGTTTTCCAGGTTCTCACGTATGTGGAGACTCATCAGGGTATCTTTGAAGCCATGAAGCATGGAGACTTGATATTTGATAGGAATTTCTCATGCCGAGTGTAGATCAGCTATGAATCGTTTTTATAAAATTCTTTCCTTAAAACTAGTTGAGGGGGTTTTCCAACCAGCAATGCTGGCGAGGAACAGCTAGTAAAATGTACAGTATTTTTTGTTTACATAAGCTACGAGTCGAGAGAGATGTTCACGTGATGGTGAGTGATACACAACGTGGCGCTAGTAAAGATGTTATTCTGCACCACATTGCACTCATCGCCTGTGACATGAGATATTGAGTCTCGATACCCGAGTTATTACACTGGCTACAGCGCCCTTTAAACCGGAACACAGTACTGTTTGTCGGCTGCAATAGGCGCTGCAGTGGTTCCCACCTACCACCAGTATAATAGTGCTTGACTTTCTTTACTTCCACCTGAGGTAGTAAAGGCTAATATTCAGACGGGAACACCGACGTGCAATACATATTTATATGTATATAATAATTTTGCATAATATTTTATTTATTACTGCCTGTCATAAACATAAATTGTTGTTAAAAATATTGGGACAAAAAAAAAAAAACTTGGCTGCACGGACTCTAGGCCTTTGCCTTTGCCTTTGCCATCAGGTTTTAAAAAAAAAGTGCATTGAGCAAATACAGGCGAGTACATTGAGTAACGAAAATCCATCTGTTACGAGCGAGAAACTACGAAAATCGAAACCAATTTAACAACAATGAGCTCTTATCACTTGCGATTATGGTACACAATACGAAACGGGGCCGCTAAAATGTTGCTTTCATACATTTTATTTTTATTTTAAAACTGAATTATTAATCTGATATAAGACAAATGGGACATTCAACTGATTGTACCTGATACGTCTACCTATAACAACGTGGTGTTAGAATGATCTATATTGCACCACATTTCGCTCACAGGTCGCTTGAAACTTAAAGTACAGCACCCTTCAAATCGGAACAGAGTAATGTTTGCGCGTTAGTATTTGGTAGCCAAAATAGGCAATTCAGTGGGACTTATCTAAACGGCCTCCGGCAACAGAGACCTGCAACCAGTAAAGGTTTTTTTTAGCAGACACATAAAGCAGTAAATCAGATATTAATAACAATACAAAAAAAAAAGTTCTCTAATTTTTTTTTTTTTGGAAAAATGTCCAAGCCATTCTTCTCACAGTAAAAGACTCACCTGCACATAACTAATTTATAGTTATTAACCTGCTTCCACCACACCACTGTTTTGTGGCACAGGTTAAATGTTACCTTTGTAATTTCACTAGCTACAACACCCTTCAAACTGGAACATAACGTTTGCACACTACTGTTCACGGCGGAAATAGAGCTTGCTTCAATCGGTTTCCAAACGTCTTTATGGTCGAAGACCTTAGAAAGTTGAGTAAAAGATTCTCAATTTCGTTCATTCATCATCACCAGGCTTCCCATATAGATTCGATTAATATGGGGGGGTTTGTGTCATTTCCCACCAATCTGAGTCAATGTGGTTTTTTTTTAATTGTTTCCTCTGCTTAGGTTGGGTCAGGGTTTTTATTTGCTATTTCTTAGTCATCTACCATCTTTTTATTACTATCTTTACATTTTTCCTTATTACTATTACCTTTCTTTTCATAGCTACTTTTCTAATTATCTAATTATTTTCTTTCATTCTACATTCCCTTTCTTCTGTCATTCCTCTCCATCTGAAGTGAAGACCATCCATCGCCTCTTTAGATTTATTTCTGGATAAGAAGGGGGAGCCTAAAATAAAATCATCCCCTGTACCATTTCTCTTCTTAGTTCTTCCTCCTTCGTTTTTATTTCAATTTTATTTACACTTTTCTTTCTACTATTTATTATTACATTTTTTATTTTACTTTTTATTTATTTAGTTATTTCCTTGCACTTTGTTCCTATCTATAACCTTTCCGACTCTCCTTCGGTCAGTGCGGGTTGGGGATAGAGCCTCGTCTGTTGATCAGCATGGTGCATCACGATCAGGTGAGTTTGGGTTGGCTCCTGCGACTTATTGTGCGGGTACCCTTACCACCCCTTAAACCCCAATTTCGTTAATACCCCCGTACATAAGTGCAGCAGTGTGCGCGCGCGCATGTCCGCGTGCCCGCTGCGCCGCGCCGTTCAATAATTGGAGCCGGTTCTAGCTGGTGTCATCCATTATTTCAGCGTCTATTTTTATCATTGTACTTTTTGCCGCCGCTTCGCTATTTTTCGCTTTTGCGGCCGCGCTTGCATGAAGATCGTATGTCTGTAACATAAGAAAGTGCATCGGCGGCCATTTTGTGTTTTTTGTTTCTTTTTCATTTCGTAATCGTTTTGTACAAAATGTAATGGATCTTTTATTTGCAATGAATTATTAATACTTATAAAGCTTGTGTATAATGTTAGTTGTAGTGTTTGATGTATTCTTATTCTTCTTCTTTACTTCTTCTTCGTTGATAGGGTTTAAGGAATTAAGGTTCCTTTTTTAATTACTGAGAAGTCAGGGAAATTTTGTGTAGTAAAGTTGTTTGAATAATGATGGAAATTGTCGTCTTCACGATTTGCAGAGCCGCGAGTTCTCTCTACTGCTACGACACACTTATTCACTTTCACTGCACTCTTATTAACATCGTCTGTACTTCTATTTACTTTCATAACTCATGTATTCAATCTATTCTCTCTACACTCCTATTCAATCTCATCGCACCTCCTTTTTCTTCCATTAGATTTGTATTCACTTTCACTGCCCTTCTATTCAATCTCGCCCCACCCTCCTTCTCTCCCATTAGACTCCTTTTCCCTCTCACTGCCCTTCTATTCAATCTCGCCCCACCCTCCTTCTCTCCCATTAGACTCCTTTTCCGTCTCACTGCCCTTCTATTCAATCTCGCCCCACCCTCCTTCTCTCCCATTAGACTCCTTTTCCCTCTCACTGCCCTTCTATTCAATCTCGCCCCACCCTCCTTCTCTCCCATTAGACTCCTTTTCCCTCTCACTGCCCTTCTATTCAATCTCGCCCCACCCTCCTTCTCTCCCATTAGACTCCTTTTCCCTCGCACTGTCCTTCTATTCAATCTCATCGTAACCCGGTTCTCTCCCATTACACTTCTATTCATTCTTACTGCCCCCCTATTCTATCTCACTGCAACTTCGTTCTCTCCCTTCACACTCCTTTTCACTACCACTTCTCCATTATTTACTGAGTTAAAGTTTTGATGTTTATATAAATTAAGTGATAGAAAGTTGTGGCCCAAAACAGTCATCATCAGCAGTACTGCATTGATATTACTCTCTCCCAGTTTATGAGCTTTAATTAAGTTACTCGTCTAACGAGAATCCGTCATCGTCATTATTTATTCAACAGTTGGTTCTCATATTCTTGGTTTTCTCTCTCTCATTTTGGTTGGTTCTCTCTCTTATTCTTTAAGTCGGAGAATCGAACTCTCTCTGGTAGTGACTGTTATCTTAATTACGGGTAGTACCTCATACTCTTGGTAGGTCTCTTACCGGAAACCGCCTAGGTGCCATCACAACTCCTCTTGCAATCGCTAGATATTACTCTGTTTCAGTTTGAAATGCTCTAGCTAGTGATGTTGCTAACGAGATTTATTATCTTATATTTCAAACGACGAGCACAATTTGGTGCAGTGTCAAAATCCTAACTAGCATCATGTTATGGGCAAGCGTATCACTTAGCATCAAATGATAGGCCCGCTCGTGCCGTCGTTTCCTTGAATAAAGTTGCTTCTAGTTCCCAGTGCTGGGACTCGGTCATTTTCTATCGGAGAGAATGTAGACCATTCTCCGCAAACGGTCAAATGTGAATTGACAGTATTATGTATACTTTTATCAAAAACCCGTGGTTATCACATAATGATAAATTTTATTCAACTACATAATATATACATAGCTATTTATATGTGTTACACTAGCTGTTCCACTACCCTCGCCTGCTTAGCTAGCTATAACAACCCCATTTGAGGAAGGTTTGTAAAACCATTGTAAGCTGACCTCTAAACGGTAGAAGCAATATCTCTACCAAATTTTTAGTGTTTACCTCTAATAGTTTAGGATATCTCGTAATGGTGTGTATGGTGAAGGTCCTTGTTGCCGGAGACCGTCTAAGTAGGCACCACCGCAGATTCTATTTCTTCTGCCAAAGAATAATGTGGAAATATTACTGTGTTCCGGTTTGAAAGGAGTTTTAGTTAGTGTAATTACTGGGATCAAATAATCTAATATTTCATAGCGTTGAGATAAATGTGGTGCTTTGTATAACATTCTAACTACCGCCACGTTGCTATGGGCGGGTGTATCACTTACCACCGTGTGAACGTCCTACTCGTATCGTTGCTTCCTGGAATTAAAAAAAAAAATATGGAGATCTTCTACGTACATATATAGATTGAGCTACCTATAGCAAATAACAGACGAACGTCGCATGTTTACGAAAGCAATTGTTCTTGACAAATGACAGCTTTCCCACGACATCTTCCGTTACCGGAAGCCCACGCTCAGTGGGCATCTATCCCACGCTCTTGTAAGTCGCGCGACGCGTGCTTCGACCGCACTTACAAACAGTTATGTATTTTTAAATATACTGCGTTGTAAACATGTGCCGATATAAACGTACGTCTTGCGCTTGTTGGATTAAAAGAAAAATTAAGTTTACGGTGTAAAGCGGCATTTTAGCGGCCGCAACATTCGTGTTCTCAATTCAAAATCCGTTCGTGGAAAACGAAAAGATAACAAAAATTTCCGCGCCCGCTCCGGGTAAGGACACACGAGCCATTGTTTGGCGGCGCTGAATGCTTTCGGCGAAACGCGCCGCGTCCGCTCTCAGCCGCGCACCGCTATCTCTATTTTTTTTTTTTAATTCAATTAATCGACTATACCAGCGGGACGTTCACCTGATGGTAAATGATACGCATGCGCATAACACAGCGCTAATTAGAATGTTATACAAAATTGCGCTCCTCGTCTGACACGTAACATACACGGCTGTCTATCTCACTTATTATGAGCGCGGAGTATGAAAGCAAATGGAATGGAGAGAGATAGAAGAATAAAGAAGAAAAGAAAGAAAGAAGATGATGAAGATAAGAAAGAAAGAAATATAAAAGAATAGAATTACAAGCGCATTCCCAAAAATACCTGAAAGACACGACAAAAAAAAAACTGATTCTCAATACCGCAGTACTAACACTAACAGCAACGCCCTTCGAACCGGAACACAGTAATATTTGCACAATACTGTCCGGCGACAGAAATAGGATCTGTGGTAGTTATCTAATCGGTGTGCCGTAACAGCGACATACCACCAGTAAGACGCTATACCACCAAACGAAACCAACAGGATCTTAATCTGATGGTAATTAATACGCCTACACCACCACCCTGACCACCATCAAAATGGTATACACACATCATAGTTTTTTTTTTATTCAACATGACCAAAACCTTACGTCAATACGCTAGACCATAACATGGCGCCGGTTAGAATGATATACACAATATATTTTGCTTAAAGCCTACGACGCAAGACGTGAGAGGTGATATCTTATTACCCCAGTAATTTCAATAGCTACAGCCCCCTTCAATGGGAACTGCGGAGGGAATAGTATAGGTAATAGTAATAAATCTACCACTATATCATTGAATTTTATAACCCCACTTAGAAAGGAGGTTGTATACTAATCCTATACAACCTTTACTTGTAGTCAATTACCACTGCGCAGTGATTACCGAGTTAATTATTAACAATTTTAGTAGCTGCAGCGCCCTTCAAACCGGAACACAGTAGTTAGGATGATATCCACTGTACCGCATCGTGTTCATCGCTTTGAAATGTATACGTCTCATAATCTTAACAATTTTATTAGCTTCAGCGCCCTTCAAACCGGAACACAGTAGTTAGGATGATACACTGTACCGTATTGTGCTCGTAATTTCGAGACGTATATAAGTTGCATAATCTTAACAATTTTACCTACAGCGCCCTTCAAACCGGAACACAGTAATGTTTGTACACTACTGACTAACGGAAATATCCGCGGCGATACTCCGGCAGGGACCTATCAATAATATAAGGCGATGTTAGTGCGTTAAAGCTTGCGAAGCAGCATCAAATGTTTGATTGAAGCGAAACTGTTGCGAACTCGCCCGCGAATATCAATTAAGCTAATTAATATACAAATGAGCGAGTATAAAGTGTCGACCACTCGCCCGCTCGCCCGCTCGCCCGCTCGCTCGCTCCACCACTCGCCCGCTCGCCCGCTCGCTCGCTCCACCACTCGCCCGCTCGCCCGCTCGCTCGCCCGCTCGCCCGCTCGCTCGCCCGCTCGCCGTCTGAGTCGCCGGCGAGTAATTAGATTAGGCCGCGGTGCCGGCCGGGCTTACAGTAATGCGTCCCTTTGTTACGCGGCCGCGTTGAACGAACTCGCGCTGAAGCGTCAACCGCGCGGTGTTATTACGGAACCGGCGAACGGCGCGCGACACCGGACACGTGGCGGTGGATCTCTCTATTGCAACACACCGTACACTGCTGCCGACAAATGTCACTGCACTTCTATAGTAAGGTGTATAGGGGACAAAGTCACCTGCTAATCAACAGACGGGCTCTGGCTCCCTCCGACCAGCGTTGGGCCGGGGTGGTGGGATTGTTTGGAAAAATTGATTATTGTTGGGAACACCTGAGGCAAAAGATCATTCGATTCTGCACCAACCAGATTAAAGACTGGTCTTCTTCTAAATTTTACGAATTCGTAAGAGATGTGCTAGACAGGAACCGGTGGAAGCAAATCATCAGCTCCAGAGAGCAACCCCAGCACTGACTAGAGAGAGATATGGGAAATAGCCCAAATCCCTCTATAAGAATCCTTACCCTACCGATGTAGAAAGCCTACCTCCAGCAGTGGGCGTCTATCGGTTGACGATGACTTCTATATGAGGAGCGTTATAGCTATTAAAATTACTGCGGTAACAATTCTTTTTGTTCACACGACGATGCAACTGACCAAATGGCGCTACATAGGATGAAATAAATAAAATTTTATTACCTAAATAGTTTCATTAGCTACAGCACCTTTTAAACCGGAACAGAGTAATCTTTATACAATATTGTTTGTTGGCTACCTACCTAGATGAACTCCGGTAACAGACCTGCTAAAGATAAAGCCGGTAATTAAAGTATTAGTATCAAAGTGACGAATACTATGAGGTGCAGTGTATGTCATACTAACTAGCGAAACATGATGGGCGAGTATATTACTTACCATCAAGGGAAAGGCTCGCCGGTCTCGAAGAAAGTAATATACGAATATGAATGAAGAGGGTTGTAGGTAGTGAAATTACTGTGGTAACAATATACAGGCTGAAAGGTAATAGGTATAAAAGATCTGTCAGGGCTAAAGTATAGCTCGTATACTATCTATCGATATATGGAATACCGCATCCAAAAACAATGCTTCTGGAGTTATTAATTTTTTAAATATTATTCAAAAAATGACAGATTTTCTGGGAAAAAAAATCGATGTATTTATTTCTTAATTATTTCTACACAAAAATTAATGTAATAATTATTGTTTAATCATTGTTTTATTAAATTAATAAAACTACTCACTTAACACGCGCGAGCTTGTTGTTGTCGTTTCAGATATTGAGTTCAGAGTAAAAGTTAAAAGTAACAATTAATTTAAATTTTGCTCAAACTGACGGCTTCGGTTCCGGATATAATAAGCACGAAGCCTTTTTCTTACGTCAGATCGAGTGACTCGTCCTGTGAGCTGTTCTCTTATTCTGTCAGCAGCGAAGATGACGCGTGACTTTAAATTCTCTAACGAGTTAATTGTTGTTGCAGTAAAGATTGGACACCATAAGTAATGATCGCATGGTGTTAAATCAGGACACCCTGCGGTCTACGGTGTTGCCCCGCTTCGGTCAGTCCGTCACTGTAAAACAAGTGCAATGTCAGTTACGTAATGAGTCAGTACGACAGTTAAAATTTTACTACTTTCGTAGGTAGATGTACGTAATCGTTGTATCTAATTTTAAAAAGTTTTTCTTTTCCATACCAAATAAATTGAATTTCAATGGCGGATTACGGTAATAAAGAATAGGCTGATGTTTTCTATTGTTATGGACTTGGTGATAGAAATTCTTTACAAGTACGAAGAGAATATCAGCTACGTTTTCCAAGTCGTCTTCTCGTAGTCTCTGCTGACAGAATAAGAGAACAGCTCAGTGCTCAAAAGTCTACTGTAAGGAAAAGTGTACTGCGAGGAAAAGTCTACTGAGAGGGAAGGTTACTACGAGGAATAGTCGCATGAAATCTTTAGTGTACACAACACCAATAAATTCATCGTCATCGTCGCTGCTGACAGAATAAGAGACCAGCTCACAGTGCTCAAGTTTGATATTTCATGGTACTTGCTTTTATTGTGTTTTTTTTTAATTTTAAATACTTTATGTACTTTCTTATACCTTGTCGGATAGTTATTGAATTCAGGTACTTATTTATGTGCTTTATACTTATTTTTTATAAATAAAATTTTATTTTAAGATCAAATAAAAATGTAAGTATGACGCTTCATTTTTTACTGTCACGACTTTCAAAGAACCTAATTTAAAAGTTTTAGCCTCTAATTAATAATTATTAATTTAATTAAATAAAACAATGATTAAACAATAATTATTGCATTAAAATTTGTTTAGAAATAATTAAGAAATAAATACATCGAATTTTTTCCTACAAAATCGGATTTTTTGTGGAAAATAATTAAAAAATTAATAACCCCAGAATCATTATTTTTGGATGCGGTATTCCATATATAGATAGGATACGAGCTTTACTTTAGCCCTGACAGATAATTTACACATATTACCAATCACCCTGTATAACTCCTGATGTCTCATATCTGTGTAGTAGTGTATCATCATCATCATCATCATCGATAGACGTCCACTAGTTAATTGAGGGGGGATGGAAGGGAGTAGTAGTGTGTAATAATAACAATGTTTGTATGTAAGGTAATAGTTTTTTTTTCTATTTTTTAAGACGAAAGTAACGCTTACTTAAATTTAAGTGTTCCGCTAGCTTATAACATGGCGTCAGACAATGTCACTTTCTATACTATTATGACTAATCGCTGTAAGACATATGTTAAAACTGGTTACCTCAGTGATTAAATTAGCTGCGGCGCCCTTCAAACCGGAACACAGTAAAGCTTGCACAGTACTATCGTCTGCCATAAGCACTGCGGTTGTATAGATATTGTTAATTAAACTATTAACCATATGGAGTTACTGTATCGGGGTGAGTTTACGAAAATGTTATCGGTTAAAGTAACAAGTTAAATTCCCGGTTAAGTAAACAAGTTGGACCCGGTCCGTATAACCCATTAACCTGTTTAGTATGCGGCATATTTCGTACTGTGGTTAACCGGACGGCGCTTTGATAGTTAAAACAATTATCCAGCGATAGGGTTGGGTAGTGCGCTAACCGGCATTGCTTAGGTCAGAGGTCGCCAAACTTTTTAACCGTAGTACAAAATATATATTTTTTTTTGTGGCTGTCGTTAGAACAATATACATAACATCACATTAGATTGTCAGCCGAATGTCCACAGCTGGATATAGGTGTGAGACCTATACCCAAAGATTCCTATACGATTTGGTAGGGATTTGGGCCATTTCCCACCACGCTGACTCAATGCGGTTTGATGGGAGACAGAGCCTCATTGATCTCTATTGCCGGAGACTGTCTAGGTACAACCGCAGTGCTTTTTACAGCCGAAACAGTACTGTGCAAACATTACTTTGTTCCGGTTTTAAGGGCGCCGTGACTTGTATTGACTAAGGTAACGAGACTCAACATATTGTGTCAGAGACGACGAGCACAATGTGGTGCAATGTCATTCTAACTAACGCCACGTTATTGTGGGGGTATCACTCACAATCAAGTGAACGTACCGATTATATCGTCGCTTCGTTGAATAAAAATAAAATATTATTATCTACCGCACCCTTTAAACCGGAGTAAACTAATGTTTGCATATTATTGTTCGGCGACGGAAATAGACATTGCTGTGGTATCCATACGAGCTCCAAGAACAGAGACGTACCACTACACATTTTACCACTTTTGAAGATGTGAAGAGTCCTATGTCCAGCAGTGGACATCCAGCTGGGATTATAATGATGATCTACGTTACAATTCATGTCTGCGCCAAAAATTTTTAGCGGGAGAACCCCAAAAATATAAATAAACTTTACATGCGCCCACCGAGCCACAGGTTACCGACCCCTGGCCCAGATGACTGCTTAACTAAGTTAGCTCCCATTTTGTACCGCTAACCGAAATTCATAACTTTACACTTGCCGTTAATGTTGAACCTTACCGTTAAAGATTTAACTGCGATATTTTATCATCATCATCATCACCAGCCGTTAGACGTCCACTGCTGGACATAGTCCGCCCCCTCAAAGATCTCCACATACAGACAGCATGGCCTCCGGTACTGCTGGCCACTAAGGGCTTTAGTAAGTAGAGGTCCATATGGGGTGATTTGGGCCATTTTCCACCACGCTGGCCCAATGCGGGTAGGTGGAAACCAGAGCCTGGTCTGATGATTACCAGGCTGCACCACGAGTTCGTGAGGTTGGTCTGGATCCCATGAGCTGATGTGAGGAAACCTTACTACCCTGACATTTTATAGTATAAAATAGGTTCATGTAATCCTGCTGACTACAGTAATGTGCAAATATTACTGTGTTCCGGCTTAAAGGGCGCCGTAACTGGTGAAATTACGAGACAATTTTTTTATTCAATAAAGCGGTGGGACGAGCACGACGTTTACCTGATGGTAAGTGATACACTTTCCCATTATGATGTGGCGTTAGTTAGGATGTTTACACTGCCCCACATTGTGATTGTCTTATCTATATTGTCCTACCTCTAGACCTACCATCACTTAATTACCAATAACTTATAGCGTCCTTCAAACCGGAACGTAGTAATATTAGCACAGTACTGTTTGTCGGTTGTAATAGGCTGCTGGTCTCTTGGAAGTCTCTGGCAACAAATACCTACCAGCAGTAAACTACCAGTAACCTACAGCGCCCTTCAAACCGGACCATCCTAATATTTGCACAGTACTGTTTGTCGGTTGTAATAGGCTGCTGGTCTCTTGGAAGTCTCTGGCAACAAATACCTACCAGCAGTAAACTACCAGTAACCTACAGCGCCCTTCAAACCGGACCATCCTAATATTTGCACAGTACTGTTTGTCGGTTGTAATAGGCTGCTGGTCTCTTGGAAGTCTCTGGCAACAAATACCTACCAGCAGTAAACTACCAGTAACCTACAGCGCCCTTCAAACCGGACCATCCTAATATTTGCACAGTACTGTTTGTCGGTTGTAATAGGCTGCTGGTCTCTTGGAAGTCTCTGGCAACAAATACCTACCAGCAGTAAACTACCAGTAACCTACAGCGCCCTTCAAACCGGACCATCCTAATATTTGCACAGTACTGTTTGTCGGTTGTAATAGGCTGCTGGTCTCTTGGAAGTCTCTGGCAACAAAAACCTACCAGCAGTAAATTACCAGTAACCTACAGCGCCCTTCAAACCGGACCATCCTAATATTTGCACAGTACTGTTTGTCGGTTGTAATAGGCTGCTGGTCTCTAGGAAGTCTCTGGCAACAAAAACCTACTAGCAGTAAATTACCAGTAACCTACAGCGCCCTTCAAACCGGACCATCGTAATATTTGCACAGTACTGTTTGTCGGTTGTAATAGGCTGCTGGTCTCTTGGAAATCTCTGGCAACAAAAACCTGCCAACAATAAATTACAAGTAACCTACAGCGCCCTTCAAACCGGAACACAGTACTGTTTGTCGGCTGCAATAGGAGCTGCGCTGGTTTCCAGACGGTGTACCGCTACACAGATATATCCGCAGTAAAGTTTTTTGTACCACGTATAAAATAGTTCCACAGCTTAGTATCGGGCGTTAAGTTAACCTAAGTTAAAGTCAAGATAAAAGCTCGCGCCATAACGAATAAGAAATATAATTATGCCAGATGAAGTGCTTCCGGTGAAAGTTACACGGACGTACGCCGCTTTCCCGCCAATGGAAGTCGCAAATTGCTAACGCCGAATGCGAATTATAATGGCGGCCGGAAGTCGAAAAGCGATCGCCATCTATCGACGTCTAGAGGAGCCGCGCTGATTCCGACGAGCAGAATGTTCACCTGATGGTAAGTGATACGCCTGCGCATAACATGGCGCTAGTTAGGATGATGTACACTGCATCACATTCTGTTTATCGCTTTGAGACGTAAATACGACGATAGAGACGACAAACTCGTTGCCAGTAGATACACTAACTATAGCGCCCTTCAAACCGGAACACAGTAACGTTTGCACAGTACTGTTTGTTGGCTGCTATAGACTCAGATGAACTCCGGCAACAGAGACCTACCCCCCGTACACTACTAGTAACCCACAGCGTCCTTCAAACCGGAACTCAGTAATGTCCGCATAGTACTGTTTGTCGGTTGCTATAGACTCCGACGAAATCCGGCAAAAGAGACCTACCTCCAGTACACTACGAAACCCACAGCGTCCTTCAAACCGGAACTCAGTAATGTCCGCATAGTACTGTTTGTTGGTTGCTATAGACTCCGACGAAATCCGGCAAAAGAGACCTACCTCCAGTACACTACGTAACCCACAGCGTCCTTCAAACCGGAACTCAGTAATGTCCGCATAGTACTGTTTGTCGGTTGCTATAGACTCCGACGAAATCCGGCAAAAGAGACCTACCTCCAGTACACTACGAAACAAACAGCGTCCTTCAAACCGGAACTCAGTAATGTCCGCATAGTACTGTTTGTTGGTTGCTATAGACTCCGACGAAATCCGGCAAAAGAGACCTACCTCCAGTACACTACGTAACCCACAGCGTCCTTCAAACCGGAACTCAGTAATGTCCGCATAGTACTGTTTGTCGGTTGCTATAGACTCCGACGAAATCCGGCAAAAGAGACCTACCTCCAGTACACTACGAAACCCACAGCGTCCTTCAAACCGGAACTCAGTAATGTCCGCATAGTACTGTTTGTTGGTTGCTATAGACTCCGACGAAATCCGGCAAAAGAGACCTACCTCCAGTACACTACGTAACCCACAGCGTCCTTCAAACCGGAACTCAGTAATGTCCGCATAGTACTGTTTGTCGGTTGCTATAGACTCCGACGAAATCCGGCAAAAGAGACCTACCTCCAGTACACTACGAAACAAACAGCGTCCTTCAAACCGGAACTCAGTAATGTCCGCATAGTACTGTTTGTTGGTTGCTATAGACTCCGACGAAATCCGGCAAAAGAGACCTACCTCCAGTACACTACGTAACCCACAGCGTCCTTCAAACCGGAACTCAGTAATGTCCGCATAGTACTGTTTGTCGGTTGCTATAGACTCCGACGAAATCCGGCAAAAGAGACCTACCTCCAGTACACTACGTAACCCACAGCGTCCTTCAAACCGGAACTCAGTAATGTCCGCATAGTACTGTTTGTTGGTTGCTATAGACTCCGACGAAATCCGGCAAAAGAGACCTACCTCCAGTACACTACGTAACCCACAGCGTCCTTCAAACCGGAACTCAGTAATGTCCGCATAGTACTGTTTGTCGGTTGCTATAGACTCAGACGAACTCCGGCAAAAGAGACCTACCTCCAGTACACTACGTAACCCACAGCGTCCTTCAAACCGGAACTCAGTAATGTCCGCATAGTACTGTTTGTTGGTTGCTATAGACTCCGACGAAATCCGGCAAAAGAGACCTACCTCCAGTACACTACGTAACCCACAGCGTCCTTCAAACCGGAACTCAGTAATGTCCGCATAGTACTGTTTGTCGGTTGCTATAGACTCCGACGAACTCCAGCAAAAGAGACTTACCCCCAGTATACTACTAGTAACCCACAGCGTCCTTCAAGCCGGAACTCAGTAATGTCCGCATAGTACTGTTTGTCGGTTGCTATAGACTCAGACGAACTCCGGCAAAAGAGACTTACCCCCAGTATACTACTAGTAACCCACAGCGTCCTTCAAGCCGGAACTCAGTAATGTCCGCATAGTACTGTTTGTCGGTTGCTATAGACTCCGACGAACTCCAGCAAAAGAGACTTACCCCCAGTATACTACTAGTAACCCACAGCGTCCTTCAAGCCGGAACTCAGTAATGTCCGCATAGTACTGTTTGTCGGTTGCTATAGACTCCGACGAACTCCAGCAAAAGAGACTTACCCCCAGTATACTACTAGTAACCCACAGCGTCCTTCAAGCCGGAACTCAGTAATGTCCGCATAGTACTGTTTGTCGGTTGCTATAGACTCCGACGAACTCCAGCAAAAGAGACTTACCCCCAGTATACTACTAGTAACCCACAGCGTCCTTCAAGCCGGAACTCAGTAATGTCCGCATAGTACTGTTTGTCGGTTGCTATAGACTCCGACGAACTCCAGCAAAAGAGACTTACCCCCAGTATACTACTAGTAACCCACAGCGTCCTTCAAGCCGGAACTCAGTAATGTCCGCATAGTACTGTTTGTCGGTTGCTATAGACTCAGACGAACTCCGGCAAAAGAGACTTACCCCCAGTATACTACTAGTAACCCACAGCGTCCTTCAAGCCGGAACTCAGTAATGTCCGCATAGTACTGTTTGTCGGTTGCTATAGACTCCGACGAACTCCAGCAAAAGAGACTTACCCCCAGTATACTACTAGTAACCCACAGCGTCCTTCAAGCCGGAACTCAGTAATGTCCGCATAGTACTGTTTGTCGGTTGCTATAGACTCAGACGAACTCCGGCAAAAGAGACTTACCCCCAGTATACAACTAGTAATCCACAGCGTCCTTCAAACCAGAACATAGTAATGTTTGCACAGTACTAATTGTCGGCTGCAACAGGCGCTGCGGTGGTGGCTACTTAGACGGCCTCCGTCTTTTATTATAAACATGAACGTAAAGTCAATGTATTGGTAAACAATGTGCGATGTTCATTTAGGTTTCCATTGCGCGCCGCGGTAACGCACAGTTGGCGTGCCTGTGACGTAACGGGACAATGTAAGCGGAACTTTAATTTCCTACCGCTGCCCGGCTCGCGGCGAGCGACGCGCGCACAATGCATTTGTTTAATAATCATTTTCATTTATACCGCGCGAATACGAACCTTTCGATTTAAATGGCGGTTAAATAAATAACTTTTAATTCTCTGCTGCTGGAGATTAGATAGACACTAGCTTAGACCTGTAGTCTCGGGCTAGGAAGAATAGGACTAAGGTAAGCCCTGCCTGTAGTAGAAGGCGACTAAAAGGGTCTAGGAGTTTCGCGGGCCTTAAGAGTGGGGGCCTTTATCGCTTAACAAGCGAACGCGCGTGGGACAGCGTATATAAGGGTCAGGCTCCTCCTCAGAGACGTGAAATGAAAAAAAAATAGACACTACCTCAGCTACTATTTCTACCGCCAAATAGCTACTGTGCTCCGGTCGGAAGGGCGCTGCAGCTAATATAATTACTGGAGTAACGAGACAACATCTTAAGTCTCAGGCAATCTTCGTCTGCTCTCTAATGATGAGCAATGTGGTACAGTATGAACTATCCTAATCAGCATCACATTATTATGAGCGAGGGTAGAGCGGGGTTCAAATACCATCAGTTAAAAAGAGTAGCTGTTGATGTATGGCTTACCATCAGGTAAACGTCTTCCTCGTCTCCTCACTTCGTAGAATATATATGAGAGGTATGAGTATGAGTACGTATGAGTGTATTTCCAATATATATCAGAGAACTGAAAAATGTATCGAACTGCTGAAAATCCCCTGAAATGCTGAACACTTCAAAAGCTGAACCGGAGTGAGTTGTATAGAGCGTCGAATTCGCGACAGCCGCCGCCGCAGACTGCGCACCGTCAGCAAATTCATCATTATCACATTATTATTTTTTTTTGTCATATACATTTCTTTAAATATTAATAAAACAGCTGTTCTCTGCCCCCTTTTCAGGCCATAACCACCCCCTACTGCTTTTTCAAAATCTATATGTAATTTTATATGCACTGCACCAAAAAAGGTTTTATCTTAACGATTTGTTAAAAGGGTTCCAACACAACTGCTCATGGGATCCAAGCCATCCCCACCAGCTCGTGGTGCACCCTACTAATCAACAAACGAGACTCTGTCTCCCACCAACTAGCATTGGGCCAGCTTGGTGGGAAATGGCCCAAAGACCTTGATTGGAATCCCTGATCGATCGATGTAGGAATCTTTAATAGGAGTGTTTGGTAGTGGATTGTGATGATCTTTCTGCTGCTGCTGCTGCTGATGATGATGATGATGATGATTTGTTACAATATTACTATACACCTGAAGTGATGACCACTACCACTCCGTCAAGAGTGATACAGAAGAACAGCGCAAGATTTTAGTAGCAGGTCTCTATACTAACCTCTACGTAAAACCGCAGCTTCTGTTTTCTTCGCCAAACAGAACTGTGCGAAGATTACTGTGTTCCTGTTTGAAGGGCGCTGTAGCCAGTAAAAGCTAGAGTAATTAAATTTAATATTTTATTTCTTAAGAGGATGATCACAATGTGCAGTGTAAACATCCTAATGCTACTCTGTGACTTGGCATTCTATGTTAAGAAACTAGCACAATATGGTATAAAGTATATTTTGGTAACTACCGATTAAGTAACATTACTGAGGTAACGAGGTTTAGTATCTTACCTCTTCATGCAAAGGACGCATAATGTAGTGTATATCATCCTAACTAACACTATCTTACTATATTTAACAGAATCTGGGTTAACTACTGGTAATTACACTAGCTACAGCGCCCTTCAAATCGGAACACAGTAATGTTTGCATGCTACTGTTTGGCGCAAGATCTTCTGTAACAGACACTACCGATAAAGTATTTATCTCACTGGCGTTATGGTGCTGTGTATATATTCTAACTGCTACATTTTATTGTATAATAATGATTATGAGGGTGTAAGGGTTCCGGAACAACTCACGGGATACAGGTCAGCCTCACCAGCTCGTGGTGCACCCTGCTAATCAACAAGTGAAGTTCTGATCCCCACAAATCGACATTGGGGCAGGGTGGTAGGGAATTGCCCAATGATCTCTCCCCGAAGTGGGCATCTTTGAGGAAGACCTGTGTCCAGCAGTGATTGACCATCGGCCGATGATGATGATGGTGAATGATTTAATATAAAACAATACACTGTATGATTCGTTGGCTGAGGCTGCTGTCTCGTGTTGTCTCCGGTTCCATTCCGACTTATACTATGTCTCCTTATTGACCGTCACAACAAAAAAAAAAGCAGTCTTCATACTTGTGTACTTACTATAAAGTAAGCTAAGTTATTCGTTCGCGCTTGTATCGATTCACGATAATTGACTACACGAACACATTCCTCTGTTCGCACAAGAAACTATCGCCGGGTAACACATGGCGCGAGTGCCGTACCCTCGCCACGTGTCCGACGTAACCCCGCATTACCGCGCAAATTACCTGTAACGGTATGTGGTAATTTTTTTCATAATAATTTATAGCCACGCCGTTACGTATTACAGAGCTCTTCATCGATTCAATTTGATATTACAGTCGGTCGCTACCGCGGGGGTAGTTAGTATATGCACACTGCAAATTCACCATCAGCGCGTTGTATAGGGCTGATGGTAAGGCAATCGTTCCAAGGAAATGGTAGTAGCTTTCTTCACCTTTATTACCATCAAAGATGGTGGTAGCCTTCTGTTACTACCTACCTATTTCAGCCGACAAACAGTACTATAGAAGCGCTACTGGTTTCCGGTTTGAGGGGCGCTGTAATTAGTGTAATTACCGAGGTAAGCTTGTCTCAAAGCGACAAGAACAATCTTTTTTTATACAACGAAGCGACGAGACGAGCGAGTCGTTCACCTGATAGTAAGTGATGATATACACAGCGTACTCCAGTAATTTCACTAGCTATGGCGCCATTCAAACCGGAACACTGTACTGTTTGTCGGTTGCAATAGGAGCTGCGGTGGTACCTAGACCGTCTCCGGCAAGAGACCTACCATCAGTAAAAGTGAGAAAATATATAAATAAATATGTATGTTGAAGGTGTTGTTGTTGCTGACGGTACCGGTCCGGTATGCCGGCGGCCGGCGGCGAGGCTGTCGGCAATATCTGCGAGATTACACGGAATCGAACCGAAACTAAATGGCCAACTGTCTACGGCTCCCGCAACGGATCAGTAGCGGCCGACACCGGAGCCGGAAGTTAGTGTTTAGTCTACATTTTTACACAGACACATCTAATATTTAACCGCAGACAAAAAAAGAGGTTCGATGTAGTTAACACACTTTACTACACGTGGTTTACTGATGGTAGGTCTCTGTTGCCGGAAACCGCCTAGACGCCGTAGCTTCTATTGTAGCCGTCAAACAGCAGTGTGGAAACGTTACTGTGTTCCGGTTCGAAGGGCGTTGTTGCTAGTGTAATTACTGGTAGTAATGAGACTATACATCTTAATTCTCAAGGCGAAGAGCACAAGGTGGTGCTGTGTATCACTTACCATCAGGTGAAAAAAAAACACGTTAGGATGGTGATTCATCGTTAGTTTCGCTGTCTCGTGATTAAAAATTTCGAAGATATATACATCGTCTTCATCATCATCATCAGCTGATAGATGTCCACTGCTGGATATAGACCTGTTCCAAAGATCTCCACATCCATGGGTCGATAGTCAGCATGGCATCCGGTACCGCCGGGTAATAGGGGCTGTTGTCTGCCCTAATGCGGGGTGGTGGAATTCAGAGCCTAGTTGTTGATTAGCAGGGTGCACCACGAGCTGGTGAGGTTGGCCTGGGTCTCATGACTTGTTGACCCCTTGCATATACCACCCCCTTACATATTAATATATATGTATAGTGTATAGAAAGTTACAATGGGTACGTTCACCTTGCTCGTATCTTTCCTCTTTCACCGTAACGGAATTCGTCCATTTCAAGGGATAATTACGGGTAGTGTAATTTCGTAGTCGTTTTGGGGCGGAGTGGAAGGGGGTAGTTAAACGGTGTAGTTTCCAAAAAAAAAGAAAAAAGAAAAAGAGTTTGCGAGAAAAACTCTCGAATTTAACCGCCCGGTAAACACGAGGCTCGAGGCCAAACAAACGCCCGCCGTAGGGTTGCCACGTGCGAGTTATCTTTTTGAAAAAAAAATAAAATAAGTGTAATATAATTTACTTGTAGTAGGTCTCTGTTGCCTGAGACCGTCTAGTTACCACCGCGCGCGCACCTATTACTGCGATCAAATAGTAATGTGCAAACATTACTGTGTTCCGGTTTGATGGGCGCTGTAGCTAGTGTACCTATTAGGGTAAGACTTAAAATGTTACGTTTCAAGGCGACGAGCGCAATGTGGTGCAGTGAATACCAATATAGTTACCGCTACGTTGCTATGGGCGGGCGTATCACTTACCATCAGGTGAAAGACCCGCTCATCGCTTCATTAAAAAAACAATTGAGAAATTACTGAGGTAATGAGACAACAAGTTCCGTTGTAGCGATGATCTCAATACGGTGCAGTGTATAAGATCCTACGTTGCAAGCGTGGCACGTGTCATCAGGTGACCATCGTCCGCCGAATCGTTACGCAATAGGCCAGTAAAGAAATTAAAAAAAAAAAAGTCGAATTCGTAAAAATGTATCGCAATCTGTTGTCTGCGTAACCGAACTGTGAACTGCTTTTTTTTTTAAAAAAAATGAATAGTGTCGCCGGCGTTGAAAGCGTGTCGGACATTTAAGCTCCGCATCCGACGGCCGCCTCCCGCCGCAGCCGTGTCGGAGCCGTCGCGTAGTCGTGTCGGAGTCGCAACGACTGCCGTCCGACGTCCGACTAAACCCCACGTAATACCTAGTTAGCCGAAATGGATCGGAATAGAGACAGCCGCGGAGTAGTATTACATTTGTAAAATTCTATTAATAATTTTATTATGTCATATATTTGAACTTCTGACATGAAAGTATTTTTTTTTATAAATTAATTCATTATTCAGATAAAATAGATACAATAGTTGGTTGTAGTAGAAAAACTAAAAACTAATATTAGTAGGACATACAAATTACTGTTAGGGCATTTACAACACTACCCACTGCATCATTGATATAAAGCAGTAAGCAAGTGTTTAAGTGATAAGCATCGCTAACTTACCCGCAAGTAGACTTATAAATGCCCAATCATCAATTTATCTTTTTTCTTTTTATAGTTTTTTTTTTAAATAACAAATTTTCTTATAATATCTAAACTTATTATATAAATAGGCAAAGGCAGGGAGAAGGTTGTGTAATATTTCGAACTGCGGTATTTCTTAATGTTGATTAATTTCGTTCGTTGATGCCGTTTACTCCCCACCAGCCTGATTACCTACCACTCTTGTTCCAAATCTGCCGTTATAATAGCATAGCTGTGTTCCTAGTGTACACGCATGGGAGTCGCACTGTACTGAAGATCTAGATTAACTAGACACGGCCTTGTCGCGAAACCGAGCTTTTTATTTCTATTCAAAGAAGCGACTAGACGAGTGATACGTTCACCTGAATATATGTGATGTGCCTATAACGTGATGTTAGTTAGGATGATATACACAATATTATATAATATTATGGCAACTCCCCCCTAAGATACACAGCACTAATTTATTCTCGTTGCCTTAAAATGTGAGTTTAATTCCGTTACTCTACTTTCACTATATTTGTCGCCCTTCAAACCGGAAAACAGTAACGTTTGTTACCGCCATTAAATCCGTCATAAAAATAATTTTGTTTAACTGTAATAATGTTGGTTAAATAAAATATATTTATATCAGTTTTGAGTCGACACATGTCGGTGTTCTGGAAAAATGTTTTTCGCGAACTGCGCCGACGGGGGCCGAATTCGTGGGAAACGAAACGGGCGCAGCGGTAAGCGACGGGCGGGGAGCGGCGGGTGGCGAGCGGTAGGCGGCAAGCGGCAAGCGGCGCTTCGCTCGTTTACATCGCGATGAAAAATTTTGGTTGTTTTTCCACGCGGAGATTGGAAATGAAATCGCTCGCTGATTCCATTCATAGCCAATACAAACTATGCTCTACATTTAGGTTTGTTACCTTCATAGCTTCTATCGGCTTGTCCTGGTGGTAAGTTACTGCTGCTTGTTACTATCTGGTTACCACCGCAGCTCCTATTGCAGCGGACAAATAGTACTGTGCGTTGCCATAACAACTCGGCGGCGTCGGTGTTAGTAACGTGAATGAGCTGTAACTAGGTTAACATCACTTAACATCAAGTGGGATTGTGATCAAGCGCTTACCTTGTCGATTTTATAAAAAAATATATGTTCCGGTTTGAAGGGCGTCGTGGCTAATGAAATTTAGGGTAATGAGATTCAACATCACATGCTTCATGGAGAGGAGCACAGCATCGTGCAGTGCTCATCATTCTACAGCGAAATTATTATAGACACCATCACATGAACTCGATTGTCTCATCGCTTAACGATTAAAAAGTCCTTCTCCATATTTTAAAGGATTTTATAATCCTTCCATAGTGAGAAGGAGATGGAGCGGGAAGAGTTAACACACAAATCAGTAATTATACTAGCTACCGCGCCCTTCAAACCGGAACAATATATAACCCCAACTGTAATATAGGTGGTAGTAAAAACAAACATCAGTACGTAAATAATGCAAAGTTCCGGTTTGGAGGGCGTTGTAGCTAATTATTGTGGTAACGAGACTTAATGTACTATGTGTCTTTAGGCGACGAGCGCAATGTGATGCATCTTAATTAGCGCCATGTAGCTATTGGTGTGTGTCACTTAAAATCAGGTGAAAGCCCGCCGATAAAAAAAAATGTGAACAACAATGTGAACGCACCCCTCGGTCGAGTCAATATTTTGCGCGATGTAATAAACTAGAATTAATACACTACGTCACATTTATTTATAATGAGGATCTCCAAAAAAAAAAAATAATTGCTTAGTGACCGCACCAGCGAGCTATGCGACCTAGATTCAGCACGGTTAGGTACCAAAACGTTGGCCTAGATCCGGCGACGACCTTGTGCTCCTTTACTATTGCTATTGGAGAGGACGATTTGATTTCATCGATGTTTCCAGAACGATTCATATTCATTCGCGATTATATTAAATAATCGATTTATTTGTTTAAATAAATATATATATAATATACTACATCAGCTGAAGATGCTGTTCTTCATCTCATGGTATCACTCTTGACTGAGTGATCGTGGTCATCACTTCAGGTGTTGGTCTCAAGCTCTTCTCTGATGGCCGCCTTCCTAGTGCATTCATAGTGGCAACGATGATGAGCCATTTGCTGCCTCTACCTGGCCAGTCCAGTCCAGCCGTTCTTTCTCGTGACCTGGTACCCTCAACCTTTCCCTGAACCAGTCGCTTAATAGCTACCTACCCTCGCGGCCAAAAAAGGTTGAGGATACGAGACTGTATCAAAGATGATAGACACTGCTTGATGCTGAGTCCTCGAAGTATACTCCGAGCAGTCTCCTCCAGCACATCTATAGAGCCTCTTCTTCTCTACTTCTCGCAAGATCTACGTTCCTCCGGCGGCGTATATCTGATGATGATCATTTCAACCTTTGGACATCCATGCTGGACCTAGGTCTTATGTGTTCCACATAGCACGGTCTTGTGCTGTTGGAATCCAGTGGCTTGCAGCGACTTGGTGTCTGCTGTCCATCTAGCGAGGAGTCTACCAACTCTGCCCTTCAGACCCCATAGGTTCTACATGCTATGTCCGTGACCCTGGTCCTTCTGCAGATCACCTCACTTTTCATTGGATCAGGCAGAAATGCTCCAAGGATAGCCTTCTCCAACGCCCGCTGTGCAACTGTGGGTTTAATATTTATTTAGTTTATTGTAAAGTCTTTTTATATAGACTTAAAGAGAAGGATATATAGACATCCTCTTGATATTCCCACTGCTGGGACTCAAGCTCAATGGAAGTCGAACCTCTGTATATAACTGCTCTATATATATATTTATTCAACGAAGCCTCGAGACAAGCGAGACGTTCACCTGATAGTAAGTGATACGACTGTCCATAAAAAAATTACGATAGTTAGGATAATATACACTGCACCTCATTGTGCTCGTCGCCTTGAGACTTAAGATATTGAATATTGTAACTCCAGTAATTACACTAGATACAGCGCCCTTCAAACCGGAACATAACGTTGCGGTGGTACATACTTTAATAGAAATGTTTTTTTTTGTTCGTCTGTCACGTGAAAACTAGTGAATATGTTTATATTTGAATTTCATAGATCCTTCATCACTTCATTACTAATCAATTTTTGTATTCCGTTTGGTATTATTTACGCGGTTGCTATGGTAACGGTTGCTACGGAAAGTCATCTGCGGTCTAATCCTATATTACAGTCAGCGTAGGGAGAGCGAAACAGCTGGTACATTATAAATATAATATAGTCATAGTGGTCCCAAAAGCAGCTTCACATCACGGTGTCCTGTTCCGCTGACGTTGGCTGTGTAATACTCGCGGCAATGGCGGCCGATGGTTGCTTATGCATTGTTTTTTTTTTTGTGTGTGCCAGGTATGCGCGAACACGGCGTTAGAGATAAAACCGTGGCGCGGCCGGTGTCGCATAACGCGGGGTCCGTGTGAATACGGCGCGAAATTATTTCGCATGCAACTTGACCTCCGCTGCAACGGATGCGTGCGGAGGTGCAATTTGAAAATCGAATTTTTTTTTTTTTTTTAATTTACAAAGATTTTCAACCAACTGACTGTAAGGCACTGACATTCATGAATTTCAATATATATATATATATATATATATATATATATGTTTGTAGGTGTTCGTAGCCGGAGACCGTCTTGTTACCACCGCAGATCATATTTATGCCGACAGTGTGCAAATATTACTGTGTTCCGGTTTGAAGGGTGTTGTAGCTAGTGAGATTACTGCGGTAACTAAACTCAACATTTATATCTTAGAGCGACGAGTGCAATATATATGCCGATAGACGTTTACTGCTGGACATAGGTCTACTGCAAAGATCTCCACATACAGTGAGCATGGCCTTCGAAACTGATGAGCAGTAGGGGCTGTTGTAAGTAAAGGTTCATATGGGGGGGATTTTGGGCCATTTCTCACTACACTGGCCTAATGCAAATTGGTGGGGTTTTTATATCAATATGATATTCATCATCACTATTATTGGTGGTGAGTCTCTGTTATCCGAGACCATCCAGGTACCACCGCAGAGTCTATTGCAGCCGAAAAACAGTACGCAAATTTTACTGTGTTCCGGTTTGAAGGGCGCTGTTAGTAAAATCACATAGATAATAACCATATATTATATCAATGTATCGAGCATAATGCGGTGCAGTGTAACACTTACCATCACGCGTACGTTTCGTTGGTCGCGTAGAATTAATATAGGAGATATACTTGGTATATCTTCACTGCTGTTTAATGAGAGTATAACTTGACTAATTAACAATAAGCACCTATTAAGTTACGTGCGGGTCAGCTATAACTTGACGAACATTACTTAAACCCTGACTCATCGCATGAGCCATACACCAAGTCACAATATTGATATATCCGTCAGCTATATTTCGGATCGTCATTTATTGTGTGTCAGTAGGTTACGCTTACCTAGGACATTACTATGTAGATGCCTTTGGGATTTGACTACCGATCTATACTATGCTGTACTAGCTATAGCGCCCTTCAAACCAGTCTCTAATATTTTGTATTTCAAAAGCCAAATATTTTTTTATTTTTCTTCGAAGCTAAGAGCGAAACGTTCTATATGGTAAGTGATACGCATGCTCATAACATGACGCTATTTAGAATGGTATATACAGCACGGCATTAATTCAGAAATAAAATATGTTAACTGTCATTACTCCATTACTTTCACTAACTACAACGTCCTTCAAACCGGTCTTTATTCGTTTTATTTCATAATAAAAATATTTTTTTATTATTCTAAAAGCGACGAGTGCAAAGTTCAATACATGGTAAGTGATACGCATGCTCATAACATGACGCTAGTTAGAATGGTATATACAGCACGGCATTAATTCAGAAATAGAATATGTTAACTGTCATTACTCCATTACTTTCACTAACTACAACGTCCTTCAAACCGGTCTTTATTTGTTTTATTTCATAATAAAAATATTTTTTTATTATTCTAAAAGCGACGAGTGCAAAGTTCAATACATGGTAAGTGATACGCATGCTCATAACATGACGCTAGTTAGAATGGTATATACAGCACGGCATTAATTCAGAAATAGAATATGTTAACTGTCATTACTCCATTACTTTCACTAACTACAACGTCCTTCAAACCGGTCTTTATTCGTGTTATTTCATAATAAAAATATTTTTTTATTATTCTAAAAGCGACGAGTGCAAAGTTCAATACATGGTAAGTGATACGCATGCTCATAACATGACGCTAGTTAGAATGGTATATACAGCACGGCATTAATTCAGAAATAAAATATGTTAACTGTCATTACTCCATTACTTTCACTAACTACAACGTCCTTCAAACCGGAACATAGTTATGTGCGCACACTACTGTTTGGCGATGGAGACGAGAGCTGCGGTGGTATGTAGACGGTATCTGGCAGCAGAGACTTGCCAGCAGTAAATCCTAATAAACACCTGCCGTTGTATACGTACGGAGATCAACATAGGTCAGTTACGCACACAGTCACATGCACGACCTACTTTTTATTCTAGGTCATAACTATATCATGATAATTTGAATTGAGAACAGCATTAGGCAGACATAGTACTTCTGTCGTACCGGTGGATTTTTTTTTTTGTTTAATAATTCAGTCCGATTTGTTATTCGTCTAGACGAAAATGCATTTGGTCAAGGCCGGCGCATGCGCAACCCTGTTCAGCAGCCGGAAGTGATTATATTTGCCGACTGCACGCCGTCAGGTAGGCCGCCGCTTTGGTTTGTAATAAACAGATTTTGATACATGAAGTGTGAAGGGTCCCTAACAACAGCCCACGAGATCCGAGCCAACTTCACCAGCTCGTAGTGCAGCCGGGTAATCAACAGACCAGGCTCTGGCTTACACCAACAGCGCTTTAAGCTACTGTGGTGGGAATTAGCCCAAATCCCACCATTTGAATCCCGATTGATCTTGGAATCTTTGGGGTAAAGCTATGTCCAGCAGTAGCATCTGCTGATGATACATAAAGTTCGATTTAGCAAAGTATCAAGAAGGGCTAAACGTTCATTGTTTGATAAGTGATACGCCTATCAACAGAGTAGCGCTAGTTAGGGTACATACACTGCGCATTATGGTCGATATCTTTAGATAAGATGTGCGACGGGACGAGCAAAACGATCACCTGATGGTAAGTTATACGCCTGCCCATAACAAAGT
Source organism: Troides oblongomaculatus (assembly GCA_029032895.1). Classification (NCBI taxonomy): domain Eukaryota; kingdom Metazoa; phylum Arthropoda; class Insecta; order Lepidoptera; family Papilionidae; genus Troides; species Troides oblongomaculatus. The sequence continues at coordinate 396,869 of JARDWC010000435.1, forward strand.
GACGTTAATCAAGAAGATATACACAGTAGCACATTACGCTCGTCGCTGACATAAGATGTTGAGTCGCATTACCACAGTAATAACACTAGCTACAACACCCTTGAAACCGGAACACAATATTTCAGCACTATTGTTGGCGGCATATATAAGCACAATGGTGGTATCCACCTAAATGGTCTCCCACAACATACACCTACCAGTTTACATAGACATCTGTATAACAACGGCGCTGGTTAGGATGATATACACTGCACCACATCGTGTTTGATATCTTATAACAGAAGATGCTTAATCTTATTACCGCAGTAATTTCACTAGCTACAGCGGCCTTCTAATACATTTCATGGTTTGTCGGCTGCCATATGAGCTGCGGTGGTACCTAGATGGTCTCAGGCAACAAAGACGAGTATAACACGTGAACGCTACTGTATTGCATCAGAAATATACACTATGACATACTTATATAAAGGATTTTAAGGGTTATTGCAGAACAACTCACTGGTTCAAAGCCAACATCACCAGCTCCAGGTGCATCCAACTAATCGATAAACGAGGCAGTGGCTGCCATCAACCCGCGTTGAGCCAGCGTGATGGTATTTAACCCAAATCCCGATTAATATGGGAATCGTAATAGGCAAACTTATGTCCAGCAGTGGGCATCCATCAGCTGATGACGAATATGACGAATATATGGAATATATATTTTTTTAAATGAATGCGCATTATTATTATAATAAGGGAATTCCGAAACTCGGCAGGTTTCGGCCATTGAGGAAAGAATGCGCGCCAAGGACGTATTCAAATGTATACACGAAACACGTCGATTGCATACACGATTACAAATTCAGAAGCCGGTCCGAATATACACGTATTTTACTCATATTAAACTAATTTAACAGGACGTTCACCTGATAATAAGTGTTGAGTACTGCTGATAAATATATTGGTATTAAATCTCTGTTGCAGAAGACTGCCGACTGACTGTACTGTATGAATATAAGTGTATAGTTTGAAGGACGTCGTACCTGACGACTCGAGCGAGACGTTCATGTGATGGTAAATTATACGCCTACCCATAACAACGTGGCGCTAGTTAGAATGGTATAAACAGCATTACATTGCGCTCGTCGCCTTGGGACATAAGATGTTGAGTCTCGTCACTCCAGTAATTATGCTAGCAACAGCGCCCTGTAAACCGGAACACAGAAATGCTTGTATATTATTGTTTGGCGACAGAAATAGGTGCTTCGGCGGTACCTTGGCGGTCTCCGGCATTAGAGACCCATCACCAATGCAGTGTATATAATTATAACTAGCACCACGTTATTATGAGCCGGCGTATGACTTACCATCTGTGAACATCACGCGCGTCTTTGCACAAATATTATCTCTCAAGGCGTCGATTACGATGTTGTTGTGTATATAATTCTAAATAACAATATTATGTATAGGAGTATAACTTACCATTAGTGAACATCTCGCTCGTTTTATCGCTCATGTTATGGCCTAATACGACGAGTACAATGTGGTAATGTGTCATAATCCACTGCTGAACATTAGGCTCCTCATCGCTCCACAACGACCGGTCTCTTGTTGCTCGCATCCAGTGGCTGTCCACGACTCTCACCAGATCGTCTTTGTACCTTGTGGGAAGCCACCCATGACCACGTCTTCTGGTACGCGGTAGCCACTCGAGGACCTTACTGCCCCATTAGCTATCGGTCCTTTATGGAATATGCCCTGCCCACAGCCACTCAGGTCTAGCAATCTCTTGAGCTATGTCGGTGCTTTTAGTCCTTCGAATCTCCACATTTCTCATCGCGCAGAGAAACTTCAAGCATCACCCTCTCCATTACCCTTTGCGTATACAATTCTAAATAAGGCCGCATTGTTATGGGCAGGTGTATAACTTACCATTAGTGAACATCTCGCTCGCATCATCGCCAACTTTATATCTTAATACGACGAGCACAATGATGTGACATTATCCTGAATAGTGCGTTGTATTAGTCGTATAATTTACCATCAGGTCAAGGTAAAAGTTGTAGAATAAATAAGAAATCGATTAAGTGCGTCTATCGGATATGTTGTATTCGTATTGTCTCACAGGCCGTATGACAATGGTTTAAGTGTGAATGCGACCTATTCACTATTATATATTTGTTTTTAAATCCGTCCGTCCGTGTGAATGGGCCGTATTGTTTTGGTGTCTAGTCGAAAAGTTATTCGTTCTAATTCTATTATAATCGGTTTGTTTTAACTAAAACATCCGATGGCGGCTATGACCCGGCTGATGTCATAGCTGTATAAGAAGGATCTTTGTTCGCGTCGTATGAATGGTGATGTTGGCCGTCTTAAGTGGACATTTCACCATTGTACCACCATCACGAAGTATTGACAGGTCTACACCAATTCAACCATCGAGTACAGGCCTTGTCGTTTATGGGTAAAGATCATAGCCATATTTGGTATTGGTTAGAGGCTGATGTATGTTGCTCAGGAATATCGGACTAATTATTCTCTATAGTTTCTTTTAGTCGACTATTACAACCCGTTTGTTTTTTAAGGAGTTATACTAATCTTTAATACGAAATAACATCTTAGGTCTCAAAATGATGAACGCTACATTATCATGGGTAGGCACATCACTCACCATCAGGTAACGGTCTGAAGTAAACTGAACTTCAAATCCTATAAACTTGAGGACTACGTTTTTAATCACCTTCTAGAAGATTCTTAGTTCTATTCACAATAGGTTGAGACTATATTGTTGCAATTTTTCTGACCGATAATAGAATCTTCTTCTTCTCTTTAGTACACTTTACAACTGAAAGTTGTACTTGTGCTGGTGGATGACTGGTGCAGCAGCTGGCTACACACTCCTGTCTTTGGAACGAGCATTTAAATATATTTTTACTGTGTGCAGCTTCGAAACGAGTGTGACCTTCACCTGGTGGTAAGCGATACGCATGCTCATAACATGACGCTATTTAGAAGGATATACACAGTACCACATTGTGCATATCGCCTTTAGAAGTAACGTAATTTTGTTACTCCTGTGCACTAGCTACAGCGCCCTTGAAACCGAAACAGAGTAACCTTTGATTAGAATGATATACCCTGCATCACTTTGTGCTCATCTTGTGACGTTCATATTAAGTCTCATTACCTCAGTAATTAGACTAATTACAGCGCCCTTCAAGTAACACAGTAATGTTTGCACACCAGTTTGCCGGCTGCAATAGGTACTGCGATGGTACCTATATGGTAACTGGCGACAGCGACCCACTATTAGTTAGGATGTTTATACTGCGCCACATTGGGCTCGTTGACATGATTAAATTACGTTACCTTAATGATTTCACTAGCTACATCGCCCTTCAAACCTGAACACGGTAATATCTGCACACTACTGTTTGTAGGCGGAAATAGTCGCTACGGAGGTACCAACATGGTCTCCGGCAACATCGATTGAGGCTGCGCTGACAGTCTACCTTTATCATGCATATCATTTCCTGTAACCTTTATCATATGGTTCTTTACCTTCTTTCAGTAAGCGGTCGCCTTATATATATATATATATATATATAGCTTCAGCCACTCCGCATTGGGCCAGCGTGGTAGCAAATGGCCCAAACCCTCCCATATCAACATCTACATACGACAGCTCCTAATTCCCAGCGGTTTTAAACGCCATGCTGACTGTATGTGAAGATCTTTGGAGGAGGCTTATTCCCAACCGTAAACGTCTATCGACTGATAATATATACATATATCTAGTGTATAGGTACCTTAATACAAAATTTGATGCGCACAATGAAATCTGATGCTGTCGCCGCTGCAAAAATAGCTCTTTGTCAGCGGCGCCGCGGCGGCACCGCGCTCGCATCAGCTACAAACACATTAGCCAGGTACACAAAGGTTTCAATTCATTAATTACACCAGGTAATGTAGTGACGTCATCGGAACACCCGTGTAGGAGAAGCACTCGCATCATCATCATCATGGAAGATCACTGCATCATCAGAGTCACTGCATCATTCTCTTCTGTTGTCTACCAGTACTTTGAAAACTGTTGTCAATGTACTACCAATAGCAAATCTTTCAAATGTTGTATATATAGTCACAGCGCCTTTCAAACCGGAACACAATAATGATCGCTGATTACTTAGATTATAGGCAGCAATATGAGCTGCAGTATCACCTAAACGGTCCCCGGAAACAGAGAAATAGCATCAGCAAACATCGTAATAACCACCATATTGTTATGAGGAGGCGTATATCTTACCATCAGGTAAATGACTTTCTCCTCTCGTCTCTTCGCAGCACAAAAAAGCGTTACTAAAAGAAATAGTTTGTGAGATATCCGTTATTAGACATTCTAGCAAAGTAAGGGCACCAAAGGGAAACCATTTTGCATAAACAAAATCCAATAGAGTGCTGTGCATGTGTAAGTGAGCGCGCGCGCGCGTGTGTGTGTGCTATCGGCCAAGGGTGAACGGCCTTATTCATAGTGCGCTCACAATTTCCACGTGTACTAATCTTAAGAAAGAAATGTTTTAAAATTATTTATTTACAAAGGGCCATAACTGTATATGAAGTAGAGGACGTCGACTTCCGTCGGAGGTGGTTTCCCATTTGTTGGTATGTTCCGGGTTGGATTCTGGGCCAAATTTTGTCAATTGAAATAGGAGTTTTTTTTTTCAAACTTGCTTGTTCAAGCTCAAATCTGCCACCATAAAGGTATAGTTGTGTCAAGCAATCAGAGACAGCTTCTTTGTATGCCTACACTAGCTGTTCCTGATGGCTCTAGTAGCTGCGATATAGAATTGCTCTTGAAATTTGTCTAAAATATTCCATGAGAGCAACAGCAACCGCTAATGACTTTTTGTAGCAACCGTTACTATAGCAACCGCATGAATAATACCAAACGAAAATACTTACAAAAGTTATATAGAAATGAAACCACGAAGGATCTATGAATTTAAAAAAAAAAAGCCTACATTCATCTACAAATAATTTCTTGTCGAATGCTCATTTTTCCGTGTCGATAGGTTCACTAGTTTTCACGTGATTGGCGAACGAGTTATGAGATATTTCCACACAAGTAAAGACATCACGATATCCCTGGAGCCATGACACTTGAAAATTGGTAAGAATATTCCTTTTGCTGAGGACAGCTTAACATATACAAATTGTCTTCCCCAAAAGGGTGTCTTAGTAACACCCTTTCGGGAAGAGAGGACATGCCGCCATTTTGGACATATTTCATTCTGATCCCTCTTCAGTCTAATTATATATTACGGCCGGGAAAGCGGGCGGAGAACAGCTGGTGTTATCATATGAGTATGAGATAATTCTGGACAGCGCATATGACTATATTTGCTTAATTATAGTTATCATAGATCTAGAATAATCGTATAATGCTATTTAAATATTTAGGATGTACGTATAGATACGGGCGACGGTAGATAGGCACTTGTTGAATCGGACGGGCGCCGCTAACGTGTGACGTCAGCAGCAGCCGAGCGCCGCCGGTGTGTACGCACCCTTACAGCAAAAGTATTTATTTATATAGAAAGTAATAAAAAAAATTTAGAGAAATTCGATCAAATTAAATTATTTTCAGTCAACAGTGTAAAAAAAATAATGAAGCGAAAATACCAGCGGGATGTTTACCCGATGGTAAGTGATACGCCCGCCCATAACATGGTGCTAGTTAAGATGTCACACCGCATCATATTACACTTGTCACCAAGAGATATAAAACGTTAAGTTGTACAACTCCCTTCAAACCGGAACAGAGTAACCTTTGTACTGTTTTGTGCATGCAATAGGAGTTGCGGTCAGTGCAAGCGCAATATGGTGGAGTGCATACCATGTTAACTAGCGCGGTGTTGTTATGGGCGGGCGTATTAATTACCATCAAGTGAACGTATCGTTCGTCTCGTCGCCTAATTAAATAAAAAAAAAATTAACATGTTCTAGTGCAGTGTAATCACACTGATCCTCTGATCTCCTCATCGATATGAGCAGTTACGTCAACAAGTATGTGATGTGGTATGTATCGCTTTGAGATATGTTAGGTCTGGTAAGATGATGATGATGAGATGGTCAGTATCATTACACTGCAGCACACAGTAAGATAGTATGTCTGTCGACTGACAAACATCATGATGACATAGTATGTAAAATCTCGCTACTGTAACAATTTCATACAAAGGTTTTTTTTTTACAAAAGACGAGTAAGACTTTTACCTGATGGTAACTGATACGCTTACTCATAATGCGGCGCTATTTAGGATGATATACACTACACCAAATTTTTTCGTCGCATCGAAGTCATCGTTGTGTTATTACTACAGCGTCCTTCAAACCGGAACTAGTTAACAAGAAGGTAACAAATTATCTCCGGTACGTAACGTTTGATAATAACAAACAGCCCAATTAACTTGCCCACTGCTGGGACTGTATACCTTTTATCGCTATCCAAGTCATCATTTATCCATTACGAAGGTCGATGCGTTGGCGGATGTCATATGTCTGCTGAAGTTGTTTATGACAGTTTCACCGGAAGTCCAAACTCTACCTCGTCGACGTGTCTATTCAACTGTGAAGGGTTCCTCGCGCAGTAAGAATCGGAAACCTTCACAGTACAACTGCTTCAGAATGAGCATACAACAGTAAGCGTTAAGAATAGATCCGCGCCAGTTTGAACTGTGTCACAGTAAACTTAACGCGGCCGGTTAAGTTAATCAAAAATAGCATTCGCCCGCTTCCGGTCGTTTATCAGCGGATACGTATATCCGATACGGCGCGGATTAGTTCCACATCGCTATCCGGTTATACCGGCGGTTCAGATACGAACCTTATATGTATATGGTTCGTATCTAAATCATTCAGTCAAATTACTAAATGAAAACTGTACGTAAATCTATCTCATATTTATATATTTATCTCTCTCTCTCTCTTACTCTGTTCCCGGAGATAGAGTAGATGCGACCGCAGCTCGTATTTCCGGCGCCGAACTGTTTAATTTTGAAGCATACTGTAGCTAGTGATATTACCGCGGTAACTACATTTAGCTGTGTAAAACATATAACCTCTCTCTTTCACTCTCTCTGCGGCTGGAGACAATCGAGTTACCACCGCAGCGACTAATGTAGCTGACGAACATTAGTGGGCAAATATTACCGTGTTTAATTCTGAAGGGTGCTACAGCTAGTGATATTACCGCGGTAACGAGATATAACATAAGACATACTGTTGGTGTCAATTACCATCTAACTACACGTCTTTGTTTAGTCGAGTAAAATATTTTTTTTTTTACGAGTCGAGCAGCATGGTCACTTGATAGCAAGTGATACGTCTGCTAATAACAATGTGTTACCAGTTAGGATGTTATACACAGCACCACATTGCTTTCGTCGCCTTAAGACTTAAAATCTTGTGTGTCATTAACTCAGTAATTTCATTAGCTACAGCACCCTTCAAACCGGAACACAGCAGTAGTTGCACACTACTCTTCATTATCATTAGCTAATAGACATCCACTGATGGACATAGACCTCCCCCAAAGATCTCCACATCGATCGGTACAGCGCTGTTGCTGGGCACTAAGGGATGTAGTTCATAAAGGTCCAAATGGGGAGGTATTTGGGCTATTACCCGACACGCTGACCCAATGGGGGTTGATGGGGTGAGGGTGGGAAGAGACACTAGTTTATCTACTGAAGTAGACTCTACGATTGTCTACCTAGACGTTCTCCGACAACAGAGACCTACTCTACTAATCAATCTCTCCTTCTCTCTCTTTCTCTCTCTTTGTTTATGTCTACATAACGTCATGATGGTGAGATAAAAAATAATCCAATGAACTATAATTTATAATCTAGACATTTGTTTGGTCTAATCTTACAGGAAAAGGCTAAGTAAGCCTACTTAGTCATTTACTTAATACTGATGTTCCGTATGTATACAGTGAATAGCATCTTAGGGTGAAAGGCGGTGTAGTATTCTCACAGGTGGTGGACCGGTCTCATGCTGGTGACTGTCAAGTTCCACTGTAGTCACTATTGCAGCAAACTACCGTTTTCCTGTTTGAGAGGCGCTGTAGCTAATGAAATAATTGAGCTGAGATTTGACTTATTTATATAGTGACGAGCACAATGTTATTGTGTATATAGTTCTAACTACCGCTACGTGTATGGTAGGTCATGTCACGTGATATAGAGTGATCACTTTTTTTATAATAAAAATAATTTGTAAATGTTATTTTATATATTTTTTTTAAATGAAAATTGACAAAAAGCAAATACAGTACGTCCAGCGGTGCCGGCGTACCCCCAGCCGATCTGTTTCACTCACTTAGCAACCCCCCCAACGGCACCTCCTATTGATTTTGTTCGCCCCACTTTCGTTCGCCCACTGCCTCACCACCCACACCCACCCACGCGCCCCCCCTACTTTTTAAAATGTCGACTGTCGACACTGGGACAATGGGGAAGGAGATTCAACAAAATTCCTCACTGACGACTTAGACGGCGCCATAGGTTCCGAAATCAGAAATGTTAGCGGCAGCTCACTCGCGGAGGTCCGGCTTCGGATCCTGGATCACATTGCTGCTGGAGTTTATATCATGGAAGGAGAAAGCTTTTGCTGGTGGTAGATCTTTGTCAACATCTAGTTAGGTAGCTCATACTCCTACCGATAAATAGCTGTGTGCAAACATTATTATGATCCGGCTTGAAGGGCGCTATAGCTACTGAGGTAATGAGACTTAACATATTTCAAGGTGAAGGGTATAACGTAGTGCAGTGTATATCATCTTAACTAGTAGCACGTCGCTATAGGCGGGCGTATCACTTACCATCAGGTGAACATTCCGCTTGTGATATAGCTTATTAAAAAAAAAAAAATTAGCTTTATTATTTAGGTCATATCTCATACCTAGATCCATTCATCATTATCAAAGATCGTCTAGATACCATCGCAGCTCATATTCCCGCAGACGAACAGTAGTGTGCTGTGTTCCGGTTTGAAGGGCGCTGTAGCTAGCGAAATTACTGAGGTACTCAATAAATGTAATCCATAGCTTCTACAACAAAATCATCGTATATTCGTGATATTACTAGTAACAGTTTTTTTTTTTAAACGAAGCCTCGAGTTCACGTGATGATTGATACGCCCGCCTATAACAAAATGGCGCTAGTTAAAATGATACACATCACTTTCTGATTATTGATTTCATTAGCTACGGCGCCCTTCAAACCGGAATGTGCGAACGTTAGCACAGTGGCGGTAAACAGTGACAGGGTAATGTTTCGGGGTGAGCGTGAAGGATGCACGCGGATATGAGACCGGTCGATTATCTTGAGCGCACTTCCTTCCGGCGGACGGGCGGGCGGGATCGGGCAAAATCAATACAATGGTAGTGCTTTCAACGCGCGCGACTGTCCGCGCGCTGCCGCTGGATGTAGACGCGGCTCGCGGAGCAACAGTTAGCGCACACCCGGACGTACTCTTGGACCACCGCGTAACAATTCTCTCTGCGCCACAGTCGTTTCACTGGCAACAACGCCCTCCAGACCGGAACACCGTAATCTTTGATTAGAATACACAAGTTAAATTGTACTCGTCGCTTAATGACGTAATGTTAAGTCGTACCATCTACAGCGCCTTTCAAACCAGAACAACGTAATCTTTGATTAGAATACACTAGCCAGATTGTATTCGTCACTTTATGACGTAATGTTAGGGTGTCCTTTCTACAACGCCCTTCAATTGACCTTACCGTTTGTCGGCTGCAATATGGGCTGCGGTGGTACCTAGACAGTCACCAGCAGACACTTACCACCATAACTAGCATATTATATTGTTAACTTACCACTACAGTCAGACATATACAAAAAGCTTGCGGAACAGCCAGTACTGTATAAACAGTAGTAGCCGGTCCCCGCCTGCGTTGCTGACTGTATCAACCCTGCAACTCCCCTTAGGTGAAGAATGTTATAAGATCCATTCTTAGTTGACCTCTAAATAGCAGAAGCGATATCTACACCAAACTTTGAGTGTTTACGTCTAATTGTTTCGGCGATCTACGTGATCCTCTGCAGCTGATAATAAATGGCTAAGTGGAAAACGGAAGGAGAAGGTTATGGTTGAGGAGTATCAGGGAATGGACTGGCATATCTGGTGCGTGCGAATTGTTCTGTAGAACCAGAGACAGAGGACTGTACCACGCTGGTCGGCAACCCTCACCAGTTGGAGAGGCGCTTTGAGAAGAAGATTCTATAGAAGTATAACTTAACATGGACTGAGGTGCAGATTTTTTTTTAATTTATCAAAGTGACAATCACTTAATATTAAGTGAATTGACAGCGTGGCGTGTAGGAGGTATACAATGAACTATATTGCACTCGTCGCCTTCAGGTTTAAGATTTTTTTTTTTTTATTATCAAAGAATATCCGCCCTGCGTAGGTTGGGTCAGGGCCTTTATTTCCCTTTAAAGATCATTTACTATCTTTTTCCTTTACGGCTTAAGATGTTAAAATTCGTTATCCCGGTATATATTAACAACAGTGCCCTTTAAACCGGAACACAGTGATGTTTTCACACTACTGTTTGACGGTGAACCATAGACAGTCTCCGGCGACAGACCTACCACCAGTAAAAGTCCGACCTTGATGAGAGGCTAAGGTCCTTGCATCGCGCTTGGATACAAACGGTGCGAGCGCTTGTAAACAGAATTTCCCATACATATATGTATATATGTATGTGTATGTTGATGTGTTGGTGAACGTCAGCAGCGCGTCGGAGCTGGCCGGCCGCTTTGAAATTTAATTAGACCTAGATTCGCTGGATTAGCATTAGACCAATGGCGACGGTAGCGCATGCGCCAAGGTTGCCTGCGCAGCGCCTTGGGGACAGTCACATCATCATACATTCTTTAAACACTAACTATCCCTTGAAGACCGTATAGGTACACCAGCACATCTCTGCCGACAAACCGTAGTGTGCGGATATTACCGTGTTCCGGTTTGAAGGGCGCTGTAGCTGGTGATATAAGGTATCCAGATTTAGCATCTCACTACCTGGTGCAGCATAAACATCCTTTAGCGGAGACCGTCTAGGTACCACCGCAGCTCCTATTGCAGTACTATCTGCACAGTACTGTGTTCCGGTTTGAAGGGTGCTCTAGCTAATGGAATTACTGTAGTAACGAAATCTAGGCTCTTATGCCTTAAAGCGACGAGGACAATGAGGTGGAGGAAGACAGCTTAACCAGCACCAGAAATTGTCGAAGTTCAAGGAAGAAGTAGACTATACTTCCAAGTTCTCAATTCATGTCCCGGTATAGACTTGGATTGACACACACACATCCATACATCTATCCAATGATCTTTTATAGATTAAAAGATGTTTCCTTTACAAAATCGTCTAGAACCCGTTAAAGTAATCACTCACCGAATTTTGCGTGACGAGTGTGCGTCGGTAAACAATTTCGCGCGGAGCGGCTCGTTCGCGGTAATTTAATATTAAAGCGCGTCAGGGCGCGGCACCCACGCGGCTCCCACGCGGCGACCCATCCGCTGGGCAACGGCTTAATCGATTATAAATTTATAATTCAACTCATTTATAACGTACGAAACGATTTGTGTATATAATTTACATCACCATCATCATCATCAATATCAGCTGACAGGCTTGAAATGGCTGGACATAGGCCTAAGATCTCCACATCGAACGATCTTACGCTGCCCGCATCCAGCTGCTTCCCGCAACCTTCACTACATCACCAGACCACCTGGTGCATGACCTACCAAGACTACGTCCTGTATACAGATCATATATATACAGAAGATAACCAGCTTTTAATTGGCTCATCACGAGAACTTCGAATCTGATAGATATACCAAACTTTTGTAGATATTGTTTGTCTTCTAGAGGTCAACTTAGAATGGATTTTAAAAAATTCCTCCCTCAAAGGGACTTGACTTGACCGTAGTTAATGAAATTACTGAGGTAACGAGACAACATATCTCTTATTGCTGGTCTTGCCGCTCTGTCGAATAAAGAAGCTATGAAGAATATTCCAGCTGTCATATGTTAACAGCTGGAACAGCTAGTTTACAATATAAGGATTGTAAGCTGATGTATCTACGTTTTAGTATCGGGCTATTAATGATAGGACTAAGGTAATCCCCGTCGTAGTCGACTAAAAGGCTCGACTACGTGGCCTTGAACCGAGCCCAGTGAGTAGCAAGTAAAGGGTAGTGTAGCTGGTGTTAACTAAAAGGGTTCTTGGGGTGGAAAATGTTACGGCACTACCTGGTGTTGTATTCCGTGTGAGTCCGCAGGACCTCTCGCAATGCGTTAAGGACGACCAAGGATTTTAGTGGGTACAAATCTAACCAGACCCTCTCATCCCCAATAGAAGCAGTGAAGCTTTTACAGATTTCACCCTCGACGAAAATTACCTAATGCGAATAAACCTTCAGTCTGCGACCCTGGAATCGAACCTACTCCCCCCACATTCCAAAGCGAGCTTTCGACATGATTCTGCATTAACAATGTAAAGTACTACAAATATTTTCCTATACAAGTAACTCTAAGTCATTATACTTAAAGATTGGATACTTAGTTTCTTTCACTTCCGTTATTTAACTTAAAACGTGCTTACTTTATTTATAATGTACGTATTTATTACTTTTTTTTCACTTAATGTTAAGTGATCATCATTATCATTATCATCAGCCGATAGACGTCCACTGCTGAACATAAGCCCCACTGAAGATTCCCACCCGATCTATCGATTCATATGGTAGGATTTGGGCCAGCCCAACACGGTGGCCCAATGCGAGTTTTTTTTTATTCAATTCAGCTACGTGATGAGAAAGACGTTCACCTGATGGTAAATGATACGCTAAATCATAACAGCGTGGCGCCAGTGAGAATGGTATACACTGAACCACATTGCGCTCGTCATAAAACATGAGATGTTGAGTCTCGTTACCCCAGTAATTACAGAAGCGACAGCGTCTTTTAAACCGGAACACAGTAATGGTAGTACCTGCTGAGACGGTCTCAGACAATAGAGTCCTACCACTAATAGTGAGTGTTAAGTTATACACCTATCCATACAAACATGGCGCTAGTTAGGATGATATACAGCATCACGTTGCGCTCCTCGCTTCAGACAGAAGATATTGAGGTCGTGGTGGTATTTAAATGATCTCCAGTAAAAGAGACATACCACCAGCAAATTCTTATAAAAAAAAAACTGAATTAAAAGTTGGCGAATCAAAGAGATACTTCATCATCATTATCAGCTGACACGTCCACTGCTGGATATAGGCCTCCATCAAAGATCTCCACATCGATCGGTCTTGCCCTGCCTGCATCACGCAACCTTCACCAGATCGTCGGACCTGATGGAGGGTCTGGCAACACCACGGCTTCCGGTACGCGGTCAGCCCTTCGAGCGACGTATCCTGCCCACAATAGTGATGTATCTCCAAACATGTGCAAACACGACAGTTCCGATTTGAAGGGCGTTCTAATTACAAAACAAAAACTAGGGTTAATTACTACAAATGTATTGTGAAGTGGTTACTGATTAGAATTTTTTATTTTGATCTATTTTACATATATATCACCCCTGTTGAAGATGGGGTAAAATATCACCCTATCATCTATAGGCAACAAGGAAGAGGCAGCAGCTTGGACTGTGACCATCACCAGCATTCCAAGCAGCTTAATATTTTATTCAACGAGATGATCACCTGATAGTGAGTGATGCAGCTCAACGCAGCGCTGGTTAGAATGACATACACAGCATAGTGTTATGCAACGTCTTTTAAACCGGAAGACAGTAATGTTTGCATACTACTATTTGGATAGAAATAGTATTTATAGTGATTCGTAGATGATATCCGGCTACAGAGACCTACCACCAGTAGCACTCTACTTCCGGTGTCTCAGGTGAAATTAACCTTTTGCCCACTACAAGTCGGTCCACTTCTGGGCCATCCCAACAATCGGACATTGAGACAGATTGAACAGATTACAACCTTGCGGAGTACTTGCCGATCATGCTATATCTAAAACATATATTATAATCTATATATATTAATTAGTACTATAGTAATAGAATTAAATGGATCGTAATTTTCTGTATGTTAAAATAAATATATTTACGTCACGACTCCGTCACGACTGCGACATATCGCACAGTGTAAAGCAACGTGTAATCATATCATTAGGGCGTCTAAGGTTTTAGACGCGCGTTTAAATACTTTATGAGATTGTGTTGTAAGGGCAGCCATTGCAATATGTAGCTAACAAAGAAAATTACATTTCCGGTTATACAGGAATCTTGAAAACATTACCAATAGACGAACCGGCCGACGGATGTCCACTGCTGGACATAAGTACTGCCGGCATCCAGACACTTTCCGCGAATTTCCCACACTCGGCATGGCTTCCGGTTCCGCGTAGAACTATGTCATTGATTTTAGTGGTTCGTAGGGGGGATTTGGGCCATTTCCCACCAATGCTCAATCCGGATTGGTGGGCGCCAGAGCCTCATCTGTTAATTAGCAGGATACACCACAGGCATGTGAAGTTGGCTTGGCTCTCCTGAGTTGTTGTGCGGAACCTTTTCCATCCCTAATAGAAATATAAATAGCTGTTTAAAAAAAAAACGATGTTTGTTACCGGTAATTTAAGAAATGTTTGTACCGATATTAATAGGACTTTTACTAGTAATTAGTAAAGGATCTAATACCCTATAAAGATATTTATTTTAAATTAGGGTTCCGCACATGTAAATTAAATTCGATTCAGTTAGATCAGTTTAACACTGAAACGTTGAATACTACCGCAGCTTCTATTCCTGCCACGAAACAATAGTGTGCAGACATTACTGTGTTCCGATTTGAAGGGCGCTGTATGGTAGCGAGATTTGATATCTTATGTGTTCAAGCAAGCACAATGTGGTGCTATTCATGTCATCCCAACCAGCACCACGTTGCTATAAACGACTCGCTATATATAGACGTCCTTCTTATTGTTCCCACTGATGGGATTTGAGTCTTTAGCTGCTTCAAACTCAAGGGCAGTGGGATTCGAACCCTGGACTCGAAAGACGTATAAGCATCAGGTTCTCTATGTTTTATTTAATACAACATTACTGTTCGCGTTGCGGAGGCGCTGGAGCGCTCGTAATTGTATGGCGACGGTACAAATGTAAATGCCGATGGTGGACGGTCACTCCTTGACAGTTGGCACGCTTTCCCATGGCAGTCGACTAAAACGCTACTCCCCAACATTTGCCATTCATTATTCATTATTTTTAATGACAAATTACCTTCGACTATTACAATGTATGTTTATTATTCATCATCATCATTAGGTGCCATCTTCGAACTGAAGTATTAATATTTATTGACTAACTCTAAGTGATCTATGCCAATTTGACCTGATCGAAGTACAGCCTGATAATGAATAAACCAGGCTCTGGTTCCCACCACACCGCGTTGGGACAGCAGGGTGGAAATTATCCAAACCCCCCGTGGACCCTTACGAATGAGGGCTCCTAGCGCTCTGCGGTAGTATAAGCCATGCTGACTGTACTATGGCCAGCTGTGGATGTTTACCAGCTGATGATAATTAATACTAACTTTATGATGAACAGCAAAACGTTCAGGTTTCGAGTACGTTCGAAAGGAGCAACGAGCTGATGATGAAGATCGTGTATACATTCTCAATCTAGTTTTAGTAGCGCTGATCGTAACGCTCATTGAAGTTTACTGGTGGCAGGTTGCTGTTGTTGCCGTCTAACCAGGTTGCCTTTCCTCGGGATATATAGCCTGACTGCAGAGGAGTACCAGCAGGCTCTGCAGGTAATATTGGAGTCTCTTCTAACGCACTGAAGGAAACTACACATCATCATCAGCCGATAGATTTCCATTGCTAGACATAGGCTTCCTCCAAAGATTGCGACATCGATTGGGTAGATTCATATGAGGGGTTGATGGGAGCCAGAGCCACATTTGTTGATTATCAGGGTGCGCCACGAGCAGGTGGGGTTGACTTGAATCCAGTGAGTTATTATTCAGGAACCTTTACACCCCAAACCACACAACTCTTAAAACAAGGTATTTTCTTTAGATCCCACACAACGACACATAAAAAAAAATACCAGTATTATGCAAATATTACATTCTTACTTAAATCGCGAGGTAATTAGTGTAATTACTGAGGTAATGACATTACCATATCATGTCTGAATATCAACCAACCTACGCAGTAATAGGCTGTAAAACCACCAGGTGAACGTCTCGTGTGAGTTGGGCGAATAAAAAAAAATATCATAGAATGGTAATTACTCTATTACCACCATCTAACTATTGTTATTAACAATACCGTACGAGTAAAGTTTATATTTATCACCGGCGGACCGGCTAAGGACAACCAGAAACGCGCCGAGCGGAATAGCAATCAGCTTAGACTGCGTAGTAACGTAAATAGACACTAGATACTGTTTAAAAAAGCTTAGACCTTCGACTCGGCGCTTCCTTCTGTAATCGCCATATACGTAATGAGCGGCCTGATGAGAACTGGTTGCACGGAACCGATCTTCGCGACGAGGTCATCACACCTGTCGAGTGCACCAGCACTCAACAGCGCGATTGGAATTCCAAATTCAAATTTATCAATACTAGGTACGTACCGTATACCATGTAGTATCATGATATCAAGTACTAAAGTAAACGCAGCCTGTAGCAGGTGAATAAAGGGTTTTAGGGTTCATGGCCTTTGAAAGCCCTCATTGCCCACTAAGTGACCCCAGCTTGAACTACTAGTACAAGGTGAACTCCCTGGTTAGGGTTACTGCATTTTCCGGATCCTGTTCCGGCTCAGAGTAGAGAGGCACCGATTTAATCCGTAGGAGATTCTGGTCCTTCTAAATACGTTGAAGGAGACCACGGTAGGGATTTTCATCATCAGCCGACAGACGTCCACTGCTGGACGTAAGCTTCCTCCAAATATCTCCACATTGATCAGTCCAGCGCTACCCGCTACCTTCAGTAGTATGTAGGAATTTATATGAAGGGATCTGGGCCATTGCCCACCACGCTGGCCCAACGCTGATTGATTGGGAGCCAGAGCCTGGTTTGTTGACTAGCAGGGTTCACCACGAGCTGGCGAGGCTGGCTTGGGTTCTGTCAGTTGTTTTGGACCCCTTGCGGATTAAGGGACTTTAGTGAGTAGAAATCCAACACGACCCTGATTTATCCCCAATAGCTTATCTTCACAAGATATCCTCTTTGATTTAATGTTGACATGTTTTGATTTATGATTTTGTGTATATATCCATCATCTACAATATAGTTAAGTAGCTGTGGTATGCAAACAGGCAATATGATGATGTCCAAACATGTTTCCTGTTGTCTTATCATCATGGAGAGGTGACCTAGTAATAAGCTATCTCTAGGTAAACAGTTAGCACAAGTCTAGAGGTATTTCTTTTAACGTCATGGACCTGTGTGGTGGTTATAATATATAGTATATTAAAAAAACCGTGTTATAAGACGTTTTTTTTTTGGTATTTTATCCTTTAAGGATATATCAGCTCCATTAGCTCAAAAAAAACTACACAAAAAAAATCTTTAAGGAGCTAATACTGTGGATATATTATATTGACATATTACAATATCTCGTGATGCTCCAAACTGGTTCATACAACACCCTGTATAAGGTGCAAATTCTATAGTATTGTGTTTACGTATCAACACCTCTCTTTTGCTTTGATATTTTAATGGTCATCTTATGTATTTATTTTTTTTTCATTGTATGTTAATAGAGGTGTTTCCAACATCGCCGCCGCCTGTACTCGAGGTGTACCACCTGTGGCTTCGTAAATTTAGCGTATCGCTCTCCTTCTCGCACCCGCTGTATACCGCTGCTGCAGCCGTCCCGCTCACTCGTGTTTTCACAAATAAGTTGCATCCGAAAACAACATAGAAAACCTAACCGTCTTCGCAGTAGAATCCGGCTGGTGCTGCTAGGGGCTGCAGGGTTCATTTTGGCGCGCCGCACCCCCGGCTGGAAACTCTTTGTTGGAGCACGCTAAAAGTTTCAGAGTAGGAAGCGCCGCCGCTTCGCAGCCTCCGATTGTAACATAAAGCTATTTCAAATAAATAGGGATGTGACCCACTTACACAGCAGCCGATGGTTCAATACGCGTCGCATGCGGCTCGACTTCTTATCGGCACACCTCAATCTCACACGATTTCAAGTGATAATGAGTGACAGACCAGGATATCCTCTCGATAATAAAACAGTCGGGACAAAGCAGCAGCATGTGTTAGAAGCTGGTTCGAATAAAACCTACCACCGTCACATCTAGAACCGGAGTCGTATAGGAAACCATGAAGTCAAACAATAACCTAACTATATTAAAATTGAGACCATGAGGAATATCATCTACAAGCTTAATAATTTCATTAGCCACGGCGTCTTTCAAACCGGAACACAGTAATCTTAATCACAGACCGCTGAAGTAAGTTTAAATTATCCTTTTTTGTTCTATAACCGGAAACCTTTAAGACATATCTTTTAAGTAGGAAGTTAGAGTTTACTTGGATTTCTACTTTACCACCAGGACTGAGGGTAGTCACCTACACTACAACACAGTCAGGGATTCAATTTTTTATTTCCTAATTTTTTTGGAGCTGAAGAACTGCTATTCAACCTTCAGCAATTGAAGAGTCACAAGAAGAAGAATTTTACAAAACGACAAGATGTTCACGTACATCTGATGGTAATTGATATTACCCCTAACATGCCGCTAGTTAGGATATATACACTAATAACTTCGTGCTCGTCACTTTGAAATGATGTCTCGTTACCGCAGTAATATCACTAGATACTCCATCAAACCAGGACACTAATATTTGCAATACACTTCCGACGTAGAAGCTGTGGATCTAGACGGTCTCCTGCAACATAGACACGTCAATCCTGTTAGTACTATGTTAGTACTAGTAGAATTCTAGACTTTAAATCGTATACTGATGAAACATATTCACTAACAGTCTCAGAACAAATAGCTGTTGATAGAACATTCCTCATGTGTGAGATTCCTCAACACGCTTGACTCGTATTGATGCTTGTCTTCGCTGCAGCCAAGTTATACCGCTGACAGCTAGGGTTGTCTATGCGTCGTATAGTAAATATACGATCTTTACAATAAATTATTATTTTATTAAGTTTTCGATTATATTGTCTAACCCTACTTTTATAATAAACTTTCATCATGAATCCAGTGGTGGAGCAACCGACGTAAAGATTCTTGGTAGTAGTAGTTCTGCAACTAGCCTCTGTCTGCTATTGACGGTGATGATGATCCTTAAGATCTAAGCTCAAAGACCAAATAAAAAAAAAAACTTGTAACCATAATGCGAAATTATCGGACTTACAAAGGGGTGTGATACCCACACTAACTGGACTGACATAAAAAAAATAGCTGGGAGCCACTGGATTCAAATAGCGCAAGACCGCGCTATGTGGAACACATAAGACAGATGTCCAGCAGTGGACGTTCATCAGGTAAAATGGTGATGATGATGAAGACACTTATTAACTAATCATGATATTATATTATACTTATTATTTGTAACATTTGTATATGTTATAGTAAGTTAGAAATAATATGTTATGTTACGGTTATGATATTTTCGGATACGGATACTTTGGGATACGGAGCAGGTCCCCGGCCTACGCAAACCGGGGCGCAGGTTAATCTACGAGCCCGCCGTAGCAATTCGAAGCTACGCAATTTGGGCGCGGTCTCTACGGATTTGACTCCTCACATGATTACCGCAGCTGTAACATAGTAGCTCAGTGGTGGAGTAATAAACGGAAGTAGCATATTCGAATCCGAAGTTTGAAAATTATTACTAAACTTTTACTGGTGTTAGATTTGATGCCGGTGACGGTATAGATACCATGGACACTTTATTATTACCTAATGAAATTACTGAGGTAATGGTACTAAACTTATGTCTCAGGGTGGTAAGAACAATGTGGTGCTGTGTATATAATCCTAACTAGCTACGTTGTTAGAGTAGTGCAGGACCAATGGGTGTGGTAATCTATGGTCTATATTCAGCTGTGAACAGCTCATGGTAATGATGTTCGGTACAGTTGTGAGAGTAAGTTATAAAGTCTCCTTCTAGTTGTGCCTTTTCATTTTTTAAGCTGACTCTAAACCGGACTGTACTTGTAACGCTAATGGCGTGGCTTTCCACCTTCCACTTAAGTTTTGACTAACTTCGAAGTCAACAGCTAACATTCAGAATGTCCGCCACCATTCTATCCTTAGCGTGTCGTAAAATTGACTAAGGAAAGAATCATCATCAGCCGACAATCGTCCACTGCTGGACAAAAAAAAAAGGAAAGAATATTTTCAGGAAAGCAACGATGCCTTTTCTTATGATTGTTACCAGGATACTAAACTAACCTATCCTAGGTGCTAACACCATAAAAAAAAACCAATCCCACAGTGTATGCTCCGTGTTGTGCTGAGGAGATCTGAAGAAATCTTCTTTCTCCAGCCCTTTTCCCAGTTATGTGTGGTCGGCAGTGTCTACTTCTCATCCATATCCCTCTATCAGCTGTCATATCTGAATTCACACTCTTCTCACACATGCCTTTCAAACAATCCATCCACACTTTCTTCGGTCTTCCTCTACCCTTACAACCATCGACAAGATCTGAAGAAATAAATCAAGAAATTTTCAAAAATACCAACCCCACGCTACACATACGTATCTGGTCAACTAGCCTCCAAGTAACTCTATCCAATCACTAACCATTTATTATTACCGCTTCCGCGATGGTGACCATCCATACCATTAAAAAATAGTCCGTCATCCGTTTTCTTATAATTTGAACTAACAAATTAAAAGTGAATACTTTTCATAATAAAAATTGGACTGTTATTATTAACGCGTACATACTTATATTATAGTATGATACTAACAAAATGGAACCGATATTGATACTATAGCGTCTTTACTTAAAGAAACTGTGCGCTCTATTTTCATTTAAATACAAAGCGCTATCTCCATGATAGTTTTACTCATCACAAATCAGAGGTCCGACTACAATATATGGTCATATATACCATCGCTCTAGTACCTAGTTCCTCATTAAGACAGCATTTCTTAATAATTTCAGTCATTCACCAATCTTAGAAATTTTCGATCGCTATTAGTCCCAAGTGTAGTCTGGACTTTACACCATTTCCTTCTTCTTGTCTACTATTGGTGTTTTATTTTTCGTACTTGTCTGTATTTAATTGATGATGTGGTCACCGTAATAGAATCGCTTTCGTACATAACTCTCTCGAGGACCCCCGTTTTGATTCGCCAGCAGCACCTGTTTATCCTAAACCGAGTGCGAAAGTGTGACCCGCGGGGACCTTAGAAAGGTCGCTGCACCGCTGTAAACACTACCGACCTCACTAAGACTTAAGATATATCGGATTTCCAATGAATATCTAAATAACTTACACTACAAATATTCGCATACGTTGAATTGGATCGTATGGATCGTTATTGAATTTTAGCCAATGCATAAACAATTTAGAAACAGTAAATACACCATAAACAAAGAAGTTACCATAAACACAACTATACCATATAAAAAACGATTTATTTCAGGTTTCATTTAGTTTATTCAGTTATTTATTACCTTGGTTCTATTGTTTTATATCAGCTATGGTTTACGGAAGTACTCGTTTTGATATTCCCGTCTTGACTTTTACTGAATGTGAAATTCTAATATAAATAACATAAATCAATATGTACTTAATGAGAATAAGACATGTTCATAGTTAAAAATTTGTGGTATAGGAAACCTAGATCACTACTTAGGTGATGTAATCTAGGGTCGTAAACTATATTTCTTTTTAAAGACACTCGCTTCGTGTTTTATTTGTTAAGGTTTGCCAACGAAATGAACAATACTAAATACAAATGCAAACTAATACGACAATCCTGAACTAACGCAGACGGGAACACCGGCTGTCAGGTTTACTTGTAAAGCTACAGTTGTGTGCGCATCTGATGCGCATGCGTATTACGAGTTAATTGTTAGTGTACCTAATAAATTATCTAACATGTAAAACCTATTGCGTTATCAACCTTAACATTTTAGTCATTAACACAAAGGCCAATGCATGGTCCGCTTATCGGCGCGCGATAAGTCGAATAGTCGCGCATCAAAACAAAATGGCTGCCAAACCGATATCTAACGTAGCAACAGCGCGGCCTAGACAGTTTACTAGGAAGCGAGTTTTGACATTGCGCGCGACCTTGCCGGCGCGCGCCGCGATTGGCCGCGTCGGCAAGATGGCGTCGTACTCCCGCGCGGCCGCGTGTTATTGTTACGTGTAATTAGGCGGCCGGTTCGGGTTCGTTTTTCAAACGTACGGATGCGAACGCGCTCCGATCGCGCGGAGGGCGCGTGCGCGTGCGCAGCGGCCGATGATGCGTCGCGCGTCCGCACGAGGCCCCCGCCGGCCGCCCGCACCCAGCAGCAGGACGTTCTTCCGAGCGCGCGTTACCATTCCAACGGCCGCTTGAATTTCAACAACGTATTTAGATTTACGCGCGCTCGCCGTTGTTCCGCCGGATCGACTTCCTTTTACAACAACTCCATAACGGGCGCAGGATATGCGCACAGCGTCGCACCGGAGTACTAAAAGTTAAATTGCGTTTTTACTCTGACATCATCTAGAATTTTTTAACTGAAAATCAGTAAAAACCTATTGAATTATGCTGGAAATAAGTAGATAAAATGCTGACTAAAAAATTAACAAAGCACAATTCATTACTGCTCGCGGTACGAAAAGGAAGCAATTAAATATTTGTTTTATCTCGAGACTTGAAGTTTAAAACAATTTTTCATATTTTAAATCTAAAACTAGTCATAGATCTATGTCTAGCCGTGAGACGTCTATCAGCTGATGATGATGCAGACTAGCTCTTACGCGGCCTCAATATATTTAGGCACATGCTTTCGGTAGGTGAAGTCATCAACACGAAGCTATAATAAAAGACATCAAAATACCATCCCCATACGAATAAAAGAAGTTGAAAATAGATTTAATTAATATTGATAAAAATCATAGTGCATAAGTTTTTCCTTGATATATAAATAATTGTAAGTATATATACAAAAAACAAAACATATTGATATGAGCGAGGCTATTATTCGAATTGACGAACTCCCTATCGGAAGTAGACATGAGAGCCAAAAGGTTATCGGACGTTAATTAGAATATTCCTAAGAAATGTAGGCACTTAGTTTTTCCCGTTTAATTATACATAATTTTAATATGATTTAAGAGCGACCGAGGTCCCCGGTTTGATTCTGCAGCATTTGGTGTGGTCTGATGGCAGGCTCTTGTTTTAACTCGTAACAATATTGCTGTTCTGGGTTATTAACAATTATTCTTTAGGAGGGCACTTCACTGTCTTTGATGTTGTTGTCACTTAAATTTATGTGAAATTGTGTTCAAGTATAAGCTTATCATCGATTAAAAAATATTAGTAGTTTTTTTTTTTTTTTCAAATATTACGTTAATAAGTCTCCTCGGTTCCGTAACGTGTATTGTGTTCTCACCGCGGCAGCATATGAGTAAAGTTTCAAGGCGATCGATCGGCAGTGGGGCTCAAATTAGTTTACAAGATTTCACTAACAAACCGACTAACTAACTAACTAACAACTGAAGTTTAATAAAAGCACGTAAAACTTGCCTCGCATTCATCAATGGAGCGATGCCTGAAATGTGTATGTTTAAAATTCACGAAGTTTCATATGCTGTTTGATGGCTTCGGGAGGCGTTCACCGGAAGTGCACGCGCCGGCGGCACGGCGGCACGCAGCATGTCTTCCATCAACCGCGATAACAGATTAGAATCCAATTATCTACTAAAGTATCACTTAGTAATAGCAGTTACCAATAAAGATACACTCTCTATTCTTATTCAACAAAGCGACAAGGCTTTCACCTGATGGTAAAAAATACGCCCATACCAATTTGGTTACATACATTTCACCACATTGTGTGCATCGCTTCAGATATAAGATTTTAAGTATGAGACTCCTAATTACATGAGGTATAGCACAGCGCCCTTCAAACTGGAACACGGTTATGTTTACACTGTACTGTTTGGCGATAGGGATAAAAGGTGCGATGGTACCTATCTAGACGGTCTCGGCAAAAGAGACCTAAAACTCGTATTCAATAATTTATTTTAATGTTGAAATACATTCAAAGGATTCATACTTTTATTTAGATATATAAAAATTAAAAAAAAAAACTGAGACGTCCTTAAAAAGCATTTAATAAATAAACATCCGGGTGAAGCCAGTTGGGTAAGAAAAATGTCTCTTTATAATTCACCCCGGAGACTTTTTAATAGCGGCGCAAAAGGATAAGGTGGGGCTGGGGAAACGGCGGAAGGGGGGAGAGGTGGGACTGTGAAAAAAGGATATGCCAAGGTGCACCACTTTGAGTTCAAAGCATCGCTGAAACTTGAAGATAATTTGTGATGCCGCCCTCGGGGCAGCCGGGATAATTTTCAGGCGCCTTTATAGGGAGTCTCGAAGCGAAAATGCCCGCGTCAAGATGAGCCAACCAATTAATAGTTCATTCCGGTCAGTGGGGGATGGAGAGGGGTGACGAGGGATTACTACTAACCACCGAAACAAATTAAAACAAAACAATAAATCACTTACACAATATGGCGATATCAGCACCGAATATATCTAGTTACCAGTGGTATCGGAATTGAACCTGGGACCTCGATCTAGGCGAGGCAGTAACCACTGCACTGCGAAGCTCTAAAACCACCGACAAATCAACCCACTTATTCCCACTATTGGGCATCGGAGTAATTTTTTCATTATGTAGTCCAGGTCTTAAATAGTAGATGTATCACATCTCTCTCTAGGGTCTTTCCCTCATGTCTGAGGATCGTGGTCTGCCAGGGTTGCTGTTGTAGATGATCTGCTTCCATAGGCTCCTACCCACCAGATGGACCGATCAGGTTGAAGACTCGTCTTCTAAATTTTACAGTCGTCGCACACGCGCTGGACAGGAACCGGTGTTACCGTCACACCATCTGATGATACATCAGATAGTAACTGCGTAAAATAAATAAAAGTAATTAAATATTTTTTTTATATACAGGATGTTTGAAGTTGCTGAGGTATAGAACTAGTTCATAATGCTACTATAATAAAGGTACCAAGTTCGATACCCACTTTAAATTTGTGGTCATCTAAAATGAAAGAAGATCCAATGGTTACAAGACGAGGGAGACGTTCACCTGATGGTAAGTAATCTGCCCATAGCAAGCTGGCATTAATATACACAGCACCACGTTGCGCTCGTCGCTAAGACATAAGACGTTAAGTCTCGTTACCATAGTATCTTCACTAGTTACAACGCCCTTCAAACACGGTAATGTTCGCACAGTACTGTTTGTCAGCTGCAAAAGGAGCTGCGGTGTTACCTAGACGGTCTCCAGCACTAAAGACCTACCACTAGTATTTAATTGGACTTTACTATTATTAATTATAATAATTGCAATAATTGCATTTTTTAATTAAATAAATAAATTAAATTTTATAAACAATATACTTTTCCTTAATTAAGTGAAATATTGATTAAAAACAATTAGCGGAGTAACTCCCGTTGGAGACTGTCTAGGCACCACCACAGATACGATTCCTGCCCCCCGAATAGTACTGTGCAAACATTACTGTAATCCGGTCTGAAGGACGCTGCAGTGAAATGACAGAGGTACCGAGTAAGTTACCTGAGTCTAAAGGAGACGAGCTTATAGTGGTGGTGGTGTAAGTACATCATCATAACTGCAGGTTGTTATGGACAAGCGTATGACTTACCATCAGGTGAACGTTACGTTTGTCTCGTCGCTTAGAAAAAAATAAATTCTTTGTTTCTCAAATGTAGTGCTTCCGTATTATTATACGGAGGTAAAAGTGTTGTGTGGAGAATTCTAGGTTACGCGCTGTCTAGACTACGGGGTGGATCACCTGCGAGCTTTGGCAAGCTGCCAGGCGCGGCTGGCCATCGGGCGCGGCAGTGGGTCACGGGAGCGACACACGACCCGAACGCATCCGATCACCGCGTGGTGCCTCGCCTCGCCTCGCCTCGCCCCCACTAACCCCTTAATTAATTATGGCGAACGTCGTATAATAAGTAAAAACTAAAGAACGAAAAATTGATAAAGGGAGGCCATGATAAGGGGGTGACTCTCCACTATTGATCGGGCCCCAAACCACCCCCAGTATATAGGTATAAAAAGCGTAACAAATTTTCGTCTTAAGAAAAGGAAAAGAAAAAATGTATACAGCCACCCTTTCGCCGGGGAGTTGGCCCGCCACCCCCCGCGGGGTGGACGGGTGGTGCATTTTTCTCGTGGACCACCACCAGCCCCTACCCCCCTGCACCCCGGCGAACGTAAGATGTTACAAAGGATTCTTTGTTGGTGCAACGGTTAATTAGATTTTGGATATGCTATTTTACGGATTTACTTCCGCTGCGGCTCCGGCTCTTAACTACTTCGGTTATGATTGTCATTGTTGCGGCCGTGTTAGTGTATATATACGAGCACGCTACAGCGCTGCGGACGTGCACACTGACCTTTATAGATCAATACACATTTTCAACAATTAACGTGCTAATACAAACAACAGATAGCTAAGTTAAAGTTCCTGAGCTATCGAGCAAGCGATGCATCAATCGATACGACTCTACTGCTGTTTGTGAAACGCTAAAAGGAAGTTACATATATACATTAAGTTATAGTTACTTAAAATTTTAATATATTTGACTATAAGTAAGATGCTGATTAAGTTGTATACTTGCTTACTTAACTATGTCCGTTATTAACGACTTTCATGTACAAAGATAATTGACTATCCTATGTCTGCGTCTAACTTAGTAGCCAAACTTTGTTGGACTAAAGTAATGACTTGACCTTAATCATTTGTAATTGGTACAATGGGTCAAAATATGGTCATGATAAGAATAAAATAATCCTATAGTTTTATGTTTTTTAATATACTATAATTTTTTTTTTTTCAGTCATATATTTTAGTCAAAAATACCTTTGCCTTATAGGAAAGTAATAACTTCCCTGTGATAAACTTTTTTATTAATTAGTATATTAATTAAGTCGTTTAATTATGTTTTCATTGTTGTACTAATTTTTTCAGTATTTCATACATTATAATATCACAGACTCTCAATTATTATTTCAGTACTAAAAAGCATTCGATCAGTGTAAAGCACCTTTATATTTCCCGCTTTAATTTAAAATGGGCCAAACTTTTTTTTAAAAAAAGTCGAAGTAGACAAAGGCATCTTAATCAATGGTCCACTTGCTAAACTGTGGTCAGAACTTGACTTCCCGTGAAACATATTCTTTTTTTTTTACTGTCGACCTGATTCAGCAAAAGGAAGCGGCGGAACAAAGCCTGTCGGCGAAAGGCCTACATTCTTTAACCGTCGGGGATAGGAACTTTTGTCTTTTTGTACGTACCGCGACTTAGCGGTTACGTTTACGTTATGAAACAGCTTCCGCTTGAAGGTACGGAGCTGGAGTGAAGTTTGAATGGCGGAAATTCGCCAGGCACGCGCCGCCGCCGGAAACTTTCATAGCCCAACTTGCTTTCGGCAAAAGCACCCCTCTGCGAAACATGTGCATTCATTTTATTAACCATTGCAACACTGGTTTCGTATATTTTTTTTGTATAAAACAAAATGTTTCCAGCAGAGTTCAGAGGCAGTAGTCGAAGTTAAGAAAAGTACTTATTAAGTTATTTATTAAAATACTTAATTTAGTTCTGATAAGCTTTTGTAAGCGGAAACGTATGGCTCACTGCAATCGTTCACTGCTAAATTATAGCGTGGAGATTTTAACATATTAATAAATTGATTAAGAACGTAATGTAGAGCAATGTGAACATCCTAACTTCACCATTATCCGATAGATGTCCACAGGTAGACAGGCCTCCCCCAAATATCTCCACATCGATCGGTCTCAACATCCAACTTACTGTATACATATAAGCGTATACACCATACTAGAATTTTTATACCACGAAGCGATGAGCTTATTCACCTGATGGTAAACCTGTCCAACGTGAGATTTGTTAGGATGATATACACTACACCATATTGTACTCATCGCTTAAAGATGTATATTGATATGTAATACCGTATTAATTTCAATATCTTCATCCCCGTTTAAACCGGATCATAGTGTGTTTGCATAGTACTGTTCGGCGCCGGAAATAGGAGGTGCGGTGGTACCTAGACGGTCTCCGGCGGCAACCGGTTATTTACAGCCGAAGGTTTAGTTAAAAGGAAACATTTCGCGCAAATCGACGCGAAACAAATAAAAATGTAGTCGTTAAGGAGTTTGTTTGCGGATGGTAGAGGACAAAAAAAAAAAAAAAAAAACAGCCAACAAACGAGGTGCAGCACGCTGCCGTCGCCGCTGCCGCCGCGACCGGCGCGCAGACCAGCCAATATCCTCCTCCGCCTCTAAAATATTCAGAGAGACCACAAAATTCAATTTGCACGTTCAAAAAAGCCCTCCTTACTCCAGACGTACAAAATGAAAACATGCTCCGGGAAAAAACCCGAGGTTGCAGGGGCTGGGGGGCTGCTTCGGGCGCAAGGGGGGGAGAGGGGTGTTTTGCACCAGGAATTAAACTTGGGGGGGCCAGTCGGGGTGGGAAGAAAAGTGGGGAAGATGCTGGATGATTAATTATTAGTTTGTGTGTGTTCCGAAGATAGCGTCCTATCGTTCTAAAACGGGGTTGTGTGCCCAATAGCATGGGGGTGCGCGGTGGGGCGACGCGCACGGGGCTGGGGAGGGGGCGCGGTCGAATGTATGTTTTTAACTTATATAAGTAATTTACATGTAAAGCATTTTTTTTTTCTTCTCCACCGCCGCTAATGTTTCGCAATCGCTTCTACTCATAGATTTTAATACAATTAGTTTTTTTTTAATATACCCTCAACTTTAAACTGTGTTACACTGGAGGTGCTGCTGATGATGATGATGAAGTGCATCACAACTACGAGATTTAATACTTAATAAGTCGCGTCATTTCCTGTTAAGTTAACTCCTTGGTATTACTTCAAGAGATTCAATACACTTCTATATAAACCTCTACACTTACCATCACACATGATCGTAGTCTAATGTATATATAAAAAAATCATGGTATCTGTAGTCTGATGACGGCGATGATCAGACCTTGAGCTGGTGTATCATCAGCCTAAGTTCAGATAACTTAACATAGGTTTAAGTTCACTGTTATAAGCACAACAGAGATAGATAACTTTAGAAGAAGCACATAGATTTCGTAGACATTTTGATGTACTCGTGTAGACCTAGGAATCGTCTGGAGTTCCTATTGCTACAGCCAAACAGTAATCTGCAAATATTATTCTAGTCCGGATTAAAGGATGTTGTAGTTATTAAGAATGTCTCAATGCGACGAGCTCAATGTGATGAAGTGTGTCTAATGTCACTAGCATCTTATTATATAGCATAGCAACTTATACTTACTTAAAAACTAATGATAATCATGATTAAGATACATAAATAACTTAACTTCTTCCATCATTGCTTTGTATCATCAAATCAAGTTTAAAATATTTGAAGTATATTTAAATTTTTTTCTAAGTTAAAGTCCAATATAATTTTAAGTAAACACTCGACCAATTTAAGTGATGTTAAGTGATATTAGAGCCGAAGATGATGCAGCTTATTTAGAACATAATCGTATTCTGAATGTCGGAAGATAATAATAGTTAAGCTCCGAAAAAATCTTATCAGCGGTAATACTTAATTAAATTCTGACCGCGGAATCGAACCAGGGACTTCAACGTATAAAATAATATCAACCCAACGCGCCACCACTGCGCAAGTATATTTCCGGTTGGTACAAACGCATCTGTATAATTGTAGAGTTGTGATTTTAATTTCACTTGAGTTAGACGTCGCCCACTCAACTTAGGCGGGTTATACACGAGCTTCAGTTCTTCTTTATTTAACGTCACATTATAATCCGACCGTTTAAAATAGGTAAATACTTTACGTTATAAATTAATTAATATATAAAGCATGTTAAATTTGTAAGGGTTATAGTAGATACCAATAATTATATTTTATTATAGATGTAGTAATATTTCGCTAGTTAAGATATTTAGACTGTTACATTATGTTTGTCGGTTTGTGTACGTCCGATGGTTTCCATCTAAATTTAAGATCGTGAAAACCTGAATAAAATGTTCATCATCATCATCATCATCAGCTGATCATCCAGAACACAGTAATGCTTTGACAGTACTGTGTGTCGACTGCAATAGGCGCTGTGGTGGTACCTAGACGGTAACCGGCAACAGAGACCTAACACCAGGCTAAAAAAGGTTGTTGACCCCTGATTAGTACTCCCATAGAGGATCGCTCATAGTTCGTTGCATAAGTAAAATTAGTTTGCGTGTCCAGTGTACACTCCCCTTTATATTCTACAGTCTCAACGTTTTGTCTTTTTCACGGCTCCAATTTAAAATTTTATTTCCCGCTTGACCCAAAGGGGATGGCAGGGTGGTGGGAGACACTCATTATGACCAATTTTACCCCCCCAACTGTTTTTCCTACCATTGTTGCGGCTGTGATGGCTCATTTCTGTCCCCCATTCAAAGTTTCTGCGGAGCTGCAAGGGATGGAAACTTGAGTGGTAAGGGTTTTTGCGTCTTTCGTTTTTTCGGTCCGCCGTCGCGACCGTCCCGACAATTAAGCGGGGGGGTAATTGGGTCGCGAACTATCTCGGGCGCGGCTTGTTACCGTAATCGGTAACTACACTACACTCTCATTTAACTACAAACAAAAGAAAAATTCAATATAACAGCGTTTGAATATTAAGTAGCTACATGTTTTTATAAAATGATATCAATGTTACAAATTCATCTGAGGTCCAAATTTAACAGCCGGAAGTCGCCTACTGCTGAGCTGATCCCTCTATCTACTGGTTTATGGATGGATGGATGTATGGACGGAGAAGAGCAAAATATTCACCTGATGGTAAATGATACACTTGCCCATAACAATATTGTATACACTGCAAAACATTACGCTCGTCGCCTTGAAACATAAGATCTGAATTATCATTACCTTAGTTTACACTAGCTACAGCGTACTTCAAACAGGAACACTTACACACTACTTTTTGTCATTTGGAATAGGTGCTGCGGTGGTACCTACTTAGACGGACTCCGGTTGAAGAGACCTACCATCAGCAAAGTTATGTTAGTGAAAAAGAGACAGCAGAGTGATAATGGAAGCTATATGTACATTTATTTATATGTATGGTATATATATATGGTAATAATTATTTTATTAAACTCCCCTACCCCCTCTTCTACATATTAACAACACCACATACATTCACTGGCCGTCCATTACCACGGCTTCGCGGAAGCGCCAACGTTTGCCACACAGTGATTGGTGACAAATATTGGCTTTACATTAACGTTCACCCTATGATATACTGGTGGTAGGTGACCGTCTAGTTACCACCGCAACGCCTATTGCAGCCGACAAACAGCACTGTGTAAACATTACTGTGATCCGGTTTAAAGGGCGCTGTAGTTAGTGTAATGAATATAGTAACGAGATTGAACATCTTATGTCTTAAGGCGACGAGCGCAATGTGGTGCTGCGTATATCATCCCAATAAGCGCTACTTTGTTATGGGCAGGCGTATCACTCACTATCAGGTGAACGTTCCATCTGTCTCTCGATGTTTCTCCGAATGTTTTCGATCATAGTTTTAATAATTTAAAATATAAAGGATATACACTACAACCCTATCGTATACTAGCAGCGACTCTCCCTCGACAGAGATTTAAAATATAGTATTCAAACATATATAATGCAGTGTAGTGTTCATCATCCTAACCAGCACCATGTTATATGGAGCGAGTATGATTCTTTGATCAGGCTATTTTTATCCTTCGCTGCAACTCAACGAGTAGTATTTCTACTAATTTAGTTGCCGAATAAAATAGTAAAGTAATTAATTTTTAAGTACAATTTTTAGTGATTGTAGTATTTTTAGTAGATTTCAGATTTTCTTAGTGATATTACCAAAACAAAAATAAGGGTCAGGCGTACCCTTACCCAGGCCAATTTAATGTGCACCGCTGTATTGATTCCCCGGCATTCTTTCACACAGGCGCGGAGGAGACACCCCCACCCACCGCACCGGCCGCCCACCACTTCTTAACCCCCCAACGGAACTTGGGATAAACGGGGATAAGATTTTTTTCGGGACCTCCGCGTGATTGAGACTGTGTGTAGTTCATAACGAGCGTCGCTCCTCGCTGTACACCTTGGAAGCGGTTCATGGACGTTATTCGAGAAGTTCCCAATTGTCGAGGGTCTATATAAACATTTACTGTTGTAATTAAAACCCTGTTTTATCAATAATTATCATATATTAGTTAAAAATCTCTCGCTCTAAATCTCTATAGTTTTATTATAGTTTAAAATCAGTTACTAACTGAAACTATTCAGGAGACTATCTGAAACATTCATATGAATTAAGTCAATAATTGTTTTTTAATGTTGTAAACACTTATTTATTTGTATAGAAAACTCCTCACCAAAGTACGTATTATTTTTTGAACATCTAATAACTTCCTCCGTACAGGAAATCATAACTATTTCTCGTGTAATACAGAAGCTCCAATTCAATACCTTGGCGAGATGCGGTGGATTTCGATTGTGGGTAGTTTTTGAAACTCTCAGCTACCCACCCTAACATTGTAAATGAGTCCCCATAACAATACTGTTCAGTCTGTCGATATATGCGAGTCGGAGTATTGCTCTACTCAGCCATAGCACGCCTCGCTGTACGCCTTCTCATTACCACTTAACTATGTGTGAAATAGATAATTAGTGTTAGCTTATTTTTCAGTAGTCTTTAGTATATAAAAGATTAAATATTAATAACGTATATGCAAGAGTTAAAACGTGGTATTATGATATATAAACTTATCCTTAACCCGCGGATGTTGTACACATCAAAACGGAAATAAAATCGTTACCCAATGCCGTCCGGCAGAGTTGTGCAAGAGAAAAACAAACTTTTTTAAAATTGGACCCCGCCGAGCGGGCAACTGCCTAAACAGGGACGTGGAAACAGCACGTTTGACTTTTATTTCGCAAAGGCCCTGCCGGCCGTCCACGTGGCCTTAATAAACTTGTTTCAACTCGAACCGGCGGCGCCGCGCCAAAACTACTGAACGATCAACAAAAACAAAAGCCGTGCCGCGAGCAACAGGTAGCCGGCCCGACCCACAATAAATGCACGCCCGTGATACACGCGCGCGGCGGGCTGCCTCCGAGCGAGCCACAGATAACGCGGGGCCCACTTGGAACTTCCGCCATTAGCCAGTAGCGCAACAGATAAAACCTTATCGCCCCTACTCTGTGGCGATATGTGTGCGCCGCCATTCAAATGAAATTCCAACGGTTCGGAAGAAATTCCAAATTTAAATTCGGATTCGGTGTTACGTTTACAAAAAAAAACTTTACGGATTTGAATTTTTAAAAAGTGCATTCTGTGTTCGATCGGAAGTGCGATGCACGATTTGCGGATGCGGACTACTTTTTTAACGGCGGATACATTTTTAAACGTTAGTTAGCCCAAAGGACAACGAGATGCGGCCTGTGACTGCACGAACTCGCCGCCTATTGAATTTTCGCCAACAAAAGGAAAGTTTTCAGGAAACGCTGCGCGGGTTACCGGCTCCGCAGTTTCCTGGCGCAGCGTGAAACATTTAAAGTGTAACTTTGACGAAATTGTTTAAAAGCGAATGGGGCATTCAATTAAACTTTTTAACGGGCAACTTATAGCCTTTGCATTTAATAACAAATCTCTTTAACATTTATATCGAAAATTTATTGTACGGGGAATATAGGAATATGAAATAGTGAATCGAGCCATTAAAACCGCCGCCATTAATTACGGCTGCGGATGTCTTCTAATAAATAGAAGTAGAAAAAAAACAAATGTATAATTATATAGGCGATGCGAGCCACCTTCGAAATGTGTTTCAAACTAATTAAAAACATCAATTCTGTGCCCCCGTCGCGCGGGGGGGATATTTCAAATACACGCACACACGCACACGCGTATCGCGGCCCCCGTGCACACACGGGCACGTAAGACGCACACAACAGTTAAAAATAAGTCCCGGTCCACATCCGCGTGAGAGAATGGTCCCTTCGCGGGCACAGAGTAAAACCGTATAACTTGTGTTTAAATAAAATAACATCAGACATACTCCACCACTATCACCGCGATGTGATGTAAAAGTCGATTAAAATCGATATCTTTTCCAGAAAAGGCATCAACTTTCATTATTATATTACGTAATATCACTGTCTACTTATTATCATAAGCTATACTTATTATGTCTATTTGTAATGACTGTGCCATAAAGAAATTAAAAAAAAAACATCAACGTACTCGTATCTAATGTGGGAAGTGAGACAAATACCCATTGCTGGGCAATTTCATTAGGTAATGAAACTAATAAATTACTGGTAATCCTTTAAAAAAAAAACTAATATATTCAAGTGATAATAGAAACGAAAATATTTCATAGAAGTTTTTTTTTTAATTGGACAAAAATAATTTTAGAAATAAATGTCGTTACGGTATTCTCTTTAGGGCGGACCGTGTAGTTCTAGAAGTTATCCGGGAAAGCGAGGACCGCGCGTGTGGAGGGGGGGTAGACGGGTATAGCCGGGTGTCTTAAGGCGGAGCGGGACGGCGCGCTGAAACCGAGTTATCGTAAATTGATCTGGGCCGGGGGGCCGCCGGGGTGGCGGCGACGCGCTCCCAAATTTGACAGCGATGGAAATTGGCGGGAAAGATTATTGGTTGCCGGGCGTTCGGTTTTTTTTTTTCTCATCTGTTCATATTCCAATTTTGAATTAGAGTTGCATTCATATTTTAATACCGTGAAGGTTCTACATAACCATAGATAATGCATAATTAAATTTGAATTATTTCATTATTTCGTTTTTATTATGGCCTCTCTTTAATTTCATCTCCTAGATTAATATTAATTGTAATTTTTTTTTAATAAACAAACAAATAATTAAACTAAAGTAAAGATATTGATCATGACTTTGATATAAAAATTTTAATGTGGTTTTTATATAGAAATTATTTTTTTTATTTATTTAAGCGACGAAACGAGCGGGACGTTTGTCTTTTGATAAGAGATACTTCTGCTTACAACATGTGTGGCGCTGGTTAGGTTGATATACACTGCACCGCTGAAATGTTGAATTTCGTTACTCCATATACACAAACTACAGCTTCCTTCAAACCGGAACATGTTGTTTGTACAGTACTGTTATAACAGAAGTAGTCGTTACGGTGGTATCTACACTTACCACCAGTAAAATGTAGTCTTCCAAGAAAGGTTCTATTGGTAAGGATCATATCAAACATTAATCATGATTTCTTCATTAAATTAATATATATAGGACAATAACAAAATCGCGACGAAACCAGCTGCTCGCTCAAGGATGCAGGGTTGAATGGCCGATTTGGGACCCTCCGCCCCCACCTAATACGAAATGGGCTTAACAACCCGGAAACTGGGTCATGTCGTAGGTCAGGGGATGTGACGCGGGCCCTCTGCGCATTCTGCCGCTATAATAAACTTCGTCTCGCCCATCCCTTAACTTTGTGTATATACTTTAATGTAACTTAAATATAACAACTGTACTTAGTTTAGATATAATACACTTTATACTTATTGTTATGAATATACGTTAATAAAATCCATCAGTTATTAATACTAATTAAAATAATTACAGTTTTAATCAAAATTTTTTTGCTGACCGTTCCAAAAGTAGCGACAGCAAAATGATCCATGTATGTTTACTTAATGATTTCAAAGACTGTCTACGTGCTGTGTAGACATTATTGTGTTCCGGTTTGAAGGGGTCTGTAGCTAGTATAAT
Source organism: Troides oblongomaculatus (assembly GCA_029032895.1). Lineage (NCBI taxonomy): Eukaryota > Metazoa > Arthropoda > Insecta > Lepidoptera > Papilionidae > Troides > Troides oblongomaculatus. The sequence continues at coordinate 433,051 of JARDWC010000435.1, forward strand.
TATTGAGGTAATGAGACTCAAGAATTAATGATTTAGACAGTGAGGGCAATGTCGTGCTGTATATATCATCCTAACAAGCGCCACGTTGTTATGAACACGTGTATCACGTAAAAAAATATTGAAGGATAACCTATCATTATTATTTTTTAATTTTAGTTTAGTTAAAATTACTATACGATAATTGTCACTGCTCTATTTAAGATACTCGTATATATACAGTACCACATTGCGCTTGTCGCCTTCAGACGTAACATGTAGTCTTCGAACTGTCTTCAATCTAAATTTTATGTCTTACCACCACTATGTCTTCACGAGCAAGGAGTTTACTTCATCACGATACGTCTGCATAGAACAACGTGGCGCTGGTTAGGATGATATACACTACATCATCAAATTTACTACCTACAGCGCTCTTCAAATGGAAACACTACAATGTCTACTCACTACTGCTTGGCGGTAGGAAATGGTATCGAGACGGTCTCCGACAACGGAAACCTGTCACCAATGAAAAGCATACTTAAAATATTTTTTTTTATTTTATTGACTATGGTTTTATTGGTTATGAATGCAGCTTATTTTTTGCTTTTATAAATTAAAAATAGTATTTTTAGTATTTAAATCCGCCATCTTTATTGCGAAAAAAAAGCAGAATGTCTGTCAGAAAAAATGAAAGACAAAAAAAAATAGACACAGACAAGAAATAATGACATTTGACATAATTTTTTTTTATTACTGTGTCAAGGGGACGGGACAATGGTCGATATGTGAGAAGCTTAGGAAATATAGGACGGCCTGATACAAATACTGGGGGTTAGTATTGTTACATAAAAATCATAAATCCAATAATGATACTTTGATTTTTCTTATAACGTTTCCGGGTGCGGGGTAGCGAAGGAGAGAGAGAGTGAGTGAGGGGGGGTGAGGGTTTATAAAAAAGCCCGCGCATACTTCTGTACCGCTGCACGTTGCACGGGCACACACCAACCAACATCTTAATAACAGAATCGGAACGCTCCGAGCGATTTTAAAATAAGAATATCATAACTGGCCACTCGGGCGCGGGGTGGATTTCGGAAGAACGTTCGCACCCACCCTCAAGTTTTTAAAATAAGAATATCCCGTGTGCGTCTGCACCGCTAGACCGCCGAGCGGAAACAAGAAAAATAATCAATCGTTAATACCTTTAACATCCGTACAGTATTATGTTAATATCGTATTTTAGTTCGCCCCACCATCGGGAGATTAGCAGGAAGCTGTGAAGGGTCGTACATCGCATACGATGAGGCAATAGTGACTATCCGGTTAATTTAATTGGTTGAGGATGAATTTAATCGGGTGGTCGAGCGGGGTGAACGCACACCAAATTTTCGGTGGAGCGTGATATTTTTAAAATAAGAACCTCTTTCGTGGCATATTCCGTGGAGAGAGATTTTCAAATAAGAATAGTTTCGCGTTTCCCCTCCCGCTTCACCCCACCGCACTCCCCGCGCCCTCCAGTCACCCTCCCCGGGCTCCCCGCCTCCCGTTCGTCTGGAGTTTGAAATAAGAATTTGGGGGTTTAGGATCGGGCGGCGAGGCATGCCCGGGGTGGGTTGGGGTACTCCTTGATGAGGACGGAGGTTTTTCGTGGAATTTCGTTAGCTCGGGGGCCAGGAGCGGCGGCGTCGATATCCCGATACCCGCCGGATGTTATAGTAATTGGAGGTTCGATCTTTTATTTCGCTCTTTGAACGAACGCTGCTCAGGGCGCGGCCGGTGCGGAGTTTATTGTTTTGCTGACGAACTTTCCTCATTCTCCGCTTCAGCCGCCGCTCCTCGTCCTATTCATAATTTCAGTCAATCATAAATCAATAAAACAATAACCTAACGACGATATTTTCACCTACACAACAGTTAATATGAAACTTTGAGGCTTCGGAAGCGCATCTGTAATATAATACAATCATACAAGTTTTCTTACATTTACTCCTTAACAGATTTCTATATGCCTGAATCGTTACAGCTGATAATAATGTATGGAAATAAAATGAGCTGATACACAAATACTATATTAGACAGTACGTAAGATATTTAAAAAAAAAAATAGTTTTCAGTGGAATGGTGAGAAAGCATTTTCTGAAAACTGAACTAGTACTTAGTAATTAGCTCGCCGGCCTAATGGTTAGAGCGTGCTTTCATTCCAAAGGTCACAAGTTCGAATCTCGGCACGTACCGATAACTTTAATATTTAAGTTACGTAAATTTGTGAACTTAAGTGACAACATCAAAATACAAACGGTAAGGGAAAATATCGCGAGGAAACCTGAAGATGAACTAGAATTTATTCCAAGGTGTGTGTGAGGTCACCAATCCGCCCGTCAATTGGGCCCGCGTGGTGACTATGTCTCATCGCCCTCGTGTTGAGGGTGGGTTTGTATCCCAACAGTGGGGACATAATTTGTGTATAGTATATACGATATATTATATTGTGTAGTATATATTTGTTTCTGTCTGTATATAACTACATGAAAATGAAATAATTATGTATTTAACATATGTAAATAAATCAATGAAAATATCTAACATTGTAATTCTATCTTACCTAGAAGTAAGTATATATCTCAAGTCCTAGGTTGACTGGTAGGATATGCTTATAGACATTAGGTCTAGGAAGACGCAGTGTTGGCAGGCGTCCCACTAGGTAGTCCGACGATCCAGTGAAGGTCGCGAGAATCCAGTTGCTTCTGGTGTTTCCTTTAATATCCACCTGGTAGATGGTGTTTGTGTGTGTCCAGCAGTGGATGTCCATCGGTTATGATATATAGTCCATTGAATTTCTTGGGCTTGTTTTTGTCAGGTTCGAAGCATTACTTTAGTTAATGATTGCTTAAGTACAATAAAAAAAATTAAAAAAAAAAAAACTGAAGCTATCGCTGGAGACTACTTCAATTGTACCATAACAACTACTACTTCTGTCTTTAGTAACATTCTTGATAGGTCTGTTACCGGACACTGTCTAATTAACACCGCAGTTCCCATTCCTTCCGCCGGACATTACCGTGCTCCGGTTTGAAGGGCGCTGTAGCTGATATTAATAAAGTAACGAGAATTAAAATTTTATGTGTCAAAGTGACGAGCGGAATGTGGTGCATCTAAATTACCACTGTTCACTCATTATCACGTGAACGTCTCGCTCGTCTCGGCAAACACAATATGGCATAGTGTATCATCATTAACTTGTCTTCTTCCTTTTGTCGCTTCCTGAATTAAAAGAAAAGAAATCTGATTCGCTTCCGAAGACACATGACAGAGTTCTGATGATAGAACCTGGAAACCGCTTTCCACCTTCATGTAGCTAATTGTCATAACATCATTACTGCTTCAGATTGATAGGTACCATACTGCGGGTACGATGATGACAATGATGATGAATACTTGTTCCTTAAGTAGCTTGACGACAGCTAGCTCATCCATGGCCGACGTGCCTGTAATATAGTATTAGACTTGACATTCGTCTGAGATATTCCTTGAGAGCAACTATTGATGACTTTCCATACCAACCGTTACTATAGCAACCGCATAAATAATACCAAATAATAATGAATATGTTAATAAGAAATGATATATAATCTATGACTGTATACAAATCATTACACGTTTAAAGCTCATGTTACCTTGTTGATATGTTCACTAGTTTTCACGTGATCATCCAACAAAGGAAATCCATATATATATATATATATATATATATACATATATATATCTGTATATATATATATATGTTTGCATGTATTGTCGATCTGGTTGCAGGTTCGCCCGTGTGCCATGGCGGAGTGTTCATTCGCGCGCTGCCAACAGGAGAGACGCGCCATACGCAAGGAACTGCAGCGCTGGACGAAGAACATGGTCTACATACTAGGTGAGACACGCGCGCCATCTTGTTTATATAAAAAAAAATGGAATCATATATCCTCTACTACAGAGCATTTATATAATAATCTACTAAAATCATAAAGTAAAATAAATCATCGCTCTCTTTCTTCATTGTTCTATACGCATTCATCTGATCATAATGATACGCCTTTCCATAACCGCATGGCGCTAGTTAGGATGATATACACTACATCGTACTCGTCATCAAGACATAGGATGTTGAGTCTAGTTACCACAGTAATTACACTAGCTGCAGCACCTTTCAAAGTAGAACAGTAATATTTGCACAGTGATGTTTGTTCGCTGCAACAGGCGTTGCGGTGGTACCTATCTAGATTGTCTGGGATAATAGAGACTTATATCACCAGTAAACTTAGTAAGTAAAATATGAAGTAATAGAAAAATATGGAGGGGAAGGGGTGGGCCCTTTCGCCTCCACTCCTAATGTATTTTAAAATATACTCAATGAACAATTAGACGAAATTGTATTTTATTATCTGTGAACGTTTCTTTGCACCATCGCGCGTAGTGATGTGTGTACACGTATCCGAAACAATCGGATAATTATAAAGAATATCCGTAAACTTTGGAAATGCTTAAATTTAGACAAAGGTAATAGTCTTCGATCTTCTTAGCATTTGTCCCGTCTTATGGCAGGATCAGCTTTCTTTCTTCTTTCTCTCCACTTCACTCTGAGATCTCTCTCTCTCAGTAGGTAGACTACATGTAAGTCTTCTACCAAAAACACTGAAATAATTGAAAGAAGGAAATATAAAAAAAAAATGTTTACATTATCAAAGAAGGAGAAAAGAACCATGAGAATATGGACTTAGGATAATGTACACTGCAACACATTGTAATTGATATAGTAACATATTTATTTACTACGCTTTCATTTCACTGGTAGTAGGTTAATCTGTAGCGGAGACCGTATATGTAGGTACCATCGCAGCTCCGGTTTAAAGGGCGCTGTAGATAGTAAAATTACTTTTTTTTATTGGATGGTAAGCGCGATGTAATCTTTGTAGTACTAAGGTGATGAGTTTTAACATGTCTTAGAGTGCAATGTGGTGCAGTGTATGTCATCCTAATTAGCGCGCATTATAGTTATAACGCTTCGTCGAATAAAAAAAAAAACAATATCCGTATCCGATATACTATACAGCCAACAGCCCTGGCCGTAAACGGCTCGTCACTCACTGGAGTGGAAAGTGTCATACACTCAAGGGCAAGGTCTAAAGGATCCGCGTTAAGGGATGAGGAGAACGGGGGGTTGATAATTAAAAACACCTTGAATCCTTTTCTCGCCTAAGTATGATATTTAACATCAGCGGGAGGCTTTTGTGCGGGGTGTACTGTTTTTTTTTTTTTTTTTTCACACTTTGAATAGGTTTAAGTTTCAATTGGTTTGGCGGGGCGACATTTCGCCACGTTTCAATTGCGTTTTGTTTACGAGACTGAATTTCCTTTTTTCCTTTATATCCTAATTTAGTATTAATTAATGATTTTTTTTTTAATAAACAGACCATAAATTAAACGAATGATATACATACAAATTATATATTATATAAATAATAAAAATAGCTTTGATTTAAAAAAAAAAATTATACATAAAACGCTGACATGAGCTGGACATTCCCCTGATGGTAAGTTATACGTCTACCCATAACGGCGTGACGCTAGTTAAGATGTTATACACTACACATTACGTTCGTCGCTTGAGGCATATGTTGAATTCGTTAACACAGTAATTACACTAGCTACAGAGCCCTTCAAACCGGAACACGGCAGTTTGTCGGCAGAACTAGAAGCTTCTATGGTATCTAGACCGTTACCTACAATAGAGATATACCAGTAAAAATTATATTTCTTTTAATATCATAAATATATGAATCACCATCATCATCAGACGTCCACAGCTGGACATAGGTCTAACCCCTAAAGATCTTCACGTTTGTAGAGGTATATATGGGGGGTGTTTGGGTCAATTCTCACCACACTAGACGAATGCGTGTTAGTGGGAGCTACAGCTTCGTTTGTTGATCAGTAGACTGCGCCAGGAGTTGGTGAGGTTGGCTTGGGTCCTGTGAGTTGTTGTGTACGACCCCTTACATCCCTTACGAATAATATCTAGAAAATATTGAAGTCTATAGATAATTGAAAAAAAAAAAATCGAGACATCTACCGGTGATATCTACAGTATAAATGAATATGGCGAAGCGGCAGTACATCGGCTGCGTCTCCGTGGAGTGCTGAGCTAATTTCCTACGCATCCTCGCTCCAGACGGAAAGTTGGTACTCAGACACTCCAAAACGGCACCCGCCGCGCCCCAACTTTACGCAATAAACCCTTTTCCTTCATATGCGAACGAAGTTTTGTTTTACTACGGAACCCTAAAACGGGGAACAAGACAAACAGACGAAGCGCAGCATTTGATTATTAAAACTCACACCCATTGATACGCGATTGTATACCTTATTACTAACACTATTAGAGTTCAAATTGCTTGCAGACTTTCTAGATGATTAAATATAAATTCACTTACATATGATAATTATATGACAACTTAGATACCACCGCAACTCAAATTTCTGTACTAACCAAACATTACTGATCCAGTTTGAAGGGCGCTGTGGCTATTGCAATTCGGATGCGCCGGATCTTAATTAGTGTCACATTGTTATGGCCTGAATCACTCACCATCAGGTGAAGGTCTCCCTCGTCTCATCGCTGCATAGAATTAAAAAAAAAAATACCCTGTTCATACATGATCGATGTATTTATTTACTAAAATTACTTGTAATGAAAACTCATTCCTATTTCTTATCTATTTTATGTCACTTCTAGTAGATCATTAGGTTACCAGGTCAACCAGACCTTTCAGGTGATTAGTTGAATGAGGTTTTTAAAAGTAAATAAACAGCTCTTATTCCCACAGCTGGGATTCAAAGCCATTTCTCGAAAGGCAGGGAGAAGACAATTAACCTGGTGGACATACGCTTGCAAATAACAACGTGGCGCTAATTAGGACGATATACACTACACCATATTGCGCTCATTGCTTAACGTAAGATGTAGTCTCTTTACCCTAGTAATTTCACTAGTTACAACGCCCTTCAAACCGGAAGACAGCAATGTTAGCAAAGTACTGTTTGTCGGCTACATTAAGCCACCAAGACATACCTCCCATATTCTCAACTCTGTCCACTGCTAGACTTAGGCTTCCCCCAAAGATCCCCACTACAATCCAGCGGCTTTCCGTGACCTTACAATATGGGAGGGATTTGGGTCGTTTCCCACCACGCTGACCGTGTGCGGGTTGGTAGGAGCCAGAGACTCGTTTGTTGATGAGCAGGACGCACCAGGGCTAGATGAAATTGGATTGGGTCTAGCCTATAGACGAGCCTATAAACTGATGATATGCCTACCATTGAGTTATGGGTTAATTATACTGTGAATAAGATTCATCATCATCATCATCATTTCAACTGATGGACGACCACTGTTGGACATAGGTTTCTTGAAATGTGTACCTCCCAGCGATTTTTTTTATGTGCTCTGTCCATTTAGCTTAGGGTCTGCCAACGCTGCACCTTCCAGTGCGTAGTCGCCATTTCAGCACTTTAAGATATTAAATAAACATTATTATTATATATATTAGATAAATAAGATTATGGTGAAGTTATTAGGCACGCCGTTCGAGTATCGATTCGAACCCGGGCCCGCCGGGCGGCGAGCAGGTGCGCGCGGCGATTAGCCACGCGGCCGTCTGCATTACTCAAATAGCCTATAACTCATTTAGGCTCCATTAGGAGTGGAGGCCGGATGTGCTGGAGCTGTGCGCCGCCATTTAAAGAAATGCTAAATGGATTATAGGATATTTACACGGATTCACGTTCAATAATTTACATTTAGTCCTTACATACCACCGCCACTCCACAGACGTCCACTGCTGGACATGACACAAAGATCCCAACATCGATCGGTCCCATGCCGCTCGCATCACCGACCCAAGAGGCGTACGTTTATTAGGTTTCATATAGAGGGGTTTGGGCCACTTCTTACCGCGCTGGCCCAAAAAATGAGACTATGACTTAAAACTGCATTGAGCCAGTGGTGAATAATGGCTCAAATTCCTATAATTAACCTCTGCGGCTGGAAATCTTTGATTAAAGCCTATGTCCAACAGTGGACTTCTATCAGCTGATGATGATGATAATATATGTATATATATACATATATGTCAGTGTTGGGACGACTCCCACAAGGTCGACCGATGATCTGATGAGGATCGTGGGAATCGACTGAATGCGAGCAACCCGGGACCGATCGATGTGGAGATCTTTGGGGCCTATGTCCAGCAGTGGACGTCTATCGGCTGATGATGATGATGATGTATATATTAAATACCTTTTTTTAAAAAGAAAGAATATCATCACTTGATATGTACTTGTGTTAGTGTGACGCAAGTTAGGATGTTTACACTACCTTATCCTCTCGCTGCTGTGAGCAAATCATCAGTGATTTTGTTTCATTAGTTTTTCTCTATTGTCTATACATTTATTGTTAGTATTACTCAAATTAAGCAGAAATTAGAAAATTCCTAAATACATTGTAGTATGCAAATTTTACTGTGTTCCGATTTGAAGGGCGCTGGAGCGAAATCAATAAAGTAATTAGACTTAACATGTTTGATGTGACGTGATCATAACTAGCGCCACCTTGTTATAGACAAGTACTTTTTTTTTTTAATGGAGCGACGACTCGAGCGGTCCGTTCACCTGACAATAAGTGATACGCCGGCCCATAACACTATGGAACTAGTTAAAATGGTATTCACAGCACCACATTACGCTCGTCGTCTTACATATAACATTAAGCTTCGTTATCACAGTAATTTCACTAGCGGCGGCGCCCTTTAAACCGGAACACAGTAATGTTTGCACATTACTGTTTGACGGCAGAAGGTGAAGCTGCCGTGGTATTAATCTAGACGGCCTCCGGCAACTGAGATCTACCAACAGACGTATCACTTACCACCAGACACTCACCATCGCTTCTTTTAATAAAAAAACCTTAGTAGTTGTATCATCCCCTTACACATAACACACATTTAAACAAATAAAAAAAAACTACTCCGACACTGGCTGGAAACTGCAGCCGTTTGAAAAAAGAAAGGAAATTTTTAAAATTCGAACGTTCTATGTTCGAACTGCGCAAACGTCCCTCCTATAGTTTTACTAAAAGCGCCCTGCAAACCGGAACATATTGGGTAAGGTTTATATTCAGCAGTGGGAAACAAAGGCTAATAATGATGATGATGATGAACATAATGTTTGCACACTACTGCTTTGTAACTACCCTACACGCGGGCAGTCGCTATAGAACGATTGTACACGACGCGAAGATATCATGGTTGAGGAGTATCAGGGAGTGGATAGGCATATCTGGTGCATCCGAACTGTTCTGTAGAACCAGAGACAGGACTGTTCCGCTCTGATCGCCAACCTTCACCAGTCGGAGAAGCACTTTAAGAAGGAGAACGAGAAATATGTACAGTGGAAGAACTACTCAGTACATGATACCTTGACTTATAAACCAACTACCCCCTACAATAAAAATATTCACCCTTAAAAAATTAAGTATAGTCTAAAATGGTATTTTCTTAAAACCTAACACACTCCTCTGTTTCATTTGAAACCTAGTTTATTGCGCTTACTTATATATTGTGTGGTCTAGATCAGTTCAGGTCTCGATGACTGATCCTGATCATGGCTAACCTAACCGGAAGATAGAGATGAGAAGAATTGAGAATAAAAGATGAGAGAATGAAAGATGAGAATGAGGAAATAGAGATGAGATGGTAAATGTAAGAATAGATTAATTTAGGCTCTAACCCAACACACGCGGGGGAACAATTAAAAAACCTAACCTAACCTTCGTGCTTTTCTTGATGACTGTATCTGTTTAAATAGTCACCAGCAAGAGATCTATGACCTTTAATATCTACGTCCAGGTCTTCAATCAGATTCTTTATTAATCTATGATGTGAGATGCACGGTGCAGGTGATATGCTTACAGTAGTCAGACGCCAGTTAGGTTATTTACACAGCATCACATGGAGTCTACTGTTGGTACCTTTCTCCACTATCTGACTGGTGGTAGGTCTTTGACGCTGAAGAGCGTCTAGGTAAATACCACCGCAAATATTACTGGGGTAACGAGACTTAATACTTAATAATACGAGCACATTGTGGTGTAGTGTATATCATCCTAACTAGTGTCACGTAAGCGTTTATCATCAGGTAAACTTACTCGTTATGTCTCTTCGAGGAATAAAAAAAATAGTTTATGCTATAACGTCCTTCGAACTGGAACATAGTAATATTTAACAATGTATCTTTGATATTGTGGAATTGTTATAAGAATATGACTTCCTTTTCTTCAAACTTTATATGAAGTTATTTAGGTTATGGTTTGGCGAGGGCACGGCAGTCGATATGCCGAGGAGCTGGGCGCAGCGGTGCGGTGCCACCGCCGCGTCGATTTGGTCCTAGACCGGATAAAGTCTAGATCGCGTTGCGCCTAATTCCGCGCGCCAATGCGGACCGATTGCAATGGCCGTTCCACAATGAGCGCACTTACATTAATTATAATCATTTGATAAGATTTTTTTATATAATATTATTTTATTTATCTATTTATACTGTATATATTTCTTCAATTAAACCGTTTAGTATAATACAATTTAATAATAAATATAGTAATAATAACCTAATGTGATATGTTTTAAAGTGGCTAAATTCGTGGTACTTCATAACTATGAATTTTTATTAAAGAAAATTTTAGATATGTCATATGTTGTTTATTTATTACAATAACATTTAATTATGTGAAGTAATTAATTACATAATTTTTCGAAGTAGTTGTGTTAAATACAATATGTATTATTTGTGTTTGTAACGACGCTGATAGTTTTGCGGCCACTGTGGAAGCGTGCGCGTGCCGGTGCGCAGGGCGCATGCGCCGGCCTTGCTCTCTGCCAAACAACCTGTTGCAAGTCGGCCGGCGTGCACCGATGCAACTCCTCTTCACGTTATCACCGGCTAAATCATAAATATAACAACCGCTGAACTAGTCCGCGCGCACTCCGGCCGTGCCGCGTTCGGAACAGTGAATCCGCGACCCTGGCGAACTGAAGGTGGAAAGTGTATCGCCGAGTGCCACGGAGGCGTCACGCACTGAGACTGAGCCGCAAGTCGGTTTCCTTGCGGGCACATTCAAACGTCTCGCCAGCTCCAAGTCGGCGTGCAGCGATGTGACGGACTCCAGCTGGTGCTGCTGATCGATCGTGTACACTTGCAGCAACGTTTGAAGTGTTTCAGTTAAATCTATCGCGTTTGTTTCAGTTAGCGCTTTAAATAGTTACGTGTAAATTTAAATGTGTTATTTAAGGGAGAGTGCGTAAGTTGATCATTAAGGGTTGATTTATAAGTTGCAGTGGTGTTTCGGGAGTAGCTTATTGTAATTCGCGTAGTATAAATAGAGTGCGGTGAATTGGACTGAAGTTAGCGGCAAACATCCGAATAAGCAAAGTTGGCCGTCGTCGCCGGAGGGAGAAGTTGGAGCCGCGCAACAAGTGGTCGCCTGATGCCCTCCCCGGTAACTGTGCCACTGTTATACGAGAGTTTGCATGCCGGCTGCGGCGGGACCGCGACGCGCTCTGCACGTGCCGCTGGCCCACCGGAAGCCGAATCCGTGACCCCGGCCGGCCCGTGTGGACGCTGTCCCCACTTGCGCTTTTTGCTGCCAACCGTCACCAGTTCAAATCTCTTCATAACCGTACGCCGGTTGCATTTGCTCCGTATGGTTTTTTTTTATTGTACAATTTGCTTTATCCGGATTCTAGTTGGATGAAAGTGGGTGGGGCGGTCGATTAGACTTCTTTTGTTTTAGACGGCTTCCGATGTCACGCGCCATCTTAGGTCGATGACGAAAAAAACTGTCATGGCGGCCACCATAAGAGGTTTTTGTTCTAGGTTAAGCTCCTTGAGAAATTAGGTCGGTATTATTTACTAGAATAATTATTACCCTACAAATTCCTGCAAATTAATACTTAAAGTTATATATGTTAATTAGTCAGTTTTATATTGGATTTATTTAAAAAAAAATATAGTATATTTGCTGTACAATTCGCGCGGTGAATGTTATAAAATAAAATAGTATAGGGGTTGTTACAGGGGCGGCCGTACATTTCACCGACACAAACACGGAGGGTAACGAGATTAAACCATTATGTTTTCAGCCAATACAAAATCCTGATTTTCGTTCAATTTTCATTATGCAATTTGTTCGGCAAACGTTTGAACAAACATTTGTGGTGCAGCGAAATAAATTTCATATAAATCTAATTAACGAAACGGTTTTTGTTAGTTCCACTTAACCATAGACAACATCGGATAAGCGACCTGGTCTCCGTTGCCAGGTACCATCTAGCTCCCACCAGCACTTCACCCTACAAACAGTACTCTGCAAATATTACTGTGCTCCGATTTGAAGGGCGTTGAATCTAGTGTAACTTAAAGTAACAAGACTGAACGTGTTGTTAAGGCAATGAGTGCTAAATTGTGCAGTGTATACCATCCTAACTGCAATTTATATGTACTGGCGTATCACTTAACATCACGTGAACGTCTCGATTGCTTGGTGAAAAAAAAACAATTCAAAGTTATAAGTATGAAAACAAATCAAGTTATATTAGTTGAGAGGAATTTAATAACTTAAGTGCGTTATTCGTATAGCTTCTTCTATGAATTGCTATTTATAGTCATCAACTTGTACCTAGGGTTAATAGTAAAACCTAGTTGAGGTTTCGCGTATTTAAAACCTAAATTTAACTGCGGTACTAATTAGTTTTTGATGAGTGAGGGAGAAAGATATATTAGTATTACTTAAAGGTCCTTAACGATGTTAATAGTGAGGTCTAAGTTACAAATCATTTTTTTTTTATGTATGGAACGAGTGAGACGTTCACTTAATAATAAGTGATACGGCTGTTCATAACAATATAGCGAAAGTTAGGATGATATACACTGCACTACATTTTTCTGTAAGACAATATAATTAATCTCAAATGTTATACTAGTTACAACGCCTTTCAAACCGGAGTACTTGTGGTAGTTACCTAGATGGCCTCCGATACAGAGAGGCCTACCAACAGTAAAACCAAAGTATAGTAGATAATATTAATAAATAATAACAATGTGTTGTAGTGTACACCATCCTAACTAGCGCCACTATTGTGATGCTGATCATCTCGGTCTACTCCTTCTTCGTGCTATATTCTAGTATTCTAGGTTAGATATCCTAGACAGTCTGAAGCAACAGATACCTTTATCATCATCATCAGTCGCTAGACGTCCACTGCTGGACATAGGCCTCCCCCAAAGATCATCATTTGAATATGGGCCATTTCGCACCACACTGACCCAATGCGGGTTCCTCGTCTGTTTGGGTCCCACACACCAAGTCACGGTACTAAAGCCTCACCAGCTCGTGGTGCATCCTGCTAATCAACAAATGAGGCGCTGGCTCCCAGCATTTGGCCAGCGTGGTGGGAAATGGCCCAAATCCCACCACATGAATCTCTATATACGACTGTCCCTAGTACCCAGCGGTACTAGAGGCTGTGCTTAATGTATGTGAATATCTTTGGGTAAGCTATGTCCAGCATGGACTTCTATCGATTGATGATGATGATGATGATTGGTAGGTAAAACACTAGAAATAGAATATTTATAGTAATTTCACTATAAACAGTCTGAAGTATCATTTTTGGGAATAAGGTCTGTAGCTCAATATATTTTGAGAATCCCTGGTGTATACCATCCTATATATATATATATATATATATATATATATATATTTGTGTATTGATACGAAAATAGCTGAGTTCCGCCGGAAAGCGCGGGCGGGCCTGCCGCTGACGGGCCCTTCTTCAGGTACACCCTTTCGAAAATATTAGCCCACTGCCGCGGACAGGGTGACAGGGTGGACAGGGCGACAGGTTGAACGATTTTCGTTAATATTTTCCCGTTTTCATTTTTTCCACAATTACTTACATTTTCAATTCAATATAATCAATCAATTTCACGTGTCTATCAATGTAGAATTATTTAGGATATTTACACGACATCAAATTGCGTACAATCATTACCCTGAGTGTTATTAGTGGGGGTAGGTCTCTGTTATTGGAAACCCTTTATGTATGACCGCAGCTCCCAGCCTTGCTGCTAAACGTGCTCTATAAATAAATGTGCAAAAGCGTTGAACTTAATGTAATTACCGTGGTAACGAGACAACATAAATCTCAAGGCAAAGTGCGGAATATAATGCAGTGTATATTATCCTAACCAACGCTATGTTGTAAACTTTATTACTTCTTAACTTCACTCGATGCTAAGTCACACGGCTACTCATAACAACGTGATGCTAGTTAGGATGATATGCACTACATTGCACTCATCGTTTTATTACATAAGATATCAAGTCGTTACTCTACTAATTGAACAAGCTACAGCGTCCTACAAACCGGAACGCAGTAATATTTGCATAGTATTGTTTGGTTGCAGAAATAGGAGCTGCGGTGATACCTAGACGGTCTCTAGCAACAGAGATATACAACCGATAAAAATAAGAATAGACTCTCTCTGTCTTTCTCTCTCTTTCTCTCTCTCTCAATACTGACAGATATTGAATTATAATTCACAACATAGTTATACATTGCTGAGTACACAAACTTAACTGTTCGCCAAACATCGAACAAGTTTATCTAACATAGGCGCTGAATAGTTCAAGTTATTTGTCGAATACGTGTAGGTGTGTGTTCGTGTAACCGCCGGAATAGTTTCGGAGGTCGCGCTGTTACAGGAGCTCGTGACGCGCTCCGGCGGCAGTGACAGCCTGAAGATTATTGGCACACAATTAACCTGTCCCCACTGGTGAGCGCAACCGTTAACTTTAACCTTTAGGTTATATCTAGACGTCTCTGATACTGGCATAATTCGTAGAAGACTATATATACACACATATATATATACGTAGATATCTGTTGCTGAACACCCTCTAGGTTCCACCGCAGCTCCTATTGAAGCCGACATACAAGTGTACAAACATTGCCGTGATACGGTTTGAAAGACGCTGTAATTTGTATAATTACTGCGGTAACAAGATTTAATATCTCATATCTCCAAACGTACAACCATTCTATCTATTTTTCCTACTCTCTATATCTCTAACTATCGTCACACCTCTGCTTATCACAAAGTGATGATATTTGTGATGATATACAGCACCATATTGTGATCCTCAATATCATAAGTAAATAATTGTGTATCGTTACCACAGTAATCACACGCCGCAACACCTCTAAAGTTTTCACACTACCACTAGTTAAACACTACTATGCGATGCTAATATAAATTACACGGGACAACCATTCTGAATTGGGCCAGCGTTGTAGGAAATGGCCCAAATCCCTCCCTATGAACCCAAACAAACGACAAACCCTGATGCAGGATGTGAAGATCTTTGGTGTAGGCCTATGTCCAGCAGTGGATCTAACGGCTGATGATGACATAAATCACTATATAAATTTCTCCGGTTGTTACCACATAATAATATAGTGTGGGAGGTTTAAACTAATATTGTTAGAGTGTTTACACTACTACGCAGTAGCACGAATTGTATATAAGATAAGTTAAAGGAGACAAGGTGGGGTGGCGCGGCTCGCGGTGCGCAGGTATGCCGGCTAAGGTCAGCTGGTGATTGCCAAGGTTCTAATCTCGTGTTCGCACCGCCGGGAATCTGGTACAAGGACGTACTTGAAATAATATACCGAATACACACTAATACCTTACGACTACAGTATCATATTAAAGAGCTTTTGTTTTTTTTTTTTTTAATTAATAGTCAAAAGTAACATCATCGGCAGGACGTTCATCTCATATCTACTGATGGTAAGTGGACCGTGTAGGTAACACCGCAATGCCTATTACAACCAACAGTGTAGTGTGTATACACTAGTGTTCCGGTTTGAGGCACGCTGTAGCTATATATCTCAAAGCGACGATCACAATGTGATGCTGTATATATCATTTTAAATATCGCCAAGTTATTATTAGGCGGTTGTATAACTTTACCGTCAGGTGAACATTCCGCTCGTGCCGTCGTTTCGTTCAATAAAAAAATATATACACGACGTAATAAAACATCTTGTGTAACTATATGATGCTATACTAGGGTGCAGTGAAAATATCCTAACTGTTCAT
This sequence comes from Troides oblongomaculatus, assembly GCA_029032895.1. Lineage (NCBI taxonomy): Eukaryota > Metazoa > Arthropoda > Insecta > Lepidoptera > Papilionidae > Troides > Troides oblongomaculatus. The sequence continues at coordinate 449,293 of JARDWC010000435.1, forward strand.
CCTAACAAGCGGTCATAATATCAGGTTAACGCTCATATAATCGCTTATATGATTGCGATTAAAAATATACAGATAAAACAATATCTTTATTATATGTTTTATAATCTGTTTTAATATATATATCTTGATTAGTTTGTAGAAGTATTGAAGTTGAGTTTAAGTAATCGTACAAGTTGCCGTCGTCAATGTTAATGTCCAAATAAGACCAAGACCATTAGTAAGTTAGTGAGTTCATAAGATCACAGACACGTCACTTCACACCAACATCATTCGCGATCTAGATATAAGTTTGTTTTTATTAAAAACTATACAAAATCTGAGCAACAGACGAATACCTCATAACTCGTTAAATGTGACGGGAGCCGCTTCAAACAGGAAAATGTTTTCGATAACTCAAAAGGAGGTGCATTTCGCGTGTGATGCAAGCGATGGCACCGCGCACCGCGCACCGCGCACCGCCCGCTCTTTAATGTGCAACACAAAATAATTACATCTAATTACAGCAATTACCGCGGCCAAATAAAATAGCTTCCTAATGCAAAGATACCATCATACACGGCAGATTAAAAAAATAACACACACACACACACACACACAGAGAGCAAACAGCTCTAAGCTATTTTACTCCTTACCGCGCCAGTCGTAAAGACGGAAACGAAAACGCCGTATCGGTTATAATGTCTGATGGTATTCGCGACTCGCGTCGATGCAGCGCCATCTATACGGATTCCAACGAAATTTTTCACCGAACCATTTTCTTACAAGAACCGACGCACACGCGCGCGCGCCCCGCGTGCACACGGCACGCACACACACACGCCGGCGGACTACACAATCGAACGCACCCACACGCCGAGAAAAAAACGATAAAAAAGCGCACACAAACACAACTCGAATTACCGCACACAGCGGCGCCGAGATAATGACGTTCCGTTTTCGGAAAATTCGAAATTAATAACGGTAAAGGAGTGCGTTCGAAATTTGAAAATTATTCGCGAGTTTATGCGCTAGTAATGAGATGCAGTTTGAATCGTTACAAAGGATAAGACAAGTTAGTAAAACTGAAATGCTCAAGGTTCGTACAGGCGCGGGCACTCACACACGGACCGGTGTAAGCGGACGACGTTGCACCGCCCGCCTGTGTGAGTGTACGGCGCGCGAAACGTTTTGATACTAGCGCCTTATAATTATTGACTTTGGCGTACGGGTGCGATGAACTTGGCTCTTTTCACTTTAGCTGTACATTTGTTTAAATTTAATTATTGTCGCAGAATTATATTTAGTTATCAGATTAATTTTTTTTTAATTTTTTATTTAATTTTAACCAGTTTTATTGTTTTAGAAGTGGAAAGATATGGATATGATGTTTAATGTGATTACTGAATGAATTTTTGCGAAACGTTTTTTTTTTTTTTAATTTTCCCCGTCGCCCGACCAAGTATCAAGTGCGTCGCGTCGCGCGCGCCCGCTCGCAGTAAATACAAGGTAATGGCTAAGTACGCACGCGGTCTAGTGCAGTGTGCGCCGCCAGTGCAGTCCCGCCTATGCACAATCGCTAGAGAGTCGCATTTCCGTTCTCAGCACACCACAGGACCACAATACGCGACGTAACCGCTTGAAACCTCCGAAAGAAAAAAAAACAACAACAACATAAACAATCCGGAAATTTGAGGGAAAAAAAATATATTTTTCGCGTGAGACTATATTTTGTGTACAAATAAAAGTTATATTGATACCGTTCGCGCCGCGGCCCCGCCGGGAGAGCGCGCCGCTTGGGGAGCAGTGAGCCCGCCGCAGCCGGAGCGCGCCGGGCGCGCCGGGAGCGCCGGGAGCGCCGGGAGCGCCGGGAGCGCCGCGAGCAGCCGGACCAGCCGGCAGCAGCCGCGCGATGACAATCACATATCACCACACGGAACCCTAGGACCCGAACTATATTTTTCAACTGTTCATATTAAATATAAAAAATAAATAGAATATTTTTGTGTATGTGACGTTATGTGCCGTCGGATGTGCGCCGGTGTCCTGGTCCGCCGCGACTCTCCGCATCATTGAGTGTTACATGACCAGGTGACGCCGCTTGTGTTCCGAAACTTTTTTTTCGTTTCGTACATATAGATATATATATTTTTATTTCAAAAATTACCACCGAAGTGTCAAACTGGACCGAGGAGGAACAGGCCACCCCTGACGCATGTGAGTAGTATAAAATAAACATGTACTATGACCATAAACAGTGAATTACAGTTTTTTTTTTAAATAATATATATAATCATTGTTTACATATGTGAGTGCGTGCGGTAATAGTGTATGTGTGAGGGCACACACACATTTTTTTTTGCTTGTTTTCTTATGGACCCCCTCCATCGCGCCCTCCTATACACCTTAACGTTTATCTGTCCCACTCTTTTTACTATGACCACGCACTCGTGTGTGTATGCATGTGTGTGTTAACATATTGCATACTGAATTTTTCATTGAAAACGACTAACGTACAAAATAAACATGAATATAGAAAGGATATTGATTAAATAATATCATTCTATGTACTGTCAAAGGTTTCGAATCGGTCGAATTTAAACCGTTTTCTCGACGCTAACAAATTATATTTTTAGTGCTAATGATAGTAATGATATTAAATTATTTAATTAAGAGTTCTCTGCAGTTATTATATTTAGGAGAAATGTGTTTTTTTAATGTGAAATAATTAATTAAACAGCACGGCTACGCGACTACGCGAGCTCGTAGGCTAAAATTTTACCGACGGAACTTTTACCGCGTTTACTCATAATAATTGAATCAAACGAAACCATATAAAACTTTCGCTTTTTAATACTTTCATAAATTTAATATAATCATTAGAATGTTAATTATTCAAATGGCAAAAGTTTGTTTGCGTAAAGCATTTGTAATTTTGTTTAAATCATTGCTCTCACTAATAGTATGCGTGAAACGCGCTAATTGTGAATAACATACAATAAACAACTTCCTGTCTGTGCAGCGGAGATATATATAGAGTTAAATTGATTTTTAAAAATATACTTCATTGATATATTTAAATACCGTCGTTTAAAATGTAAAGAGGCCGCGAATGCACACAGGAAGTGTTGATATGCACTTGTGTCTGTAACCTAAATGTTTGAGATAAAAATAACTTTAAATTCGCACATGCACGATGCACGTACAGAAACTTCTTTGCATACTCAACCATATTTGGATTTCATATAGTTTTAAACATGCGCTCGTTATAAACAATTTAAATCGATCTATACTATATTACTTTTTATTACACTTTGTTTATGTTGAAGCGCAAGAACGTTGTTTACATTAATAAAAGCTCTTGTTTAGGCATTTACAGCTTCAATTAAGTTTTTTATATCATTACTTAATAATATAGTACAGTTTTAATTCTAAAAAAAAAATTCGTATATAAAACTGAATCTCATGTTTAATCTGTAATTTTTTAATATTGTATTATAATCATCAATAACGTAAAAATCGTATAAATATATATTAATTCGTGTAAAAGTATGTCAGATTTGAAGTTCGAATCACACCTGTGGCAGTAGCCGATGCGGATGTACTTCGGTAAATAATAAAGATTTAAAAAAAAAAACGAGTTCCAAATTCAAAAAGTTCAAGTGCGCGCGCCCCCCCGAATGCATTCGAAATTCGAGCAGCGCTCGCGCGAGTCCTTGCGCATGCGCTCGGCCAAGGCGAGCGCTTACACAACTCCGGCGACTGTCAATGTTACTACATAACCTACAACCGCCTCAGTAGGGTTACCATTTGTCGGAGCTCCGCTAGGTATACACGCCACCACTGTCACTGCAATATTTAACATACACTTTAAACAGTCTAGTAACCGTTATATAATGAAAAACAATATATCATAATTAACGTTAATTTAAATAAAAAAAAAAATTGATTTAATAATAAAAATGGTAACCCTATTCAGTGTCCGAGCGGCCGACCGCCGCCATCTTGGCTCTAGGACTAGTTTGAAGGCTATATCGCATTGCTAATGTTTCACTTAGGACACGCGGCGACGTTTCTATTCGCGCTTACTCTGTTTAGATAATACGGCACCAGGCGGGATCACTTCATTATGGAACACGTCGCCAGCTCATCTCCAGGTACACGTGGAGATGTGAGATGGAGCAGCAATCAATGAGATGCGGTCCAGATAATCATTCAATTAAACCGCCATCATACCTCATGTTTTAAAACAATTATTATTTATACAATGAACTATATTGTTCTGTACTTAATGAATTTAGTTGGTAGGTTACTCTTGGTTCTCTTGGTTGGTAGGTCAGTAGGTAGCTAGGTAGTCTGCGATCATTAGCCAAGGTAACCCAGACTAGACATCTCAAGTCTAAGACGAGCGCAGTGTACTAATATTCATACTAACTCCTCGCTTAATTATATAGAAAAAAGAAAATGAATTAAAAAGTTTAAGGTTTTATATATCAAAAATAAATTCAGGTTAATGAATGTAAGACAAATTTGATATAGTACAATAATATGTTTGATAAATAGTTTAGGATCTATAAAGTCTTGATTAGATGAAGGATTTAATTTTGTGATCTAGATACTGGAAGTCCTTTTAATGGAATGAGGTTCTATGGTAAAGATGTAAGTAAATCGGTGCAGGTCATGCCTTCGAAAGCTGCAGCACGGCGGCTGACATTAATGTCACAAGCTCGCGAGTCCCGCGTTACATGTGTTGGACGTGTGCGCGTGTGTGTGTGTGAAATGATCTCTGCGTGTGTGTGAACCCGCACGATAATGCCCCATTGTACACAATTAGCATTCCCATATATCTCTTCGATTATATAATAATAGACAAAGGTGTACAAGTCTATATACGTTCAGATATTGTTTATGGGTCTGACGTCCGTGAGTCCCTATTACCTACAAATTAATTTGACGTGTAACTTCAAATGAAGAGTTCTGTCGAAATTCATTTTTTTTTTACTCAATTAAGTGACGATACGAGCGGGACGGTCACTTGATATCAAGTGATACGCCTACTTGTAACAACATGGCGGTAGTTAGAATGATATAAACACCACTACGCTCGTTGCTTGAGATAGATGTTGAATCTCGTTACTCCAGTAATTTCACTAGCTACGTCTTTCAAACCGGAACACAGTAATATGTGAAATAGGGTCTGCTGAGGTAGGTATACCTAGATGGTTTCCGGCTACAGAGACAGATTACTTATTTTTTTAAACTTGACCAAAAATGTATTCATACCAACATATGTCCTAGTTGTTTGTAAATAACATAGTTATATATCTATGCATCGAATATAAAACTATTAAATTAACAATGAGGAACAAGTTTATTTATTATTTAATAACGTTATCAACAATAATACATTTTATTATTTATCATTGGTTGTAATGGAACGTATTAAAACGCGTCCACGCCGGGCGACGGCAACACCGTGCTACAAAACGGTCAATGTTACGCGGCGGCCATTTTGAATTTATTCTGGTCGCTAGACAGATAGCTCGTATCGCGACGAAATGTCTTGATGCTTTGCACTGCTGCCTGTACTGCGGCTTGTAACTAAATAATTATATTAAACGCATTCCAAATTCAAATTTAGTCACTTTATTTTTTTTTTAATATAAACTCCTTAGTAGTAATCTTATTTATAATAAATATTCATCTACAGCCTAATATGAAATTAGTGATGAGTAAAATTGTACACGAGCTAGACCAAGAGAAAGACCTGTTGCTCAGAATTAAGACCAAATGTGCAAGACCTAACAAAAAAATAAAAATTCAGTTATAAAGATGAGTTAAAATATTCATCTTAATTGAAACATGTGCTTCTCATCTGGAAACATAATATTTATGGAAGACAAAGACCGAACAGACAAGACTAAGACCAATACCAAGATTGTCGAAGTCTTGCTCTTGTTCTTGCTTTGCTCATCAAGTAACTGAAGATTAAGCTGTATGGATTGTAATCCTTTGCCTTTACCTATGAATATATCATTACTAGCCTCCATCAATCCAGTGCTGAATGCCCTCCATCAAATGAGGTTTTTACCTACATTGAATATATTATCTATGGCGTTTATTTTATATAGAAGTTTTGTGTTTTATTTGTCATTTTCATACATAACGGTACTTAATTATACAATGAAACTACATAATAAAACAATCGACTAACACAAACTGTATTCTAGATATAAAATGACGTATTCTAGACCCTAGATTAGTTGTTAGTTATTGAAACGAAATGGTGTGTAATAAAACGCATTTACATGTAATCTTGAAATAGATTGCCTTGCTTTATATTTTATTATAGATAAGGAAATTCATAGAAAAGATTTCTATACGAACGCTCTTTATATATATACGTCAAGTTATATGGCGATAGCTTCAGCGGTTTATACAATAGCTGAATTATATTGTCAATGGTTTAATTATGTAGTTAAGTGTAATCGGAGTTAATTTATCCCTAAGAGATAGCTGCTAGAACAAAATTATGAATTATTTCATCTTTCTAGGACCCATCTTGTAGTAGAAAGTGATAAAAGAACATTGTGTGTATATATAAATATTTATGATATACAGTAATATATATTTGTAGTGTTTTTTTTAATATAATTAGCAGATCTCTAGTTATTAAAACTTAATGGAGATAATGCTTCTAAAGCATTGAAACAGTCCATCATAAGTTTTAATATTTACTATATAATAATAGGTTAGATTATGATCAATAGATAAATATATATAAATGGTGCAGTGCGGGTATATTTTGAGGGATAGAATAAAACGCATCAGTTGCGTAAAGACCAGCACCGCCTATTTCTATTAACACTTTTATATTTAAAAAAAAAAAACCCCTATCATAAAAATGAAACTCTATCCGCTTACAGAAACGATCCGTTTTTCATATTTCCATCGAAAACTCATTTGATGAATTAGCATCCATAATCGCTAATGGAGCCCGCGGAACCGGATGCGGTATGTTGGTGTAGTGTTATACGTTGTGTCGAATGTTCGCAAAGCAATCGAATGATTACAGTTTCGATTCGAACTTAATCAGTATCGAATTAATGTCCCGTTCGTGTATTGAAGGGAGCCGGCGCGGGCGAGCGCTCATAACTCAATTTGTACGAAAAAACATCTGCCCGCCTCGCATCCCGTAAGGCTCCGCTCACACTACAACTGAATACTGCCGACTAGTAACCACACCTTTAACTATTATACAATTATATTCATCAAATGCTTCCATCCCTCTATGATGAACCCTTTACCTTAAACAAAAGTCGCTAGTTCGATTTCTGGCTTACATATTAAGTTTTTACTACAGTTAGACTCCTTTGAACCCGTTAGCAGCATTGCTGAGCACGACCGGTTAATAATCAATAACCAAATGAAATCTAGAATTATTCAATACCTATTAATACATAGTAATAGTAACAGTTCTTTTGAGACTAACAGATATGAACTTTTTAATGTCTTGTGGAACTTTTTCGTGTTTCCTTTGTTGAATGTCGTCGCCTTTAACTTGCTCCGTCATTTTAAAAAGATAAACACGTGGTTTATATGTAAACAGAATAAAGACAATAGCACACTTGAAATAACGTAAACGGTCGATTAAATGTTTAACGATGTATAATTATAATTTCGTATCATCACTCGCCTCCACATTCGTTTAAAGGCATTGACATAAATAACTGTTATCAACTAATAAGACAACTTCCTCATAATAACATACGTATGCAAAATAACTACTTTTTTTTTTATTTACAATGTGGTTAAAGTTAACTGATAATGGGGTCTATGCGTATAGGAAAATAAGCACTGCATACCCTGACTCCTTAAACTTAAGTAATAATCTCTTAAGTTGTTCAAAAGGTACACAACTATGCTTTGTCTATTGATAAGTTTATTTTCAAGTATAGATAAGCATAGAGTATTCGGATGTGATGTATATACCCTAAGATAATCTCTTCCCCACGACCCTCATGAGGTAGTGGGTGAGCGTCTATGTTACTAAGCAACGAAACGAGCGGGATGTTGACTTGTTTGTGATACCCTTGCCCACAACAAAGCGCTAGTTAGGATTATACACACTGCACCATATCGCCTAGTTTAGTAGTTGTTCGTAGCAGTGTAGTAGTTTCTTTACCCTTGTAATTCCACTAGGCACGACGTCCTACAAACCAAAATATGGTAATGTTACACAACGCTGTCGGCTGCTGTAGGAGCTGCGGTGGTAACTAGACAGTCTCTAGGAAACTCTTGCTGAAGACTGTCTAGTTATATTTATAGGTAGATCTGGTGGTACATACCACCAGTAAATATATCTTCATTAAGCTGCATATATAAGGTTGGCAAATATCTCCCTTCCGCCTTTTCGTCTTTTGAATTTCGCAGCTATGTATATATATATATTATGTTTTATATCTTAAGCAGAAATTAAAAAGTTTACATTCTCTTTATAAAGTAAGCAACATCAATTAGGGTTCAGTTCACCCCGGCCCGCCATTTAATCTAGACAGGTGATATTTTATTTATAAAATTAATCACAAATTTAACCTGCTAGTTTGTTAACTTCAGGTTATCAATATAAACCGGCGGCAGTTAAACTCACTTCATTGGCGAATGATCTATCGCAGGGAGTTAGTATAAGACTACTGTATATTCTAGAAAATGAATATCTACAATAATGAAAAGTGCAAGGGTTGCCGCACAGGAACTCACAGAACCCAAGCCAACCTCACCAGTACTAATGAGGCCCTGGCTCCAATCAATTAGGCCGGCATAGTGGAAAATCGCTGCCGCATCTACTGATCCTATTGGCCTATGTTCATCAGAAGTCTATCAGCTGATGATGATGAGTCGATTGGTTGTGTATAAAAAAGGATTATTTCTGATACGCGTCACTCTGGCCGCATCCTTATGTTGGCGACAACAATAAGTGCACATTGACCGCGTCCTCCAGACGAAAGTAATGAAATTAAAAAAAAAAAAGAAAAAAAGCCAAGCTGCCCGCTTTCGCCGTCGGCCCGGCCCGAAATTGAATGACCTCATTTTCGCTTGTTATTTTTTTTTTTATTATCTTTGCCTTCGCGTTATTCCGCCGTCTTTGTTGTCTTCGGAGTGACTGCATTGCGTTATTCGCGCCAAAAAGACGAATCTTCAGCAGAACGATGTTAAAAAAAATCATTCAAATGTACTTCTAAGATTATCACATCAAAGAAAATTACATTTACTCACACACGTACACCCTGCATATATATATATATATATATATAAGCGATGAGACTAGCGAGACGTTCACCTGATAGTAAGTGATCCTCTTACTCACAACGTGGTTCTAGTTGCGATGGTATACACTGCATCACACAGCGCTCTTCGCCTGAGACATCTCTTAAGTCTCGTAAACCCGGTAATTACACTAGCTACAGAGTCCTTTAAACAGGAACACAATAATGTTGGCACACTGTTGTTTGGCGGTAGAAGTAAGCGCTGCGGTGGTACTTAACTAGACGGTCCCGGAAGTTAGAGATCTACTACCAATACCAATGGTTACTGGTGGTAACTCTTTGTTCCTGGTGACTGGTACCATTGCAGCAGCTATTGCAGCTAAATAGTACTGTTTAAACATAATATTGATTCGGTTTGAAAGACTTTTGAACCTATCTATGTCATCATTATCACCATCAATGTCTTCCACCAAATGCGATCTTCAGCTTCTCGTATCCATCTACTTCCGATCTCCTTGATGATGTCGTCGGTCCATCTGACGGGAGGATGTCCTACACTTCTGCGATCTGTACATCTACTCCAAGACTTTCCTCTTGCATCGGCCGTCACTGACACAACGGACATGGTGAATCCACTGCCTCTTCAGCTTGCAGATTTTGAGCTACGTCGACAGCTTCAGTTCTACGTTGAATTCCTTTCGGATCTTGCCCCTTAGAGAAATGCCTAGCATAGCTCTCTCCATCGCTCGCAGTGCTACTTCGAATCGGTGAACCAGCCCGATAGCTATGTAGCGTCATAGTATAAATACATACATATATATCACGCCTCATTCCCAATGGGTAGGCAGAGACCAGCTCGCTCCGCTCCCTACGATCCTGGCACATCTCTCTCGCTTCCTCCACTTCCATGAGCGTCGTCATGCATGCTCGTCGGTTGCGAGTACTCCTGACTCGGCCTTTCTTAAGGACATCCTTGATATTATCAGAACATGTCCTAGGTCATTCTTACCTTGTATACGTCTTTCGTTAATCTTCTTTCATCAATTCTTTCAACATGGCCGAATAATCTAAGCATCCCTTTCTCTACCTTTATCACTACATCTTCAACCACTCCGCACCGCTCCCTTATCACACTGTTCCTCACGTTCTCCATCAGCTTCACTCCAGTTATACTTCTCAGGCTTCTCATCTCCACAGCATTAATCCTACTTTCATGTTTCTTCCGCCATATCCAACATTCATGTGGGGACCGACACGCCTCTATGAGCCAACGTGTCATAGTGTTATGTATATATTATTTAACTATATGTATATTAGTGTATATATTTGTTAAGGCACGAAGTTCACCGGATACAGAGTGAGTCCTGCAGCTCATTAACGTTTAACGTCACGGTGCAGATAAACGGCAATTAAATGTTATTTATTAACGGTACGTACAGCAGTATGTCGGCGGCGTTGCTTAACTATATTTTGATTTTAGCATATAATATATTGTTTACGTCCCAAACAAAAGGAATGACGTATAACACATAATTTAACATATGTAAATATATACAAAATGTATAAATAACAGCCTGTGAACAGTTCACTTTTAAATATGGACGATTTCTCAAAGAAACTCATCAATTGATAATAGCTGATCATAACAACGTGATGCTAGGATGATATACACTGCACTACTGACGTGGCCCTTTACTATCGGCCTGATAAAAAGGCTCAAAGTCACCTAAAGGACAATGGAGAGAACTATGCTAGGAGTTCCTCTGAAATCCGCAGAAGAATAAGGTTACCCAGGGCAGGGCACATTGCTTCAAAGATAGCCGATGGGAAAGTAAGGTACCAATAGATGTAGTGTTGGGTAACCTTCAACAAGGTGGACCGACGATCTGGTGAGAGTATCTGAAACCCACTGGATGCGTGACATATTCCGCGGGACCGCGAGAACTTTGTGGGAGGCCTATGAGCAACAGTGGACATCTATCGGCCGATGATGATGCTCATGATACTGCACCATATTGTGTTCATTGCCTTGAGACATATTACATGTCGTTACTTCAATAATTTTACTAGTTACAGCACCCTGCAAACTGGATAACAAAGTTTGAATACTACTGTTTGGCGGCAGGAGTAAGCGCGGCGGTGGTACAGTTCCAGCAAAAGTACAACCAGTAAAATGATATTTAAACTAAATTTAAATAAAATGTGGTATGATATCATTTGTGGTGAATTTCATAATGTATTGTAAAGTGAAAACCGATAAAAATTTTGGACAAGTTGCAAATTGTAGGCTTTACCCAGATCGGTGCGGAGCCAGCTTTGTAAACATGAAGGAGATCGGAACGCGACAAACTAACGTAACGGCGAGGCGCCCGCGACGCGCCCGTGACGTGCCCGCGACGCCGCGGCTTGTTGTTTATTTATATAACTGTCGTACAACTAAAAAAATCTTGTTTTTAATTGTCAAACCAAAATAAGGAAGTGTTGATTGTAAACACACGAATATCATCGCCGGTGTTTGGAAGTGTTAGCGCGTTCGTCACGGTTTCATATGCGACATATATTACTAATGGTTATGATCTCCAATAATACTGGCGTTTCGCATGTTGCTCCCAGTTAGATGGCTTCGAGATAGTAATGAAAAGGGATTGCTCTGAAATAAGAGCAATACAACCGATAATTTCTAGTAGCGGGGAACGAAAATCAAGATGGCGCCCGCGAGCGTAGATCAGGTTATCTATGGCGGGCAGCGGGCGGCGGGCGGCGGGCGGCGAAATAAATTCCCGCAAGTAAAAACTGATGCACCTCATCCGTCTGGAAGCTAAAACGAGGAATAAGACGCGACAAAAAGCAGCGCGATCCGTCCGCGCCGGCCCCGCGCCACACCACACCACCTATCATTTGTAGCGCGCCATTTAAATTTGTCTATGCTCGGCCGCTTTTTTTTCGCGGGCATACCTCGCAGGGCATCAACCTGCCGGCGCGTCCGACGTTTGGACTCTGACAGATAATATTCAATTATCCGTGCCACTACAATAATACGTTTTAATTCATAATTACGATATTCAATGCTACTGTCTTCTTTATAAGATTTTGTACATCTATTAAAGCGACAATATCAATCAAACATTCACTTGTCTGATCACACGTATACCCAAAAGAATGTCGCTAGTTACGACGATAAACACTACACAAACTGTATTCGTATCTTAGAGGTACAAGATATTAATATACCGTATAAAATTCAATAAATACAACGCCCTTCAAACCGATATACGTTACATATTCACAATATTGTTTGGTCATAAGTAGTACCTGCTTTAATACTCAATATATGTTACAAGAAAGTCACTTGGAAATTATGACTTAATTTATACGATTTAAGATAAACATATATATAGAAAAACGGTTATCTGATAACATATATAAAGAAAGAAGAAAAATGTAAGATTAACAAAAGGAAATAATTATGAGATTGCTATATCCGGTAAGACTTGGTTAGAAGTATTATAAAGAGAATGTCGTCGGAGAAAGATTTTGCCGGAGAATACATAGATTATAAAAGAAAAAACCATCGACTTAAAAATTTTATAATCTGTGGTTGTATTGCTTTTTCAATTTGATCCAAAACGCGTAATCAATTTTGTGAGATATCAGCTCAAAGTATAATAAAAACGGTTCAGCCAATTAAAGGATATGATCTCCTTTCGGGTAGGTGGTAAAGAATAGAGATGCTCTGTAATAGAAAGCAGCAATTTCCAATGATGTTATTGTACCAAGTTTGGATAGGAAGTATATAGATGATGGTGAACTTAACCTGAAGGTGGATGGCAAAAACCTTGCAGTGTGGTGTTAAATGGTGATTAACCTTTTTGCCTGAGAATTCTTAAGGCGGCAGTCAGCGCGCACTCGCGGCCTGGAGCTACCGAACGCCGTGCCACTGCCAGGGTTGCCAGTCACAGCTGCGAGGACAAGCTGTTGCTTAAATAACATCTGATGAAATAAGAATATTATTGTGATGATAATCATCACAATAATGATCATAGTTACCTATGCTCTTTCTACATTGCTATAGCTATTACTGATTGGTTCGTTGTTTAGTTGATATCACCTCAGTCTATTCATCACCTACAGTTTCCTAATTAAAAAACAGTAACATTAAGTCAATAATCCTTGAAATCAAGTTAAAGTTAAACTTGGTTCAAGTTAAAAAATGCATCCATGTATATCCAAGTAATGCGAATGTTTATGAGCAATGGCAACTTATAACCAAGTGATCAGTTTGCTGTTTGAACCTATAAAAAGAAACTACTAAACACATTTACTATAAATAAAAGCTAAAATATCTTTAATTAGATACTATTCTTTATAAAGATACCAAGTATTTTTATCTATAAATATATTGGAACATACTGTATAATTTTTTTATATATCTATATAGTATACGCTAATGTCCAGTGGTGAGAGTCCATTGACTGATAATAATATACAAATTATACACTGTAGGAAGGAATAGGAAATAGATGAACTAATCATTAACCTGGATGTAAATTATACTGGATGTGACAATGAAGATTTTTATAGAATTCAACCTAAATAGCTACAGCGCCATTCAAACAGGATGACAATGTTTCCTTATTAATTTATCTAACGTTACCTAAAGGAAAAATCAAAGCTTACGTAAAGGAAGCATTTACCACTTTCCATTCATGATATGCCGATTATCTTCCCCAGGGTAATCAGCTCTTTCCTCGGTAATATCCCCTCTTAGTCAACTATTATATACACCCATAAGTAGAGTTCAAAGTGAGGATACACTAACCTCTTTCTGTCACACAGGATATAAGTAAAGCGTTGGTCACCTCCATGAGTAATGAAGAGCGCTGTAGGTGTAGTACCAGCAGACTCCTATATACCAATAAAATACCTACCTATTTAAAGCGTTAGATAGTCTACTGTATTACCAACATCATATTTGTCCACTGTTGGGCATAAGCCTCCCACAAAATGCATCACACCTATATATCCAACTGCCATGCTTGCACTGCCTATATAAACTTTTCTAATCTATATCAGTTGAATGGTTCCACTGTCTCCTGACTTACTTTTAAAAAAAAAAACTTAATTTCCGTTTCATCATCATCAGCCGATAGATGTCCACTGTTGGACATACGCCACCCGCAAAGACTCCCACATTGATCGAGTTGGTATGGCCGGAATTAGGACATTACTCATCACGCTGGCCCATTGCGGGGTGTTGGGAGCCAGAGCCTCGTCTGCTGATTACCAGGGTGCACCAAGAGCTGATGAGGTTGACATGGGTCCCGTGAGTTGCCGTTTGTATGTACCGAATGATACGGAAAGCTTCACAGTTCAGAGCTTGTTACTACCCTGCTAAATAGTTTGAGCTTAAAAGTTCTTATCTCCCGATCCCGTTACTGCTCATATGGGAGATGAACTGGAAATCTAGATTTGTTTTAACCTCAAATTGGAGTTCAATTTATTTTAACTAAGCAAGGAATGGAGCTGGATATCATCTGATGGTGAGGACTACAGCGCTTTCAGATGGGAAATAGTAAAGTATGCACAGTACTTTACACCAGATACGGATGCTGCGGAAGATTTAATGTTATCATCAACAAATTCCTCATATTTCATTGTTCTTTTTTTATATTTTATTTATTGATATCACACTGTGATTGTTAGTGAATTCCAATTATTAACATATGAAAATTTTAAACTAAACGCATCTCCTCTTCATCAGGAAATATCTAGGTGATGTCAAGATGAAGAGCTGTTGACAGTAGTAGAGACGGATGATTTGTTTACATTGTACTTAATTGCAACTTATGTACTTTGATAAGTATAAGTTATCTGATATGACAGGGATTCGATTCCCCTAGATATTAAGTTATCTTTTAGTAGGTTAACTAATTCGCTTACGAGTTACTTCTCTGGAGCAACTGTCTCCTGCTAATCAGCTGATTGAAGTGTGCCATCGGGATCTGTCGTTTGAAAAGAAAGCGGTCTATTCAGATGTAATATGTAATGGTACGTTAGATAGCGGAGCGGCGCGAGTGGTCGCCGCGTCCCGCCGTCCGTCTGGCAGCAGGCAGCCCTGGCCGCAGGAATCCTGTTACGGACCAGTTCCGTACGTCAGATAGGAGAGTTATGCGTTATATTGTATATCAGCGACGCACTTATTACGTGTCTGTGCGTGCGCGCCCGTATGCGGGCAAAAAACAAAATAAATCGTCCGCCCGGTGAACGACCGGCCGTCGGTTGGGGCAGGGCAGGTTCGCGCGCGTCGTCAGCGCGGCCAGTTTGACAGCTTTTGAGGTGCGTTCTCTTTTTGAATTGTGGGCGTCGATATCCCGCGCTTTTTTTCTTCTTTTTTTCCCGCTCAAGCCCTCCGCCGGGCGCGCAAGTCATCGTGCGCCGCGTATTAGGACCTTCGCCGTGTACTCCTTCGCTCGATACGGGCACGGCGATCGATCATATTTTATCTCACTGCCGTGGCGTTCCGTGTGATGTTTGTTACGGTTGGGGTTTTTTTTTGTTATTATATAAAACCGCAGACATCTTGATTACATAAATAAAAAAAGGGTTTTGTTTTGCATAAAATAATATTTGCTCTTAGCGAGACGCGAGTCAGATAGATATAACGCAGCGCGTTTTTCTCATGGATCTATTATATATTATCACTGGATGTTATTTGAGGCTGAAGATGTTCATCTGATGTGTAACATAAATGCTTAGAATACTCCGACTCTTGTACGATGATAAAAAAACTGCATTAGATCATTAGACTGACGATATGAGAATAGTAGCAAACTTAACAGAAACAGACTATAAAACCAATCGAAACAGATAACTTAGTATGACAGTGAAAACGATTTATCGGTGTCGAGATGTATAAACATCGCAATCGCATCGCTTCTATATTATAATCGGGCGTACCGCTGCATCAGCAGGTGAACGTCCTGTTCCTCAACTCGGTGTCGTAAAAAAAAAAATCACATTTGCATAGTATTGCAGTGATAACACCGCCGGCAATAATGGAGACGTTCACTTATCGATACTACTCGAAGCGCCGTCGAAACTAATAACAAATGCGGCCATTTAACAATATAATGCAAACAAAATCATAAAAGCGACTGAAAATATTAACTTAGCGACGAACAATAAGTCTATTTATTTGTTTATCGGCGCACGAATGTGTTTTCGCCGCCATTACGCGCCGCTTCAGGTCAGCTCGTTATTTTTATCAGTTCAATACACTTTAAATGAATCGATCCAGTCACTGGCGGTGTGCGACTACCAGCTCAAGAGTCCAGCTTGCCCTATACATACGTATATATCACGACTCCTTCCCAGGGTAGGCAGGCACCAGCTCTTTCCTCTTACCACGATTCTGGCACACCTCTCTCGCTTCCACCACTTCCATGTGCGTCGTCATGCATACTCATCGGTTGAGAATCTTATGTTAATACAATTAAATAAAATAACAATAATACACCCTACCCCCGTGAGGTCAGCGTGGGGGGAAATAGCTCATATCCATCCAAATGAACCCTTACATACAACAGCCCTTAATTTCCAGCTGTACCGAAGGTCATGCTGATTATATGATCGATCACAAGTACCTACAGCGCATATTGAAACCGACAAACAGTGTTACGGTTTGAAGGGCGCTGTGGCTACTGTAATTACCCAACGAATTATACTTAACATGTCTCAGGCGATGAGCGCATTATGATGCTGTGTATATTACTTACTATCAGTTAAACGTTTCTCTCGTCTCGTTGTATTATTATAAAAAAAAGCATTTGAGAACTGTCGTGTCTATGGAAGGTGATATTCTTAGAACATGGCGATTTCCTAACGATGTTATTTACAAGGAGCTACGGTTCAGTAGATATCGATTCCGAGCCTCATCGAGACGTAATGCTACGATATAAAGCTTTCAAATTAAACAATAGAATATATATATTTTTTATACAACGAAGCAGGATGTTCAGCTGATGGTAAGTAATACGTCCGTTACACACTCCACCACGTAATACTTGTCGCAAGTTACCCAAGTAATTTGTGTTACAGCGCCCTTCAAACTATTATACAGTAGTGTTTACATATTACCATTTGGCGGTGGGAGTATGAACTGCGGTAATACCATATCTAGTGTAATTACCGAGGTAACGAGATTCAACGTCTTACAACAGCTCGGCAAGCGCAATGCGGTGCTGTGTATTGCATCCTAACTAGCGCCACGTTATTAGCAGGTGCATAACTTACTACTGCGCGAACGTTTCGTTGAATAAAAAAATAACAAGATATATATCTCGTCAGAATAATGTAAAAGTAGAAGAGAGTATAAAAGTGGTAAAAAGAACGAAACATCAGCTGATTTTAACGATCACTACGTAGAGCGACTATTTATAACGGAACGGCGCAAGAAAGTCGAAACGCGATAGAAATAAATTGTTTGTTCTGTATCGAGAGATCGCGTTCTGTGTCTGCGAATTATTCGGCTCTAATGTTGGCCGGTTTTAGGCACAACCCTACCGCCATCAGGGCTGCGCTTGAGTTATCTTAAAAAACCTAAAAAACAATAATTTATTTAATATTTTTTTTGTATTGTAGGAACAAAACTGTCTATTAAATATAGATATTAATTTTGCAATGGATATATTTTTTAATTTGTCGTATAAAAAAAAAAATATATTATTTATTTATTTATTAAAAGTTTTAAGTGTCACTTGGTGACGTATGTTTAATCTCGATACCTCAGTAATTTTATTAGTTATAACGTCCTTCAAACCGGAACAGTGTAATGTTTGCACAATACTATTAGGAGGCAAGAATTGGTATAGTGCCTAGACGGTCATTTTGAATAAATACTGTTATTACTTTAAATGCAATCATAAAGTAAATTAATGTTTTTTAACAATTTATAAATAGAGGCAAAGGTAATGCTAATGCTGACCGGAGCAGTAGCTCCGATCAGAGCTGGCAAAAACTCAAGTGTTGTAATTACTATGCAAATTTTGTAAATATATTAAAAAAAAAAATATTCCGTTACCTTTTTATACGTGTTTTATGTAATTTTAATACATTTAATGTCTAAACTATAATTAATTTTTAAATAATTTCTTATCTGTATTTCGTCTTCGCAACTTGAAAATTGGTGGGAAGAGAATGCCGTGTGGCAGAATATCCTTTTCCATTTGTTTACTCTGCAAAAAAAAAATTTATATATAATAACTAATTGACATATGCGTCGCGTTCTAAATTCGAAATTCGAATTAATCTGCCTGCGTGAACAGGGCCGACAGAACGTCCGTGCGGAGTGCTTTTATAATCTGTATCTATTTCATTGTCGACGCATTATCGGCGTCTTAGATAGCGCGCCGCCCGTCTGGACATTGACGTTGTCAAAACGCCGCCGTTGACCCCCGGAGTGGGTGAGATGGTGGTGGTGGTGGTAGGGTGGGGAGCTATGGAAAAATACGGGCAAGTATACACGTAATATGTCCCCGCAGACGTGTCTATTGATTCTCCGACTGGATATTGAACTGTATCTTATTAAACACCGACGCGTTCCGTCTACGTATAATTATCTCGGTTGCGTTGCTCGGGACACGCCATTTTTAGACGCCCGTTGAATATCTCACTCAATATACAGTGTCATCGTAATTATTATATTATAAAATATTCATCAATACCACTAACAGTAGTAATACTACTGAGTTGACTATGATAAAAAAAACAACTGCATTCACCAACACGCATTAAACCAGTAGATGGATGATAGCCTTTATTTCCTGCTTATCAGAGACACCAATCCCAGTAGTGGGAAACTGACCTGTCGATATCATTACAAGTTATCGATGTTCAGTGGTAGACATAAATTTGTTTATGGTCTTTCCGCGTTGGTTTGTCGTCGTTCACTTGCCAATAGGTGGTTACCTATATGTATGTATCTGCCTCAGCCATACGATCTTCGGGCTACGCGGCTCTACTGTTGAAACCAGTATTCATTATCAGATGACCTAGTTTTTTTATTTATATAATTCGCTAGCCGCTAACTTAGTGAAGATATTATATATTTTCCTAGTGGTCTCTGTAACTGGAGACCTAAGTACCACCGCAGCGCCTATCGCATCTGATAAACATTACTGTGTAGTATATATCATCCTAACTAGCAGCACGTTGTTATGGACGCGTATTACTTACCATGAGGAGAGGAGTTCTGGTCCTGTTGTCGTTTCCTTGAATAAAAAAATATGAACGAAAAGCTGATGATGAAAATACTCTAGTCATCATTATCATTAGATGCTCTCTTCAAACTGAAGTTTGGCGATCAGATTGAGAAAACCAATTCGATCCTCAGCTGTTCTTTTTAACTGATGGTATGGTACAGCCTGGGCTTAAGCCTCCCTAAAGATCTTCACATCGATCGGTCCTGTACTACTTGTATCCAGCTGCTGCCCTTCGTTTGTAGGGAAGGGATTTGGGCAATTTCCCACCACGCTGGCCCAATGCAGGTTGATAGGAATCAGTGCTTCTTTTGTTGTTAGACAATTTGTATCACGAGGAGGTGAGTTTGGCTTGAGTACCGTGAGTTGTTTGGACTCTTACACCCCTTCCGCCCCGGATGGTATTTACCCCCTTTATATCTAAATCTATCAGTGATTTATTATTGGTGATATTGTAAATGTGAAGATGAGAGCTTAATTGGGATATTGCATATTGATTAATGCTGTGCGGGAGATATTTCACAAGTCAGTGACTCCCCCCGTGCGGAAAGGTTACGGCGTCCTCCAGACACCGTGAATATTCCGAGAAACACTCCGACCTCTTTGTGAGGTGCTCCTCCAACTCCTCGTTAAACTCTAAACACAGATATTTAATGATTCAATCAATAACTATTATAAGGAATATAAAAGTATTGAAGCTTTTAAATACTTGATAAAAATATTCAATAAACGAACAGCTTTCCCAATTATCAATTAGTTTTTCTTCTTTATTGTTCCCACTGCTGGGAATAGTAGCCTTTTCTAACAATGACAGTCAAGGCTACTACACGTTCGAGAAAGCTGTTTATTTGCATTTGCGCATATTAATTTCCATATTATGTTTTCTACCGGAAGCTTAAATTAGGCGGAAATCAACTTACTTTAGCTCGAAGGAGTAGAATAATTAAGCTGTCAAATCATAGTGTGCAAACATCACTGTTCCGGTTTGAAGGACGCTGTAACTGTGTATCGTGAATAGCTCCACATTGTTATGGGTGAGCGTATCACTTATCATCAGGTGATGTTCATCTTGTAAAATCAAAAAAAAACCTTTCTACCCTCCTTAAAACAAAATCGAGCGGTTGAGATGTTTAAAACAAATATTTGAATTCAAAATTCGAAACGGAATCCGGTATCTAGCGGGCCACGATCAAATTTTCAAATTTGGAATCGTCGTGTCCTCAGGCGGGGGTGGGTACGGGCGGTGGTGTGAGGGTGTGGGGGTGTGCCCGCGTAAATAAGTTAAAAGACAACTCGATACAAAAACAAGTTCGGTTCGTCGGACGCTGATCGATCGGCTCGCGGTGGACGATTCGACGGTCGACCTATAAAACTAGTATCGAAGACGTGGGGTGGGGGTGGCACGGGGTGTCGGCTGCTGGCTGCTGGCTGCTGGGTACTGGACGGAGGAGAAGAGATGCTCTAAAAATAGATTGCTCCTGTCAATCTCTTCTCAACCGTTTAAAAGCGCTGACGTCTTAGAAACTATTTTTTTTATAACAAACCTTTTATATAACAACAGAAATCTGTCTTTATCTAGTTCAGGCTTCGAGGCTTTCCGAACGATTAATTTGATATGGATAGATTTCCATTTTACTTGTTAGATGATTCTTTCTAGAATGTTCTTAGTTTTTACTTGTGGTAGTTCTCTAGGTACTACTGAAGCTACCACTTCCGCTGCCAAACGTTATTGGGTAGGTTTGAAGGGCGTTGTAGCTAGTGAAATTACTGGTGTAACGAGACTCAATATCTTACCGACGCAGTATATTATCCTTACTACCTTCAAGTTATCAGGCGTATCACTTATGATCAGGTGAAGGTTGTTATCGCTTCATCGCTTATGACTGAAGGGGAAGAGCACTACCTGATGCAGTGTATCTTAACTAGTGTTACGATGCTGAGGGTAGTCGTATTATTTATTATCGAGTGATCATCTCGTATCATCATTATCATTATCATCACCAGCCTACAGACATAAGCATCCTACTAAGATTTGGACTATTTTCCACCACGCTGGCCCAATGCGGGTTGGTGGGAGCTAGAGCCTCGTCTGTTAATTAGCAAGTTGCACCACGAGCTGGTGAGGTTGGCTTGGATCCCGTGAGTTGTTCCGACCCCTCAAGAAATAAAAATACTTATGATCAGCTGGTTTCACTTTAAACATGTTAAGAAGCTTAAGTTTATATAGAGCCTTTTTATAACCGGATGTTTAAGTATGCTTCTGTGAGCCGGATGCAGACAGCTCAGGATCCATCGATGTGGAGAACTGTGGGGGAGGCTTATATCCAGCAGTGGACGTCTGTCGGCTGATAATGATGATGATGAGCATAAGTATTATTGACAAGATTCTTTAGTGATATATGTTGGTATCATTTCTTTTGACTGTCTAACATAACCCAACATAAATCGCCCAATTGCTCACGGGTGGGATTGGGGTCTTTATATTTAGGCCAATTATTTTATTCATAATATACTAACTGTTTAACTTCCGCTTTCTTATAAAATAGTTTTGAAATTTAGACTTGAAATTTGCTAAAAATATTCTCAACCCCCCCCCCCCCATCACACCGTCGCTTCCTGTTATTATCAACGCTGCGACTCTCTTTGGGGTTGGAGTTTTGTAAAATCCATTCTAAGCTGACCTCTGAATGTCAGAAGCAATATCTCTAATAAATGTTTACGTAATAGTTTCGAAGATCTCGTGATGAGCCAATGAATCCCTGGACATATACAATATGTAATATAGACTACATCACTTTCTCTATCTACTGATGTAACTTAAGCTTAATCTAAAGTTGAAAGTTATTCAAGTAACATTTCCGTACTGCAGCACTTTCTAACTGTGGCTCTATGATTGAGGATATTTACATCAAAAATGACTACAAGATTGTTCACAAAATTATTAACACTAGACCTATACATCATTTGTCTGATGATTACTCCATGATATAAAGCTGGATTGCATCATCATCATCAATCGAATGATAAATGTGGGAACCCGCAAAATAACTAAGGTCATTGACATATCCCAAAGGATTACTAGACTTAAGTGGCAATAGCCAGGGCATAACAGGTTAAGGTCCTCGACTGGCGCTCGAGTACCAGTAGATGTACTGCTGGGAGGCTTCACCAGGTGGACCACCAATCTGGTGAGAGTCGCGGGAACCTACAGGAATGCATCATCATCATCCGATAGACGTCCACTGTTGGACATTATCCTCTCCCAAAGATCTTCACATCGATCAGTCTCCCGATGCTCGCATCCAGTGGGTTCCCGCGACTCTCACTAGATTGGTGGTCTACCTTGCGAAGCCTCCCAATACCACGTCTACCGGTACGGAGTCGTCGCTCGAGGACCTCACTGTACCATCAGCCGTCGGTCCTTCGAGCATAGTACCAATTAGATTAGCTGTACGTTAAGCTATATCCACCTTCACAGCTGTTCCTAGTAATATTAGATTGGGGAAACAGAAATCCATTATTTTTTCGGTTGATGGCTGTAGTGATAAATTTCTCGTAAAGTATCGATCAAACAGTTTCAGATTTATGCTCGTTAGAAAGGTGACATTTCGCAGTAAAAAAATTCTTGTGCTGTTTTTTGTTTGGTGCATTCAATTGTGAGTTACAGGGTGTTAAAAATGGAAGTGAACAAAGAGAAAATGCGGTACATTTTACAGTTTTTCTTTGACAAAGGCGAAAATGCAAGCCAGGCGGCTAAAATTGTGAATGGTGTTTATGGACCCGATACTGTAACAGCCAATTATGTGCAATTTTGGTTTCGTAGATTCCGTTCAGGAATTTTTGATGTTAAAGATGCACCTCGCACAGGTAGGCCGGTCGCCGAAAATGTCGATAAAATCGGAGAAATGATCGAAGTTGACCGGCATGTTAGCAGTCGTAACATCGCCCAGGAGCTAAAAATAGACCACAAAACAGTTTTAAACCATTTACACAAAGAGTTTTAAACCATTTTCAAAAAGAAGCTCGATGTTTGGGTGCCACACCAATTAACAGAAAAAAACATGATGGATCGAATTTCCATCTGCGAAGCCTTGGCCAAACGGAATGAGATAGACCCATTTCTTAAACGGATGGTGACTGGAGATGAGAAATGGATCACATACGATAACCCTGTGCGAAAACGATTATGGTCAAAGAGCGGTGAAGCACCTCAAACGGTGGCCAAACCAGGACTAACGGCCAGGAAGGTTCTGCTGTGCATTTGGTGGGACTGGAAGGGGATTATTTATTATGAGTTGTTTCCATATGGCCAAGCACTAAATTCTGATCTCTACTGTCAACAACTGGACCGTTTGAAAATAGAAATTGACCAGAAACGGCCAGAATTGGCCAACAGGAGAAGTGTCGTGTTCCATCAGGACAACGCTAGGCCACACACGTCTACAGTGACTCGCCAGAAACTTCGGGAGCTTGGTTGGGAAGTTTTAATGCATCCGCCATACAGTCCGGACTTGGCACCAAGCGATTACCATCTTTTTCTTGCATTACAAAATTTCTTCAGTGATAAAAAAAATTGGCATCTAGGGAAGATTGTGAAAAACGGCTACTAGAGTTTTTTGCAAATAGAGACCAGGACTTCTACGAGAGAGGCATTATGAAAGTTACTTTTAAAACGGCAACAAATCATAGAACAAAACGGTGCATATTTGACCCAAATCGGACAATCCGAAGCATGTTAAATAAAGTTCTGAAATTCATATAAAAATAAGGGATTTCTTTTTCCCCAACCTATTATTTTGTGTATATATTAATTCGCGTCGATTAGATCAATCACCAATCGATGTGGAGACCTTTAGTGGAGGTCTATGTCCAGCAGTGGACGTCTATCGGCTGATGATGATGATAAGATCAATCACCGGTTATCTTATTTCCTTTACTAATCTAGATCTTCATAGTAGAAGATGTTTAAAGCAATTTATCTCTATACATGGACATTTAGTAGTGGACTGATGCAGGCTGATGATGACGACGATGATATCTTTATATACAGCCTAAAAATTTCTTAAGAAATCCTTAGTGCTTTTATTGTTATGTAAATAATCTAGACTTACAATTAGAAATAAGTTCATTACCATATATTTAATTACATCAATTTATTTCTATCATCATCATCAAGTCATCAGAATCATGTTCAAATTGAAATCTTCATTATCAGCATATCTTTAGTGTAACCTATAAAGTAATCGTTTGATCTGAGACATCAATGAAACGATCTTCGTAAGAATTTCTCTTCATCATCAGATCATAAGTGCTTCTCGGGTTGATTACAATTTATTTTTCATCACCTGATGGTAAGTGTCACGCCTGTCCATAACGGCGGAGGTTAGGATGGTATACTCTTACCCTTAATATATTAAGTCCCGTTACCTCCAGTAATTCCACTAGTTATGACGTCCTTCAAACTGAACCACAGTAATCTTTGCGCACTACATTTAATCGGATGCAACAGGAGTTGGAGTAGTACCTAGGTCTCCAGCAACAAAGACCCAGCACCATAATAAATTGCTTAAAGGAAAAAAAAAGTTTCTTTAAAATTAAACACCCTGTGTAAATCTACATTGATAGTGTGCACGCGTGTACTTACACGGAGTAATGCGGGCTGCATTTCACTCTCTTCGCGGCTTATCAGCTGGCCGGGCGCCAAGCGCAGCTGTTGGCTGATGCACTCGCTGACTCTCACCCCAACTTTTGTGACGGAGTAGAGGGCATCTTCAGACCATGTCCGTCTTCCGACTGTCGAAACAGTCAGGGTTATTTAGTATGGAAGCTGCAGTCTCCTGGATCTGCAGTATAACAATCCAGCACCCCTGTAGCTGTAATGAAGATAATGAGACCAATTTGTATTGACTGTCCTTTTTAAACTGTCTGGAAGGATCGACTAGGGTCCTTTTTATTCAATGAAGGTACGAGACGAGCTGGACGTTCACCTGATGGTTAGTGATACACCTGTCCATAACAACGTGGCGCTGGTTAGAATGATTAACACTACACCACATATGTTAGGTCTCCATATCACAGTAATTTCACTACTAACAGAGTACTTCAAACCGGAATATAGTAATGTTTGCACACTACTGTTCGACGGTATAAATGAGAGTTGCGGTGGTACATAGGCGGTTTCCAACAAGGGCTACCTACTACCAGTGTATCATCAGGTCTACTGTCTCCAGGTACTCGAGACTTTTATCAGACGCTTTTTACGACCAGCTGGGGTTACTAAAGGGACTGAGTGTAGCCGCGATTGTATTCCCAACGCAGAACCTGTGATCTTTTCTAACCCTGAAGGTGACAACCATGGGGTTGTAGTGGTTAAAAATCTTTACACAACTCTGCTTTTCCCCCATCTTTTTAAAGATATCCCCCCAAACAAAAAAAAAGCGACTGTCTGTAGATCTTTAAGATCTTAAACAATGACCCAGTGAGAGAGAGTATAAAGTTCTTTGCGCCATAGTAGCTCATATACTGCTAAGTTACACTTATTGGCGTCTTAAAGTTACTATAAACAGTATCACTTAACTTCAGGTGAATCTCCTCACTATCACCTCGTTTTATTGTACGAGAAAAATACTTATTTCTACTTAGTTTTGATTGGCTAAAGATAAATAGACAATTCAGAAACCTAGAGGAATACTCTAAGGCTTTCTTGGGGCCCATTAGTAACTAGCTCCAGAAAATTATTTCTTAGATTAGGCTAGTCTAGATACCACCGCAGTGTATATGGCAGCTGAAAATCAGTACTGTGCAAAGATTACTGTGTTACAGTTTGAAGGAGGCTGTAGCTAGTGGTAATTACTGGGGTAACGAGACTTAAAATCTTCTGTCTTTAGTTACATGCACAATGGGGTGCCGACGCCCTGGTGTGAATCGCGGGATCCTACTGTGACCGATTGATGTGGAGATCTTTGGGGGAGGCCTATGTCCAGCAGTGGACGTCTATCGGCTGATGATGATGACAACGGGGTGCGGTGTACATCCTCACTAGCCCCACGTTGTCTCTTACCATCAGGAGAACGTCTCGCTGATCTCATCACTTCGTAGATATTATCTACAAGCTACACTTCACTTTCACGCGATATTAAGTGTGAGAGTAGTAAAAGATAGTAAGAGTGCTCGAACAGAATACATCTGTCAGATGTTGGTCAGTCAGTTCTCCAAATCAGGATTCGGTTTCCTAGATCTATCAGATTCGTTAAGAGGTAAACGTGAGGCGAAGGCTTGGAGATCGTCCGTATGCTGTTGGTCTACGTTCAGCAACGGACACCAATAGGCTGGAATGATGATGATGAATTTTTTATATTTTATATAGCATCAAGTGGACGTTTTCATAAGATTTTAAGTGTCGCACAGCGCCTTTCAAACAGGACCACAGCAGTAAAAGAAACAGAAACAGGAGTTGCTGTAGTACGTAGACGGTCTCCGGCAACAGTTCCGCCGTTTGTCTTCTCTCACTTAAAGAGAGGGAGAGAGCTATATATCCTCGCAACCGGCCAAGTGTGTGTTGGCGGTTGGTTGCTGATTTATCTCCATATAATTCACAAAGGCTCGCCTTGTCAGTCTTAAACAAATATAATCTCGTTTCTTTCATCTCAATTCATATTTATGCAGGATCTCCATTTGTGTTGAATGTTTATTGCCGTTTGTATGAATAAATACATCTTTTGACCTTCTCCTCATGAATATAGGTCGATCCGTAGCATGGACCTACCACCAGGGAAAACCTAACATTCTTCACTGGCGGTAGGTCTCTATAACTAGATACCACAGCAGCGCCTATAGCAGCCGACAGACAGTACTGTGCAAACATTACTGTGTTCCGGTTCGAATAGCGCTGTAGTTAAAGATCTTTCTGAGCTAACCAGAATTAACTTATGTCTTAGGAAGAGCAGAATGTAGTGATGAGTATATCGAACGATATACACAGCATCTCTATACTTAATGGCTGGTAAGGATTAATTTGTGCCACATTGTTATGGGCAGGCGTCTCACTCGCTATCAGGTGAACGTCTTGCTCGTCTTGTCTCGTCCTTGTATATATAACTTTAAAATGTTGGTATATCTGCGCGATCGAATCAGGAATATGGAGATCCCCAGAAGAACTAAGGTCACCGACATAGCCCAAAAGATTGCTAGACTTAAGTGGCAGTAGACAAGGCACATTGCTTGAAAGACCTACGGCCGATGGAGCAGTAAGGTCCTCCAGTGGCGCCTGTGAATCTGTAGACCCCATTTTAGGACTAGCTGCCCTTTTTAGGAAGGCCTTCCACAAGGTGGAACGACGATCTGGTTAGAGTATCTGGAACCCACTGGATGCTAGCAATATGGGACCTATATATGTGGGAGACCTATGTCTATAGGCTGATGGTTTAGTTCAGAATCTGTAAAGTAATTAATTAAAAAAAAATTCTATATATTTATTAAACATTATGGCTTCTAAATAATATGTTACAATAGTATATATATATATATAAAGTATGTTATCAATTTAGGCGAGTGGGTTATGTATAAAGGCTGCAATACGTTCCGCAGATAAACCTAGAGCCGTTGCGGGCGCGTTATCATGTCTGATAAGCGGACGCTTCCATGTTCAGGTGTACCCAATTCCGAGTGACGCCGCGCTCCGATTGGTGAGCACGTAGCCCGTGTACAACAGTTTTGTGTTATCTGCGCTCGTGTAAATCTTATCTGTGGCTCGATATTGCGATACTGATAAGGCGATCGAAAATTTTTCAACGCGCGTATTAGTTTAGTTGATGGTACCATATTAAGTCCGCCATAACATCATCGCTGTCTTCCGGCTATCTAAACAGACAGATCACTTGAAACCAAGTGAAATTTGTTTAATAAATAGCAATGGTTCATTTGTATATAATATTCGACAAAGCAATAGACAAGCGCTATGCGATAGGATGATTTACATTGCATTAAGTTGACGGTTGAAGTCGAAGCCATGGGGCTTTGACACATTAGATGTTAAGTCTCCTTTCCCCAGTAATTTCACTAACCACAGCACCCTTCAAACCGTAACACAGAAATTGTACACTAGTGTTTTTCAGTTGCGGTGGTACTCAGACTCCAGTAACAGATTTACCATCAATAATGGTGTTATATGTAGTAGAAGAAATTTATAGTTATAAACGATCATATTTATAATTAGATCTATAGATTATTGTTTTTTTTTTATTCATATTTTCTCTAGATACCCTGAAAGAGAGCAAGTGAACTAACGGATATTTCTCATCCTTTCCTAATTGCTTTTCCATCTATGGGCAATTTAATGAGGAGTGTATTAAAAAAAAAACAAATGAGTATTATACTCTATTAGCGTAATTATCTTTCATTTGCATATGTATACTTAAAAGTGTACATTACTTTTAATATACACTAAATACTACTTTTAATTCAAAGAATATAGGCTGGCTTTCATCTTATCAATTCTTTGGAATTAACTAGTTTCCAATAGGCTCAATTTTTTAATAACTTCTGTTAAATATTAAGAAAAAAAAAACATTTTATTTTAAATTCTAAAATATTTTGTATTGTTTATGGTAACAATAAATCGTAGAGCGATAGATTTTCGATGGAATGCGGCAGCAATATCCCAAATGCACTAAACAATGGTCGATCTAACGGAAACGAAAAAAAAAGTATTAATATATTTTAAATGGTTCCCGGGCAGAGCGGGGGAAATTCATTTGTCGTAAAGCTTTAAATCCTAGACGATGACTGGGCTCCGATGACACCGCGGACGAAAAAAAAGACAAAGGAACGCATCGATATTAAAGAAAAAAGCGCCAAATTGGGACGCGCCGTTCATAATTCGAACTCGAACGCGGAACAATGGGCGAGAGTCTAGCGCCAAAACAAATAGAGCGGTCGGCCATTTTGGTTCGTTAAAAACATTTTAGAAGGCGGAACTAGGTTGGGGTTTTTGTTCAAATTTCGAGTTGCGGGGCCCTCCAATGGCGTGCGCGGGCGGGGCCTCTCAATTCCGCTGACTTCGTGTACACAATGACGGTTTTGTCTGTTTTTTTTTTTTTACGAACGTTCCGTTTTTGATGACGGACGCGTTAGATTCGCGAACTTTTTTTCTCGTGTTCGAATAGTTTTGCGGCTTCTTTTTGCTTCCTTCGGCGTGTGAAGTTTGGAAGTTTTTTTTGTTTTTAAATCATTCAGTTCTTTTTTTTTTTTGCATTCGTGAGCCAGTGTTTTTAATGTTTGAAACGGTATCGAATTACTTTGAAGTTGAATTTTACAATTTTTTTTTAAATAAATCATTCAACTGTCAGTCAGACGGCCACAAGTTTTTTTTTAATTTTTAATATTATTTTATAATTATGTGGTAACTCTCTTAAATTTTTAAAATAAAAAAAATAATTTCATTCTTATAATTATTTTTATTTACATTTTCTTAATGAAACAACAAAGATAAATTATATTTATAATTGTTTTTTTTTTTTAAAAATCTTTTAAATGAAAAATTTATGGGGTCTTTAAAAAAGTTTAATTACTATAAAAATGTAATTATTGCTATAAATACGATATGTCTGAATTCAAGTCCGTTCAACATATTTAATTTACTCTCTAGTCTTAAAAAGTTGCCGCAGATAATACATAAATAATCGGAAATGATTATATGGATTTCTCTTCGAGATATTAAAAAAAAAAGTTCGTAGGTTGACGAAAAAAAATTGGGCAAAAAAGCGCATGCAAAACTATTGGGTCCCCGAATTTGTATACGCGGCTACAAAGGACAAAGGCGCGTGGCTGTGGGAGCACAATATCCCAAATTACATGCCTCTATGTGCCTCTGGAAAATTTTGTACATTCAAATTTTCGTTGGTACTGAAAGTTTTTTCGCAGTTAGTTCGGACTATGAAAAAAAAAAATTTGCCACACTCAAAGCCCGCTTCCGCCCCCACCCCGTCGCCGTCTGTATCACAAAGACTTGTTAGTTTTGTTCACTATTTGGACAAGTTACTAAAATTTTAACAGTTATTTTGCGACAAAGCAACTGACATCAGTTTTACAGATTAAAAATGAAGTTATTTATATAATAACATAGCAATATATTAATCAATATTTTAGTACTTTATATTAATGACTTCATCATCATAGCGCATTTGGAATAGATATATATTGTCTCAAGTCTTAATAGAAATATTGTCTTATTGTGCAGTGTATCTATTCCTATTTAAGGTCTATTTTACAGAATGCTCTGTGGTGTACAAACCAGTGTAACAGTTATACGAGATATATAGTTAACTTCCTTTTATAATCGGTTAATTTCAAACAACAATATAAGATAAACAAACGCGCCCTTATACGTTTTCCTCGCGACTTCGCACAGAGTTAAACGTATCGGTTACCACGAGGTGAACGGCCGGCTAATCACGTCGCTTTGTAGTGTATCAAACACTACCTATACCATTCGTAAACTACATTTCAGTTTGAAAAGTAGTAAACTTTTTGATAATGAAAGCCGCACTGGAAACGGTTGACGAGGAACTATTTCATTTACCAGTCCTCACTTCTCTGTAGCTAACACCAGAGTGACTAGAGAGGCCGCTTGCAAAAACTTCTGACCTTTGTTCAGTGTTGCCACATTTGAAATATTGCCATACTAAAAGTGTATCATATTTTATTATTTCTTGATAACACTAGTAATACTGAGATGAATAAATATCATTAAGCCGGTGGAAAGTCTGTTGCCGGAAAGCTTCGAAGTACCGCAGATCCCTATTCCGCCGTCAAACAGTAGTGTGCAAACATGACTGTGTTCCTGTTTAAAGAGGGTTGTAGTTAGTAAAATTACTAGAGTAAC
Organism: Troides oblongomaculatus; assembly: GCA_029032895.1. NCBI lineage: Eukaryota > Metazoa > Arthropoda > Insecta > Lepidoptera > Papilionidae > Troides > Troides oblongomaculatus. The sequence continues at coordinate 480,672 of JARDWC010000435.1, forward strand.
GAGACAATATATAAATTTATCTAAATATAATATATATTTATTTGTCTCAAGATGAGCACAATGCGATGTGGTGTATCGTCATCCTAATTAACGCAACGTTGTTATGACCAGGCAGTTACCGACAGGTGAACGTCTCGCCGACTCGGTGGATCCGGAATCGAACCATGGACCACGGCATTACTTATATCATCACACATAGTCTAAAATAAGTTAGCTAAGTTGGAATAAATGAAAAGAACTAAGGACCTCTGTGTCAGAAGTAGTTACAAGGGAAATTGCCTTTGGTCTTGATGTTGCTAAAAACCAAGGCCTTTCTTCTAGATACAAAATATTTAATATATTATAAGGCTGAATATGAAAGACTAAGACCGAGACCGAGACCAAAGCCAAGATTAGCAGACCATAGTCTAAGTCTTGGTGACTACTCACAATAACAAGCTTAACTGCTACAAAGCTACTTAATTTTATAAGATATGTTTTACTATCTTCGTTATAAGACTTTACTGTTGTTGTAGTAATGGGGGAGGGGGTGGATGATGCGGAGGCTGCGAGGATCCAGATTGGAACAGAGAGATGCGATCTTATAATTTATTTACGTTATAAAAGACCGCGACAAGTTCTCACAGAGTTAAACTAATCACTAACTGATTGAATTACCGGCCATTGTGAAACTTAACCAAACATCTAACATCCGTTATTAGTTTAACTGAAACATAACTTACATTGTTAACGTTGGACGTTTATATATAATATGAACTAACTAAATAACTAATTATACGTTTTAAAAGGGCCGCATTAATTGGCGATTAGCCGGGTGCACGGTGCACTCGCTTAAACCCAAGGTTTTCCTGTTTTCAACTTAATCGAACTGAATCCTTGTTAAGTTATAATTCAATGCGCCGTCTAACAATGCATCGGCTGAACGGACCTTGCTGACACGTGCTGCACTTGCACTACGCGGCGCGCTAATTGATGAAAAAAAAAAACAAGTCTATGGTAAACTCAAACTTTTCTTCAAACAATTTTTTTTTTAATAATTTATTCGCCCGCTGGCCCAATGGTTAGAGCGTGCGGCCTTCATTCCGAAAGTCACAAGTTCGAATCTCGGCATGTACCGATAACTTAAATATTTAAGTTACGTACATTTGTGAACTTAAGTAACAACAGCGAAGGAAAACATCGCGAGGAAATCTGAAGATGAACTAGAATTTATTCTAAGCTGTGTGAGGTCACCAATCCGCATTGGGCCCGCGTGGTGACTATGGCCCATTGCCCTCATATTGAGGGTAAGCCTGTGCCCCAACAGTGGGAACGTAAGTTTGCTGTTCTGATGATGATTTGTTCTACACAGCTCAAAACAAGCTTTTTACTTGATTGCAACGACATCATCATTATCAGCCGATAGATATAAAGCTTCACCAGAGATCTCCACGTTTGTAGCGGTTCCCTTCAGGATTTGGGCCATTTCCCAACATTCTAGCCCCAAGCTGGTTGGTGGGAACCCGGGCCTTGTTCATTGATTACCACGCTGTACGAAGCTGGTGTGGTTGGCTTGGATCTCGCGAGTTGTTGAGCATTTCCATAATAATGTAACACTTGTTAAGATGTATACACTACTCAAGACTCAATCAAGAAGTACTCAAGGTACAATCTTAGTATTGACCTTGTCTGTTAGGTCTTGCTTAAATACTTCTAGTCTTAGTCTTGCTCTTACTCCTGCTTATGATATAAGTAAAGCACTGTTCAAGTTATAATAAATATTTTTACTCATTTTACATCCCCACTGTTGGGGCACAGGCCTGCCCTCAATATGAGGGCGATTGGGCCACAGTCACCACGCGGGCCCAATGCGGATTGGTGACTTGATATTAGGTCTTGTTCTTGCATAATAGGTCTATCTTAGTTTCGGTCTTGCTTTCTCCCAAGATCTAGTCCAAGATCAATTTTACTCATCACTACTATTTAGGATAATATACACTGCACCACATTGCGCTCGTCGCCTTGTGACATAGAAGGTTCAGTTTTTTTTTTGTGTGTTTATGGAGCTGATGCAGCCAGTGAGAGAATCACGAAGCTGGTATAAGAGTTTTCAATGTGGAGTTTGCTTGCCCACGCCCACAATGTGGTCCCAGTTAGTATGACGTACACTGCATATCACTATCATCATCGCTTTAAGACATAACATGTCTCATACAGCAATTTCACTTTATACAACGCCCTTTAAACCGGAACAGAGTAATGTTCGCAGTCTACTGTTTGACGGTAGACATAGAGATGAATAAGACGTATAAATGATGATAGGATAACATACACAACACCACATTGTGGTCTTCTTGAGACGTAAGGTGTTATGTCTGATTGTGCAATAAACACTAGCTGCAACGCCCTTCAAACCGGAACATATTAATGTTTGCACACAACAGTTGCAGTCTGGTGAGAATCGCGGTAACCCAATGGATGCGAGCAACGCGGGACGAATCGATGTGGGGATCTTTGGGGAGGCTTATGTCCAGCGGTGGGCATCTATCGACTGATGATGAGCTTGTAGTCTGCAGTAGGAGCTGCGGTGCCTGTAGACTACCACGAACCGAGTTTATTAAAAGCCAGCTGATCAGCATTGCCGTCGCGACGCGCACACGTGATAATCGATCGGGCGATAAATCGTCGGACGGCACCCGACGACAATAAAGCATCAATAACATAATGCAAATTATCGTGAGGCACTTTAGCGACAGCGTCACGTAGCCGCGGTCGTGTCGTACGCGCTGAACACGTACCCGGCCGCTCCCCAGGCATTATGTGAACGCGCCTTTATTTGAGCGAATGTGTTTGTCGAGTGTGCACTGCCCTTTATCCTAATTGCGGCTTCCGCGTGATTGGATCATTTGACCTTAGATAATTTTCCTGCTTACTTTCTTACCAATAAAAAAAAAAGATCCATCATTTACTTACCCTGATGGTGAGTGGTGACAAGATGAGAATTTGGATGGTAAGCGAAACGCTTGACCGTGACAATATGGCGCTAGTTAGGATAAATATACACAGCACCACATTATTCTGGTGATCTTGAGATGTAAGAGGTTAACTATCATTACCTCAGTAAATTCATTAGCTATAGCGCCCTTCAAACCGGAACATATTAATGTTTGCACACTCAGTATATTATTGATAGTTATTTACAGTGGACTTATCTTTCAACAAAAAAGTATCAAGACGTTGATAATTATGATTTTCTTGATACTTTTTAAAGGATCAAGATTTGTTAGTAATATCAGTTGCGCTTCTATCAAGTAAAGAAAGAGACGGGTAGGTAAAAATAATATCCTCTGTCTTCTGCCGGATTATGGTATAATGGAGTACAACTTACCAGATGTGGAATGTGGTAATAGTATAAAGGAACAGTACATGCAATGGCAATGTGAACGTGGTAACTCATAAGTTGTGTGATCACTTGCTCTGTAACATATAGGTCATCAGTTCGATTCTCAAGTTGGCATAGATAATAGAGTAGATGGTTTTTTCAAACCAGCTTTCTTTATTTTAGGCGACTAGGATATTAACCTGATGGTAAGTGATACGCCTAACCATGGTGTATGAAAGATGTACAGAGTACTTTCATGTACTCGGCTCTATGATCCCATTTATCAGCGACTATTTCTGACACTGAACAGTAGTGTGCAATGTTGCGGTTTGAAGGGCGCTGTAGGTAATGAAATTACTTAGGTAATAACATCCTATGCATAAAGGCGAGCACGATCTGCAGTGTGTATGATCCTAACAATTGACTTGTTGGTATAGGTATTAACTTAAAAATGGCGCGCTCACCGTCAGTACAAAAGTCCGCGTTTCGATTGTATTTATATAATATAGATAAGCAAATTGAAAATTACAGTGTGACTCATTATTATTCTCCTTTGCCCTTTTTTTATTTTTAAACATGTGACTCACTCAATTTGCGGTGAATTTAACTTAACGATAATGATCACCGAAATACAAACTCCTGACATTTCCGTCTCCGTGCGCCGCGAGCGATGTTATCGCGACTTTACATTAAATAGTACGCGGTGACCTTGCTCGTGTACGCACACGACGTCTTTACCCGGCGAGCTGAGCGGATTTGATCCTTCCTGTATATCCTTCAGCAGAAACAATCTTACTGGTGACAGAAATTGAGGAGCAAGAGGATAACAAACCAGAGACGGTAAGGACTGTACCACGCTGATCGCCAACCTTCATTACTTGAAGAGGTACTTTAAGAAGATGAAGGATGGCGTGGTGTGGGCGTCGTGCGGAAGGATGAAGGATATATAACAAAGAAAGTAATGAGAATGGACGTGGATGGTTATGAGGGGTAGAGGAAGACCGAAGAAAGTGTGGATGAATTATGTGAAAGACGTGTGAGAAGAGTGTGAATTTAGATATGAAGGCTGATAGAGGGATGTGAAAGAGAAGTGCATACTGTGCCGACCCCACAGCTGGGGAAAGGACTGGAGGAAGAAGAACAAATAATTTTATTGGTGATATGTATCTGTTGCTGTAAACTTATGTCAGCGCCTATTGCAGCTGATAAGCAGTAGTATGCAAACATTACTGAGGTCCAGTTTGAAGGGCGCTGTAGCTGTGGATATCACTGCAGTAATGAGACAGGGTGTCGAGTACAAAATTGTGCAGTGTTTATTCTATCTAACGCCACGTTGTCATGAGTAGGCGTATCACTTAACATCAGGTGAAAGTCCGGCTTGTTTTATCGCTTCATTGATTTTTTTTTTTTTGTTGTGGACTGTAGTCTATGGTAAAGTTCTTTTTATACTATTCTCATATTCTATTATCACTGTTGTTAGGCTATTGTATGTGGAAAGGTCGTGAGACGTAAGGCTTCCCGTTTCATCAGTTTCCTTAGAAAGGCTGGGAATGCGCCGCGCGTCTAAAAAGTCGCCATTAAACGCGTTCGCCGGGGACAGTTTTGAATATGGAACCGCCGGCGGCGCGCACCGGCCGCCGCGGTTCCGTCCGCGACGTCCGCCTCTAATGACGAAATTAAGAGCGAAACGCGTAACCCGCGCACGCAGCGCACGCACACACGCGCGCGCGCTCGCCTCACGCACGCGCACACGCACACACGCGCGACGGACGCATATTTTTTTGCGTGTGGCGACGTGTTAACGCACCTACGGGCGTCCGCCTCACGCACACCGCCGCAAACGACGCGAACGTGCTGCACACGTGTGCGGGCACGCACTCACTCACACAGCCCCGCGCCCGAAGGACACGCCGCGAGGTCGTTAACCCCGAGTTTTTTGCGAGCCAACGCAGCCGCACCGCGTACTGCTCTCATAGTGCATTGGCCGCTGGTGATTATTTTTTTTTTCAATTTTTTTTTACGAACTCCGAAAGATCGTTCACTTGATCGCGCCAGTTGATACCCGAGCCCGAGCCCGAGCCCGAGCCCGACGTTCCACGTACTGTGGGAATAGGGATATGATGTCAATTTTTTTTATTCCGCTACCCGCTCAACTTGTTTTTCACGTCCCGTTTATTTCAATTACAAGTTGCTTTTAGTACAAGACGCGAACTTATATTATCCAGTTGAGCTCTTTGAATAACATTAAAGGAATAACTTTTTATAAGCACTACAGCCTTTATTTAATTTTCTTCAATAACAGTTTTTGTCGTTTCTAATTATGACAATTTGAAATGTCGTCACTTTGGCGTCAATTAGCATTAGGACCTTCGTCTAGTTAAACGCACTTAAACTTGCAATGCCAGCTAATGCTTAAACGTTCAACCTTGTTCCGTTTAGCCGGCGCGAACCGGTGCCGGTGACTTTTTTTTTATTAAGTACCGCTTACTTATTTAAACGTTGGCCTGGTCACATCGACTTACGGACCAAGAATGAAATTGTACGGGTTAGTGAACTTTGAGTTTGTTATAACTAATATGAACTTAAAGCATTTCACATACATCAATTCACGACTACTGAGTTAAATTGAACTTCTAAATTAAAAAAAATATAAACATAAAAAAAAATTAATTATGTTAAAGAAGATAATATACAGCCAATTTGTATAAATCTCACTATATTATTACGGACCTAACCCAAGACCGATTCGGCGCGGCCGCCACCCCAATTTCGTCCCTAACCTACCCCAAGCGGACGCGCTGCTGTGTGTGCGTGTGCGTGAGGCACGCCCGGCGCACGCGTGTGCGTGCCACTTCGAGGCGTTCGATTTGTCATCCGTTTCTTTATTTGAATTTGTTGATTTTTATAAAAGTCAACGGCATCCGTGGTAGAGCCCAACTCAAAGTATTTATATACATGTACAGAATTTTTTTTAATTTAAATTATCAATCGTCCCCGCGGCACAGCGGTTAACCTCTTGCCAAGAAATACGTGGTTTACAAAGTCGAATTTGTGTAATTTGGTTGATGGTAGAGTTTTCTAGAACTCACCTGGCCAGTTGTGGTCTTCATATTAGAAGGGTCAAAAGTTAATGTCTTCTAGTTAGAAATATTTAGAAAAAAAAATTGCCATCAATATGTTCAAAGTAAATGAATGATTTTGTTTTAGTTTTATACTCTGTAACGGCGGTTCATTTGTTCGAGCGTCCTTTATCATTGCATAATGGATCTCGTTTGATGGTTTTAATATTTCATGAGATACAAAGCCCATGCACAGCTTTCGTTCTTAATGTATGTTATTTATTCGTAACGTTCGCAAACATTTGAAAAACCACGAACACATTGCGTTCGCATTGAAATGCATTTCTAATTAGGCCCGACAAATATCCCTTCGTGCCTTTTGAAGTAATTAAAAAAAAAAAATAACAAATAGAAATAAACTTGGTGCATCCGTCGAAATAAAACGCACGCTGCTAATCACTTTTAATATAATACATCTAGATGATTGCTTAAAGAAACGTTCCCATGGCAACCTGTCTCGTGCTTAAATATACACCTGTAGCGGCCATTACATAAATAAGACATTAAACATATTTATTTAAGTGCGCTTCAAGCGGACGCAGGCGCCGTGCGCCCGCTCGCCGCCCGCCGCCCGCCGCCCGCCGCCGATGTGTGCCGACCCATATACAGCGCGGATGTGTGCGTGTCCCACATAAATACAAATTAAAGCCCCAATTCGCGCGCGTGTGAGTGCGCGTGCGCGTGTGCGTGCGCGTGTGCGTGAGCCGCGCGCGTTGGGCTGCTTCGCTCCGAATTTCAAGTTTGAATTTGGAATGAATGACGGCCGCGCCGCGGACCTGCCTCAAACCACCTTCCGTAGAGCTTCTTTACATTTGGAAAGGAACCGGGGGACTTTCCCTTTTGAGCGGCCGGCGGCCGGCGGCTGCCCTCGCAGAGTTAGACTTTCGCGGGCGGCTGTGACTGTTCGCCTCACACATATTAACTAATATTTTAGTATCTTTTTAAATATACAAAACTACTCTAAGACATCCATATTGGCTTTATAGTATAGTATAGTATATAACAATAATAATAATACTATAACTATCATTCTAACTGATGGACGTAGGTCTCTTGTAATGTGTTCCACAAACCAGTAGCTACCAGCAAATTGTTCTGTCCTCTGTCTTCCTAATAATGCTATATTTCATGAACCTGACGGAGCTGATAAATATCATCACGGAGTGCAGGTGTTTCAATACTTCATTACTATAAACATTGTAAATTATCTGCATTATTAAAATATGTTATAAAGAGTATTATAAACATAGATCCATTAATCTAAGTATGAAATAAGATCTGTGAAGAGATAACAAAGGAAAAGTGTGTGTGAGGAAAAACCTCAGTGTGCGACTGTTATTAATTTCTGTTATAAGAGAAGATTACAAAAATTGTATTTACTAGAAAAAGAGTTAAAAATATATAATGAAAGATTAGATTATGAAAAGCATGAAGACAAAAAAAATGTCTATATCAAGATACTATTAAGATGAGTAGAACTATGTCTTGAAGTCTTCTAGTGGTACTACAATTTTATTGATGATAGGATTTTAAGCTTGTGGTCTTATCAAATGATATTTTCAAATCAATCTTGGTATCATCATCATCATCATTACCAGCCTTTATTTATCCACTGCTGAATATAAGCCTTCAAAGACTTCAAAATGCGATCCTCAGCTTCCCAACTGTCCGGTATTATGACGTTTTTTTTTTTTAATGCAAATAGCTCAGGTGTTCATCTGCAATGATTTGTGAACCATCAAAACTGATGTAATCTGATCTATAACATGGTTATATTTATTTACGTGGATATATGAAATTATTAATTTGGGTATTAGTATGGGGTAAGGGCGGGTGTGAGGGTTCCCGCACAACTCGCGGGATCCAAGCCAACCTCACCTGCTCTTGATGCTGCTATTCATCAAACTAGGATGTGGATCTCATCAATCTGCATTGATCGAGCGTGATGGGAAATGGCCCAAATGTACAAGTGGATATCCTTGGTGGAGGATGATGATGATGATGTATTAGTAAGAATATCTGTAGCTAGTTTCATAGTGTAAAGCTTGAAGTTGGTATAAATATTACTGCACTGTAGTTAATAGAGAAACCACATCCAGTACATGATGTCTCTGTCAACATTTATATATGTAGTTCATCTGATGTTAACATGGTGCTAGTTAGGATGATATACACAAACGTTTCATGCTTTGACATATATATATTAAGCTTCAATACTTCACTTATTTCATTAGCTACAGCGCCGTTCAAACCGGAACACAGCTATGTTTGCACAATGCTGTTTAACGACAGATATAGGAGCTGCGGCGATATTTACCTGGAATGCAATGTATTAGTTACTATCTGTTCACTACCCGCATTGCTGGCCGAAACATCCCCGCTACTCCCATGGGGGTAGGAATTTAGTAAAATCCTTACATAGGTGATCTATAAATGGCTGAATCGATATCTTTACCAAATTTTCAGTGTTTATGTATAGTTCTTTCGGAGATCTGGTGATGAGGCTATAAATATCTGGATATCGACTATATATATTTATATATATATGTGTTATATATAAATGTATGTTATATGTATATATATATTTAACAGTTAAACAGCTGATTATTTATTATGATTTAAAGAGGAGTTGCTTAGTTAAAACATAAATATGTAATACGAATATAACAGGTTGGGGAAAAAGAAATCCATTATTTTTATATGAACTTCAGGACTTTATTTAACATGCTTCTGATTGTCCGATTTGGGTCAAATATGCACCGTTTTGTTCTATGATTTGTTGCCGTTTTAAAGGTAACTTCATAATGCCTCTCTCGTAGAAGTCCTGCTCTCTATTTGCAAAAAACTCTAGTAGCCGATTTTCACAATCTTCCCTAGATGCCAATTTTTTATCACTAAAGAAATTTTATAAAGCAAGAAAAAGATGGTAATCGTTTGGTGCCAAGTCCGGACTATATGGTGCATGCATTAAAACTTCCCAACCCAGCTCCCGAAGCTTCTGGCGAGTCACTGTAGACGTGTGTGGCCTAGCGTTGTCCTGGTGGAACACGACACCTCTCCTGTTGGCCAATTCCGGCCGTTTCTGGTCAATTGCTATCTTCAAACGGTCCAGTTGTTGACAGTAGAGATTAGAATTTAGTGCTTGGCCATATGGAAACAACTCATAATAAATAATCCCCTTCCAGTCCCACCAAATGCACAGCAGAGCCTTCCTGGCCGTTAGTCCTGGTTTGGCCACCGTTTGAGGTGCTTCACCGCTCTTTGACCATGATCGTTTTCGCACAGGGTTATCGTATGTGATCCATTTCTCATCTCCAGTCACCATCCGTTTAAGAAATGGGTCTATCTCATTCCGTTTGGCCAAGGCTTCGCAGATGGAAATTCGATCTATCATGTTTTTTTCTATTAATTGGTGTTGCACCCAAACATCGAGCTTTTTTTTGAATCCAGCTTTGTGTAAATGGTTTAAAACTGTTTTGTGGTTCATTTTTAGCTCCTGGGCGATGTTACGACTGCTAACATGCCGGTCAACTTCGATCATTTCTCCGATTTTATTGACATTTTCGGCGAGCGGCCTACCTGTGCGAGGTGCAACTTTAACATCAAAAATTCCTGAACGGAATCTACGAAACCAAAATTGCACATAATTGGCTGTTACAGTATCGGGTCCATAAACACCATTCACAATTTTAGCCGCCTGGCTTGCATTTTCGCCTTTGTCAAAGAAAAACTGTAAAATGTACCGCATTTTCTCTTTGTTCACTTCCATTTTTAACACCCTGTAACTCACAATTGAATGCACCAAACAAAAAACAGCACAAGAATTTTTTTACTGCGAAATGTCACCTTTCTAACGAGCATAAATCTGAAACTGTTTGATCGATACTTTACGAGAAATTTATCACTACAGCCATCAACCGAAAAAATAATGGATTTCTTTTTCCCCAACCTAATATTTCTATATCATCTCAATTTTATGTCATTAACTTAATTATATTTAAATACATAAACTTTGTTAAGTTACATCGTCTTTGCTACAGTTATTCTTGGAACATGTACATTAGTATAATATTTTAAATATACTTACTGTACTTGGGGTATAGGGGGTTTTCTGCTGAATAACAGACGAGCCTCTGAACATCCACCAACCCTCACTCGGCCAGCGTGTTGGCTTACGGACCTATTCCCTTCAATGAACTCCAATAAAATGTGGAGACCTTTGGGCCTACGTCCAGCGGTGGACGTCTGTCAGCTGACGATGATGATAATGATGATGATGAGCTACCCTTATTATAACTAAAAATGATTAAAAAAAAATTACAATAGCCCAGCTTCACCAACAGAAAAAAAAAACTACTCTAAGTATCTATTGCGGTTCATCAGTTAATTAAAAACATAATTCAAACGCGAACCGGAAGCACGTGGAGAAATATTTCCAAATTTTTTTTTTTAAATAAAATGTCTCCGAAATACGGACTTCCGGTTTTTTTTTTTCAGTGGAAAAAAAATCAAAGGCTTTCCTTTACAGAGTTCCGTAGGCGTGTTTCCCCATCCGCGTGCGAGGGCGACGGGAGACGTGCGTAGCATAGTAATAGAAGGAGACAGGGAGAGGGCGATGACCTCTAAAACAAATTGTCGGTGGAGAGGGTTCGGTTATAGTACCGACAGCAGAACAGTGAAATGATTTCTCATTAAGTCATTAATTTTTTTTTTTTTTATTTATTATAATCTTTTATAAAACATGACGACATACGTTATATGTTAGACTGTTTACACTGCGTCATACAACTTTGAAGTAATAAATTATCTTCATACAAAATTAAATTATCCATAGCTACCCTTTAAATTTCTTACACTAAACCTGATCCTCAGATTCTTTCATCCATCCACTTCCGTCCGCCCTGATGATGTCCTCCATCCATCTTGAGGGAGAAGGTCCTACACTTGTGCTACCCTTAGATGACGGAACGGAAATATTTGCTCTACTGTTCGTCATGTATATATCATGATAGACAATCTACCCCTTTAAGTACATAAAAGGGTCCCTTAGTGTCACTTAAAAGCAAGTAAACAAACTTAGACTTCACTTATAACATAAATAAGAGTTGAACTGACGATCGCAAGTAAAATATAATGCAGAAGAATATGTGTTATTCTTCTTCTCTGCTTCTTCTCATATCTCTCAATAGGAGTCGAATCTGTCACACAGTATTATGCAACAACGAGGTCCCAGCTTCGACTCCTTGATTTAGTGAAATTTCTATAATGTTATTGGTGGTAGGTATTGCTGCAACTCCTATTGCAGTCGATAAACAGCAGTGTGCAATCGTTACCGTGTTCCGGTTCGAAGGACGCTGTAGCTAGCGAAATTACCGGGCGTCTCAAGGCGACGAGCGAAACATAGGCCAATAGCGTTGACGAAATAGAGAAATTAAATTTAATACGTTATGGTCAGTCATTACCATGTGTGATCTGCTGACGGTACTTTGATCTAGGCGCACCCTATTCCCTAGGTTCGTTACAGACCTAGACAGGGACCTAGGCGAAAAACTGCAAGGGTGTACTATCGCGTAGATAACGCGGTTACTACAATTGTTTTTGTGTGCGTACCGTTGTGCGTGAGTGTATGTGTGTGCGTGTGTGTGTGTGCGTGTGGGTGTGTGTGTGCGTGTGCGTACTCGAACTTTTGTGTAGTGCCTTTAAGTACTAATTAAATATCGATTTTTAGCGGAGAGCTTATAACTGGAGATGCTCTCCGCCCCGCGGCTCGATGTTTTGTGACGGGGCCTTTGTATCTGGGCGAAATTTCATAAAGCGGATATATTTTTTTTTTTTCGACGCGACGACATACACTTTAATTCAAGTGATACAGCTGCACAGCCATATTAATATATATTAAGTGAGAATAATAGTTAAGATGATACACACTGCACCGCATTGCGCTGCGTTAAGACTAAAGATTTAGACCTCTTGCATATTGTTATTATAATTTTTTTGTAAAAAGTACTTTTTTAATCTGCCGACTGTACCGTGGTGTTAATGAGATACAGTTTAAAACTAGTACCGGATTCGATTCCAGTGTTTAAAGCGTTACTTTAGTTCCTGATTCTTCAGTTACTTGATTCAGTCTAGATTTGTATGTTAGGTGGTAGGTCTCTGTTGCCGGAGACCTCCAGTTGAATACCACCGCAGCGCCTATTTTTGCCGCGAAACAGAAGTATGCAAACATTACTATGTTCCGGTTTGAAGGAAGCTGTAACTAGAGGAATTACTAAAGACGCTTAACATGTCTCAAGGTGACGAGCGCAATATGGTGCTGTGAATACTATCTTAACTAGCGTTGTTTTAAGCAGGCATGTCATTTACTATTAGGTTAACGATCCTTCAAGGCAAAGTAAAGTTTTGCGGCAGAAATAGGAGCCACCACCAGTGAGAGAGCTCCAAACCGGATCGCCGCGTGATGGAGGAAATGTGAGTGGGTGGGTTGTTCGATTGGAGAAAATCCCATCGCTTATCAAAAAGTCCACATGTGACGACGGATTCGAACCTTGGTACCTTTGTGTTACTAGACTTATCCCATTAAACAGCGGAACGTCACGCCTCGCCCCCGACGAAATGCAAACGGTGAAAATTAAAACCAATAAAAAAAAAAAAAACTAAAAAGCGGCGTGAATTCGTGTAACCCCGGCGGCTCGGTGATACGGCACGAGCGGCTTCCCTCCGTAAACAGTACGGGAACGGGAGCGCCATTTTGTTACCAACGAATCCCGGCCGGACTCCGGACTGCCCGCGTGTAAAGCATTTACACAACCTGGACAGTGGGACATTCACTGGTGGCGATCGTGTAGGTATCACCGCAGCTACTATTGCAGCCGACAAACATTACTGTAATCCGGTTTGAAGGACGTTGTAACTAAAAAAATCTTAAGATAGACTTAACATTTTGTCTCAAGCCGACAAGCGCAATGTGGTGTAGTGTATATCGTTCTAAATAGCGCCACATTGCCTCTGTAGTCTGGAGACTAACAGCTCATCTGATGCTGGACTCGTAGGCCCTGATCCAGATCAGTTGTCGGGCGTATCACCATCAAACGAGCCTGTCATCGCTACTTCCATTAAAAGGATCCTGGAAATTCATCTGGTGGTGTCCATATTGTGATGAATGTTTAGTTCCTCCTCATCATCAGGGTATCAGTGTACTCCACATCATGAACACTTGGCTACAATTTAACCTGAATCAATACGTAGAGACGCGCGCGTTGTTCTCTAAACTTTAATTAAATTTTCTTCGACAAAAGACAGATTGAGCAGCGAAGACAGAGACGTGAGTGGAGACGCCACAATATGTTTCGCTTTAAATAAAATTTTGGTGTATCACAGGAAATAGTTTCCTTAGATTTATATGAAATTGTATGGTCCAATATAAATAATTAAAACTTAGTATATATATATAATTATCACAACTGTTCTATAGTCTATTTAATTTTTAACATCACTTAGAAATATGATAGATTAGATTAGTCTATGGCTTACCTTATGTACAGGAAGCTCGAAATTCACTTCCGGTGATAGTAATTAAATAATGTAGGGTTATTTGTAATAACAATGTTTGAAATTTTCATTAGTTTTTTTTTTTCAGCTTTAACATTAATAGTATATGATATCTATTTAGTATAGAAATGTGGAGATCTGTAGAACTAAGGTCACAGACATAGCCTAAAAGATTACTAGATTTAGGCAATGGGCAGAGTAAATTTCTCGAAGGACTGAAGGCTGATGGGGTTGTGAGGTCCTCGAGTGATGCCTGTGTACCGGTAGACCTGGTGTTGGAAGGCCTTCTCCAAGGTGGACCGGCGATCTGGTAAGGGTATCTGGAACCCACTGGATGCAAGCAACGTGGGTTCTATCTATGTGGAGATCTTTGAGGGTAGCCTACATCCAGCAGTGGTTGGCTATCACCTGATGATGATGATGATGATGATATGTGTCGTTAATTTTTTTTTATTATTACTTATAAAATTTCATCGTCAATGTTGGCAACATTGATTCCTTCTCTATTGACGGCTATCCATAGACCACGGTGATAAAAATAATTAATACTTAATTTTATTTATACATTTTAAAATGTTGCCATTTTAAAAAGATTTACTTCTAATTTTTTTTTTTTTTAAATAGGACAATGCATGCAGCGTTAATGTAACATTAAACACAACCGCAAAGTAACATAACAATGTACGAGCGGAGGCTCTTTGTCCTCCGTCAGCTCAGGTCGACTCACTAAATTGGCATTCGTTAATTAGATCAGGTCGTCTAAGTTGAGCCCTGGGTCTGCGCACTAGAAATATTTTATGTGTGCGAGCGAGACAATGGGACAATGAACGTACGAGCAAATCCCGGACCGGGGCTGAAGTGGGCATAACTAATGATAATTAACATAGGCCCGGTGATGATGGCTGAAGGCAAAGGGCGGGCGGCCGCCTGAGCAAAATGTGCTAACCCAATTTTTATTATTTTTTTTTTATTCATATAATTATTTAATGAGGAATGAACAGGAAGTTATGTTTGATAAGAGGCATATCCACAGTAAAGCTCTAGTTAGTATATTTACACAGCATCACATTGATAAGACATCAGACATTACTTCCTCTTTACTTCACACTTATCTATATAGCTTATTAGACATCCGTGTTACGAGATAAACGGTTAGCCGCTGTGCTATTCTTCTTCTTAATATGCCTCTCCATCTGGTGAAGGTTGGCGATCAGCGTGGTAGAGTTCTCTCTCACTTTACCCATTATAATCAGCTGCAGAGGATCATATCGCTGATGACAGAGTACATGTAGATTAGTACATTCTGTGCTATAGATGTTGTCACAGCGTCTTCAGTACTAGAATACATTATTATATATTCTCATATTGGCGTTTGTTTTGATGCTTGTAGTCAGCCTCTTGAGAGAAGGTAGTGAGAGTGATTAAGAATATATGAGAAATAAATAATATTAATAAATATAAATGTTATTATTGAGATAATTGCCAATTAAATTGGCATTTCATCGCGAGCTCTGCATTATTACGTTCAATAACCTTTTCGAGGAATCAAAGCCCGGCTCATTTCGCCCTCCATCGGCTCCGTCGCGGGACAAGAAAGAAGTCGCTTTGCAAAACAAAAGGCTAAAGTCCAAAGAAAAAGTCCCAATTACGTTTCCTAGCTCGCCCCCCTCCCCCTGCTGCTGCTTCCCACCCCGGCAGCCACCCCCGGGCCACCCCTTGCCGCTGCCCCGTCTCCCCGGGCGCGGCCCGTTTAACAGCGAACCTCGTAATTATTCGCGAGCGGTTTTGTATATATATCCTCCATTTGACTACATCTACATTAATATCCTTTCACTACAGCCAATTATAATTAATATTTATATAAGATCATTTAATTTATCAACAGTTGTGAGTAGGATAATTGTCTTAAACTAGAAAGTATCAAATACACGACTGTCTCGGTCGGAAGTCTTTTTCTAATCACCTATGAGTAAGAGAGATAGGACGATCATTAATCAGCCACGACAAAAGATGATATATTTTAAATTAATTAAAAAAAATTATAGTATACACTACAAAGGCATTAGGAAAATAACTTTTTGTTATAATTTAACTTAATATCTAACTTAAAGTTATATGACAATATTTGAAAGCCTGTCCGTTAACCCGACTTGGAACATGAAGTCCTTATGACAAGACTTAAGACAATAAGTGTAATACTTAATTACTAAGTTCAAACTAAAAGCTGATTTACTAAAGAACTATTAATATATTTAATATTCTACTATATATTAATCCATAGATATGTCAAAGATATCCGCATATGTTGAGGCAAAAAAAAAAACAATTATATGCCGCATACAGGACGACCTGGATGCGAGCAACACGGAACTGATCGATGTGGGGATCTTTGGGGAAGACCCATTGTCCAGCAGGGGACGTATATCAGATGATGATGATGATACAAGTCGCAGAAGTGTAGGACTCGTTCCCTCCAGATGAACTGACATCATCAAGGCGATTGGAATTAGGGGGGTGAGAGAAGCTGAGGATCGCATTTCGTGGAAGACACTGAGGAAGGTCTATATTCAGCAGTAGATAAAAAGGCTGATGATGATGATGATTAATAAGCTTGAAAGTTGATAGGAAAATCATTTCGTGGAGTATAGGTCAGATAAAGTATTTTAAATAGTTCTCACTCAAAGTTAGGTGCTAGGTTGTTACAGCAAGAGCTGGCGGAGAACAGCTGGTTTATTCTAAATGATGCCTAGGTCTCTGGTGAGTTTGTAATGTAAACATACTAATTAACACCTCATTAAGAAGACGAAAAACTACAGAATTATATACAGTTGTCCCGACGAGTGGTCACCTAATATTAAGTGATCGCCCGTCCATAACGTGACACTAGTTATGATGATATACACCGATCCACATATCGCTGGTAGCCTTAAGACATAGGATGTTAAGTATCGACAACTCATTAATTACATAAGCTACAGCGCCCTACAAACCGGAACACAGTATTTGCAGACTACTGTTTCGGCAGTAATATTGGATACAATGGTACTTAAATGGTCTTCGACTAATAGGGCTCTACCTATACCAGACTTTACTGAGGTCCAGTTTGAAGGGTGCTGCTGCTAGTGGAATTACTAGTTTGACGAGACTTAACGAACAATCACCATGTGGTGTAGTCATCATCATCAGCTGATGGACGGCCTCTGCTGGATAAATACCTCCTCCAAAGATCTCCACATCTCTCGGTCCTTCGCTGTCCGTATCCAGCGGTTTCTTGCGACCTTACAATCAGCATGGTGTCCAGTACCGCCTGGCACTAGGAGTCGTTTTTTGTATAGGTTTTTATGGGGGTTTAGGTCATTTCCCACCACTGGGTTTAGGTCATTTCACCCAATGCTGGTTGGTACACGAGCTGATGATGTTGGATTGGGAATTGTGAGTTGTACGGGATCTATTACACTCCAGCGATAGCGACGTACTAATAAAACGTTGCAGTTATCCAGCTCAGAGTACTTCTAGAAGACAAACGTGTATAGCGGTGCGTGTGTTACCCCGCTGGCAGTCGGGGCTGATCTTTACCCCAAAGAGTTTTATTGCGCCGTCCGAGGGAAGTAATTTCGTAGGTCAGACTTTTAGTTTTTAAGAAAGTTCATTTCGCGCCGCAGACACGACGCCGGGGTCCCGCCGCCAGCGCTACGTTGTCTCACTTAATTTAGGTTTACACCGGAGCACTAGATATTTCAGGTTTTTTTTTTCTAGCAGAACATCAGAGACTAATTTATTTTCACTAATTGTCTGTCAACGTATAACTAGAAAGTAGATTACATGTGGCGGAGATGCGATTGTTAAGATGGATGTGCGGAGGGATGGAGGACGTATAACAAAGTGATGAGAATGAAAGTGGATGGTTGTAAGGGTAGAGGAAGACCGAAGTGTGGATGGATTGTGTGAAAGACGTGTGAGAAGAGTGTGAATTCAGATATGACGGCTGATAAAGGGATATGGAAGAGAAATACATACTGTGCCGACCTCGCATACCTGGGAAAAGGGCTAGAGGAAGAAGTCTGTCAACGTCTAGGTACCATCGCAGTTCCTGTTTCCGCCGCAAAACTGTAGTATGGAAACATTGCCGTGTTCCGGTTTGAAAGACGCTTTGGCTAGTGAAATTTCAGACTTAACGAGATTCAACATACGTGTTGTGACAAGCGCAATGTGGTGCTGTGTATAACATCCTAACTACCACCACTTTGCTTTGAACTAGTAGTTCTAAACATTAGTTGAACGTCCCGCTCGTCTCGTTTCATAGAATAAAAAAATATTACTGCCATCTGATTTGAAGGGTGTTGTAGCTAGTGAAATTAATGGGGTAATGGGGTGAGTACAATGTAATCACATTGATATTAATACAGCAATACCCATCACCATAAGAAACGACTCTTCGATAGGTGAACCCGACGACCTGGTGAAGGAAGTCGGAAACCGACGGATTGTCCATATCCAGCTGTGGTCTACATGCTGACGATGATGATATAATGATGATGCTTAAATAGGTACTTTTATATAAAAAAAAACTATGTTGTGTAAACATCCTAACTACTTTATTCGCACGGATTAATAACCCGGATGTTGAATACAGCTCGCTTTGGTGAATAATCAAAGAAAAGGAAACAAAGAGGTTGAATTTTTTTTTCTTAACAGGTTGTCAGTGACGTAATAGATGTAGATTTACAATGTGTCCTAGATTCGATCCTAAAGCTGCTGATCGCCGAATTATGCAGTCTGCTGTCCCAGTTACCCAATGCCGCTGGAGCAGTTCACGGACACCGGACGGGACACGGCCACAGCTTCCGCCTCCACTGAGAGCGATGCGAGGCTATCTAACTTTAGGACGTCGAACTTAGTTTTTGGTGAAAGCACTATACCGATGGAAGTCCACTGCTGGGAATCTGGGAATCCGATTCCGTCGCAGTGTTGCTTTGCTGGATTACTGAAGTGACCATCATTTATATTGATATCGTCTGTCCAAGTAACGAGAGGTTTGCCAGTGCCTCGGTTTCCGATGTGAGGGTCACCATTTCCTCTCATTTATAAGCCTCTTTACTCCACTTAACTCTTCACTAGCTACAGCGCGCTTCAAACCGGAACACTGTGAAATTTGCACAGTACTGTTTGTCGGCTTCAATGGGCGCTGCGCTTGTACCGTACCTAGACGGTCTCCAGCTACAGATACCTACCAGCAGTAAATTACCGATAACGTACAGCGCCCTTCAAACCGGATAACGGTTGTTTACACAGTACTGTGTGTCGGCTGTAAAAGGCGCGTGGTAACTAGACTGTCTGTAGCAATGGAGACACTACCAATAAAATTAGTTCATAACAGCAGGTTTTGGGGAAGACCTGTATCCACCAATGGATGTCTATCATCATCATCATCCTCTTCAAACTGAGGTTTGGTGATGAGATTGAGAAAAGCAATTCGATCCTCAGCTGTTCTTTTTAACTGATGGTATTTAAACCCGGTCCATCATCCGTGTTAATTCACCAAACAAATTTTAATACTATGCGGAACCCTGGAAGAAATTACGTTACTTCCTACTTGGTTACCTTCAGATGAGTCTAAATTGGGATTTTTTTTTAATTTAATATTTCGTAACTCGGCTTCACGTATGCGGTATATTTATACCGCATAAATAAACAATATATTTATATGCGGTACAGATTAAAAATATTTAAACTGCAAACACGTCTGTAGTTAAAAAAAAAGCTTGAAGAGTTTGTTCGCCGCGCGCCCGCGTGCAGTGGCGCGCTGCCCGTATTCATTCGGAGTCTGTGTATTCAATACTCATTTCAGATGTATTGTAAACTGTCAGATGCATGTCGTTTTTGTGTATGTCTTGCTTTTTTTTCTTATTACTCAACCTTTTTATGCTGCGGCGGGCTTATTACGTTTAGTTCAGAGGATCGATAGCGAAAATTGCATTATATTCTTGTGTGACATATCCACATATATCTTTTTAGTGACATATAAAAAAACAGATTTCTTTTATTTAAAGAGATTTCGTATATTTGTTTGAAAATAGACTTTTAGGCCCAAAGCAAAATGTTTAATTTTTTTTTTTGTTTGCGGTATAAAGGTTTCTGCACAGTTTCCAAGTCATGGTATCCAAGCCAACCTTACTTGCTTGTGGTGTCACCTTATTGATCAGCAAACGATTCTCTGACTTCCACTAACCCCCATTGGGCCAGCCTGGATAGAAATAGCCCCAATTACGCCATTTGAATTCCTATGCGATTGCTTGCGAATCTTTGGGGCAGGCCTATATCCAACAGTGGAGTCATATTTGGAGAATACTTTTGTAGCTTAATGGCGGACCATTACCTATTGGTACATAAGGACAGTAATGACATTTTACTGGTTATACAACTTATCATTAGTTTGTAACACTTTTCATAAACCAAAATTTATTTATAATAGTGTTTTTTTTAATGTATTAAAAAAATATTGTTTGTACAACTATTTAAATTTTATAGTTTGTTTTGGTGCATGAAAATCAATCTCTAAATTAAATATAACACAGCCACCATTTTATTTTAATTAAGTATGCTGGTACGTACCGTGTACCAACCTTCGAATTATAAATTCTCCTCCTCTCCTATGACAAGTCAAAGCGGTGCGAAGTTCGCTTTCCATTTTTAAATCGACGTCCAGTCAAATTGTTTCTCGCGTTCACAAATAAAATATGGCGGAATTGATACAGATTATGTAACAGAGAGATTATGTTGAATATATTTATTTTCTATTAGTTCCGTACGATTTTCTCTATTCAACCCCAATGTAGATAAGTATAATGAAATATTAATAAGAATGAGTGAGGTGAAAATTCAATAGTTCAATGCTTATTGAAATAAAGGCGAAGGTGATGAAATTCAGCATTAGTTGTTGGAGAGCTGTTCGTGTTATGTAAATGTTAAAATGTAAAACCTTCGCGCGGAGTGGTTTGGGCTCGAGTGGTCGCGGGTTACGTCAGCGCGGCGCTGGAGTGACGGCGGCGCGCGCATTAGCCGCGCGCGATAACGCGCACCGAGTGATAACGGGCTAATATGGGCCCTTATCAGTGCGCTGATAACGCGAGTCAAGTGCACGCCGGCTGTTCCACGCGGACCGAAAACTGGAGCTGGTCGCGGTCGCCGCCATTTTTGACACGTCCCCGGATTTCCTGATTTAAAATTCGGTGAAACGATTATTCGCGATCTTATCGATATTGTTTTTATGCTCCTCATCATCATGACGAGTTCTTTCAAATGAATCTGAATGTAACACTTCACCCCCATTTCTAATTACATTAAATTTCAATTAGACAAGAATTGGTCAAGCGTGCTCGCTTTTGTGATCAGCAAAGCAAGTACAACACAAAGACTTTTGGAAAAAGAATGAGAAGAAAGCTAAGAAAAAAAGAAAGAAAGAAGAAGAGAAAGAAAGCAATAATTTCTTTCTCTTCTTCTTTCTTTAAAGCAATAAATAAACGAGGAAAATGGACAAATAGAAATAAAAGTCCAAACACAAAAAATGCCCGACGGAAGTAAAAAAAAAACATAGACTAAGACAATCTTAGTCTAGCTTAAATTCTAGTGTTGGTCTTTGTCTTCCGTATTCAGTCTTATAATATATTAAATATTTGTTTTCCGGAAGTAAAGCACACGTTCAAGTTATGGTCTTATCCATTCGGTCTAGGTCTTGCTGGTGTAACTTTGGTCTTGGTCTTTTTCCTCTTTCGCAATACTAAAACCAGAACAAATATTGCTCATCATTAACTCAATTGGAAAACCTGGAGTTTTGATATTGTGACATACAGCATCACATTGATCAGGTCTCCGTGAGTCCTGAGATCATAATCCTCGTTACCTACACTTCTACTTTAACTATCTTTAATCCGGTTCGTAGTAATTTACATATTACTGCTCGGTGAAACAGTTTGGTATTTTTTTTATACAGTTAAGCGCTGAGACGAGCTGGACGTTCACCTGATGGTAAGTGATACGCCTGCCATAACAACGTAGCTCTAGTTAGGATGTTATACACAGTACCACATTAATCTTATCGCCTGGGATGTAGTTGAGTCTACGTAATTTCACTGCGACGCCCTTCAAACCGGAACACAGTGACTTCTGTTCAGTGTTGTCAGTCAGCTGCAATAGAAGCTCCGGTAGCTACACGGTCTGTAGCAACAGAGACCTACCACCAGTATTTGTTTAAGCTTTTCGGCGGCCATGGGTTGTGATGGCTGGTATCCTGACTTGGTAGTCATGGAGCACCATCAGCTCTCATGTTATTCTGTACTATTTTTATTGAACAATTCATCGGAAAGGCATTAAATCGGCAGTTGTTATTGAATGGCCGATATTCACTGATATTCAGATCGCATTGTTGGCATTTCGCCGCCGCCCAAAAGTTCATTGTCACCAGGTTTCTTCATCATGGTGACTGCTGCAGTAACAACGCGGAACACGACGCATCGGCGACTTGTCGTCACGACCTCGGCACGCGAAATGTGCGAGGCGTGACATTTAAGCTGCTTGAAGTGATATATCGCCTATATGCAATGGGCGTCTATCAGCTGATGATGATGAAGAATATAGAATCTTTTTGTGAAGTCCAAAATACTCCAGCGTTCATATGAACATCTAGAGACAGTCTAAGTCTAAGTACCATCATAGCTATCCCGCCGTCAGTACTGTGCCAGTACTGTGTTCCGGTTTGAAGGGTGCCGTAGCTAGTGACATTACTGAAGTAATCAGACGCAATGCTGTTTCTTAATTCGCACGATTTGTTGCTAACTAATTATCACTCACTCCACTTCTAGCCCGATACGAACCGGTGACCAGAGCTACGATACCAACGTTTCCACAGGATACAACCCTTGTGATGATTGCGCAGAATAAATGGTGCTGACCAGTTTGTACTGCTTCCGCCGCTGACCAGGTCACCGACTGCTGGAGATATTCACGTTCCGTAGGGAATTTAAGATTTAATGTCGTTAAGTATTTGTCAACGTGTGTGCGTGTGGTAGAAAGAGAAAGAGAGAGAGAGAGGGAAAGAGAGAGAGGGAGAAGGACAGAGAGATGGTTTAACTTGTGTTGTGTTTTAATGTGAGATATCTTGAACAGGAAACGAATCAGAGCTCCAGTAAATTGAAACTGTTTGTATACAGCCTTCACTACCGTTAATGTTGTAGTGTACAAACCCTAGTGTTAGCTTCGTAATGCTGTAGTTATTGAAATTACTGAGGTAATAATATGTATCATCTAGCAGATGCCATTTCTAGCATGTTCTATCTTTTTTCTTTTCATTAAGCGACTATACGAGCGGGACGTTCACCTGATGGTAAGTGATGCGCCTGCGCATAACAACTTGGCGCTAGTTAGAATGGTTACACTGCATATTGTGCTCGTCTCCTTGAGACGTAAGATGAGTCTCGTTCCCCCCAGTAATTACATAAATCATAGCGCCCTTCAAACCGGAACACCGTACTATTTGGCTGCAATAGAAGCTGCGGTGGTACCTAGAAGGTCAGAGACTTACCACCAGCCTTTTTAAATAGAATTAAATATAATCATTATATTATAGTTGTTTATTTATAATGTAGTTAGTCTCTTTACTTAATCAAGTTATTTGCTTAACAAGTTAGAATCTATTAAGCTACTTAAAAAATTGTTCACACGAAACTAGCATACTATAATACCAGTAAACTTCAAGTTTTTTTTTTAAATAACAAAAAAAAACAAAGAAACAACTTAAGAGGTTAACAATCAATTTAAAAAAAAAAGTATACAGTTAAGCAGCCGTTTACGGTAACTTAGTTTCTATTAATAAATTACATATAGTTACGGGGATTATCAGAGCGTGGATTGTCGCGATACATTTACACCGGTACACTGATTTCGAAAATTCAACCTTAGCTGCATACAATTAGAATAGTAATTGGATTGATAATGCGCGACTATACGACCTTTCGGCGGAACCTTCTAGAACTGGAGTCGCCGTGTACTGCACACTGGATGACATGTTATTTTTAGAGCCATGACCTTTCCTACTCAAATCATTTTCACCACTGGTATCTTATCTATCTACCATCAACTCCTATTCCTACAGTCAAACTGTAGTATTCAAACATTACCGTATTCTGGCTTGAAAGGCGCTGTTGTCAACTAAATTACTGGAGCAACGAGATATAATATCTTATATGTCAAGACGAGCACAATATAATCATAATCTAGATTACATCATCGTTGCTCCTATTCCAACTGTCAAAACAGTAGCGATCTAAAATTGCTTTATTCCGGTTTGAAGTTTGTAGTTAGTGAAATTACTAAAGGATCTATTTTAAAGAGATTATATCGTGGTGAAATATATATAAAATCCTAACTGGCGTCACGTTATACGGGCAAGCGCAACACTATCACGCGAACTAAAAAGAAACGGTTCCTGTTCGAAGGGTACTGAAGCTAGTAAAATTACTGTAGTTATGAGATCATAACATCTTATGTCTGAAGACGAGTATAAAGTGGTGTAGTGTATATCATCGTAACTAACGCGATGTTGATATAAGCGTATGATTTCCTATCTGGTTGACGGTTCGATACTCGCATCAGTAAAGCAGCGCTATAAACCGTCCGATTCAAAGCGCTATGAAAAAGACAATCATTGTTGTTTGTTAGTGTCTATTTACTTTAGCAGTATAGTAATTGGTAAATTACGAATTTTAAAGAATTTCTTCGCCATCTTGTTTTGAGTTGTTATACTGATTATGATAACAACTGAATGAATTGTAATTAATTAATAATTTAGTTAATTTATTGTAAAAAAACAGCTGTGGTGTTAGTGTTTGTGTGCATGTGTGTGTGTGTGTTTGTGTTTGTGTTCATAAATTTAATTTAGCACTAAATGTTTTCAAAGTTAACAGACGCGTAAAAGCTTTGTTGATGAGACAGACTTCATCGCGCCTGTGTGTGTGTGTATGTGTGCGTTTGAGTAAATTTACATTTTGTCGTTTTACATATGTGTGTGTAAGTTAATATTAAACTGGTTTGCAAGGATGATTCTAGTTTCGTCCATACCGTAAAGCGATGAGAAAAAGGAGACTAAATAAAATGATCAGTTTGTTAATTAGTCGCCTTTTTATAGAAGAGATTTGTTATTTGTGAAGTATTAATAGTTACTTACTATAATATAGAAAAATCTGTAAAAGTATTATTTGCAGTTAGGAATACAACTAATATTATATAGACGGCGTAATAACACTTTAGGCGCAGTGATTAACTTATTCCTTTGTACCGGAGAGGCACTAGGTTCTATTTAAGTCTATAATTACTAGTCCTATTCTTAATAGTCGCGACTGAGCTGAATATCTATGCCATAGACATTTTTTTTTATTCTACGAACCGACGATTTGAGCCAAACTTTCACTACCCATAACAACTTGGCGCTACTTAGGACTATATACACAGCACCACATTGTGTTCACAGCTAAGATATAAGATGTTAGGTTTCATTACCGCAGTAATTTAATTAGTTGCAACGCCCTTCAAACCGGAACATAGTAAAGTTTTTTATATTGTTGTTTGTATGCAATAGGCGCTGCAGTGGTAGGTCTACTTAGATGGTCTTCAGTATCAGAGACTTACCACCGCCAGTTGTAACCTAGAGCGACTGCTGTGGTTCTAGGATTTAACTTTGAACTATAGTTTACTATATTTCCTCCCTCTCTCTCTCTCATATTTTTACAAATAGCTTCCATTAACTTGTTTACTGCTAACCAGTATTAGTTAACTTCTTTTTGGTTAAAGTATGGCTCTTGATAGTATAATGATAATTAATTATGATGGTTGGACTGATGGTGGGTATGTGGACAAATTAATTAATATAGGGTAATTATATATGAATACTAAATAAGTTCTTGTGCATAATGTTTGTCTAGTACTTGAACTAACTAATACAGCTGTATAGTATTCCCAATGTTGGGAATAATGGGATTTTCTCCCAAGGAGAGAGTCGAGGCTATTGTTGCCCATGGCTGGCTGTTTCTTTGAAAGCTGTTGTACTTGAATCGTATCGGTTTCCTCTTTATGTTTTTCTTTACTGCGACACAGTAATGATTTGTTACTATCATCATGGAAAACATCTTGAAGCTATTTAGACCACTAGTGACTTTTAACATCGTTCTTTGGCGATTACGTCGAATTCACTTTTGAATAAGAGCCACAAGGACATCGTGTTAAAGGAAACGTCGCATTTACCTCAAAAGATTTACGAATTGTTTTTTTTTTTAATCTTTTATGAGATGTAATGGACAAGGAAGCTGTGTCCAATTTTGAGTTTCACTTCGGCTGTTGGACTCGAGACATTTAAGAAACCAGATTTTGACAATAAAAATGAACAAAAGCGTTTAAAGGTCGCGGTGTGAGTTTAAAAATAGCAACATTTTGTGTACGGATGCGATTTAATGTTTATATTGGGAAAAAAAAAACACTGTATATATATATAAATATTCATGACTACTGAAAAGATCACCTGATGGTAAATAATCATACAACGTAACGCTAGTTATGAAGATATATAGCGCTCAAAGTTTTGAGACATATTCAAGTCTCTATAACTCAATAATTTTATTACTTACAGCGCCCTTCAAATCGGAACACAGTACAGTACATACTTATCTCAGGCAGCAAATAGGAGCTGCGGTGGTACCTACCTGGTCTGCAGCAATAGGGATCCACCAACATTATAACTACTAATAAAGACATATTTATATGATTCATATTGCTTGGTTCACTAGATTTTTTTATATATATATGTATATATATAGAGAGAGAGAGAGAGACGATATCCAGAGCTTCATTAACTCATCATCAGATCACCGAAACAATTAGAAGTAAACACTCAAAATTTGGTATATATATTGCTTCTGCCATCAAGAGGTCAGCTAAGAATGGATCTTACAAAATTCCTTCCTCTAAAATAGTTGCGAGGGTGTTGGGGCCAGCAAACGAGCGGGGCCACATATTCATATATCATCATCATCATCAGCTTATAGATGTCCACTGTATATATAAATAACGATGTTTATATATATTTGTGTATACAACGAAATAAGTTGTTATATCGGTGGTGTTGTGTATATCTAACTAGTGCCATATTGTGAGCAGGCGTATCACTTACCATCAGGTGACCTTCACATCGATCAGTGCCCAGCTACATATACCACGTATACCACGTGTGATGATGATGATGATGATGATGATTAATGTATTTAATGAAAATCAACTCGACTGTTATAATACCAGCTATCAGATATCAGCTGCGCTGTGCACAATGAAGTTGCATACACAGCGGAAATAGTGACCGGTGATTGCTTAACGACTTATAACTTAATACTTAAATATATCTTTTATTACATACTATTATATATGTAATCAAAAATATACTTATGTATGTATAAAGGAATAATGAAACCTACTGATAGTAAGACACGTCTATAAGAATGTGACTCTAGTTAGGATGATATACTTGTCAGCCGAACAGCTCCCACTGCTGGGCATAGGCGTCTCTCAAGGATCCTCATAAAGGAGGAATTGGACTTTAGTCCCACCACGCCAGCCAAGTATATTTAGCAGGTTTCACTGTCTGTAGGTGAGACTAACTTAGACTCCGTAAGATGGACGAAACCTTGTTGCCTGAAGATATGTTAAGTTTCTTTACCTCAGTAATTTCGTAAACTACAGCGCCTTTTAAACCGGAATACAGTTATGTTTGCAGACTAGTGTTTAGCGGCGGAAATAGGCGCTACATTTTCATACATTAGTGGTGGTAGGTCTCAATTACTGGAGATCATCTAGGTACCACAGCAGCTCCTATTGCTGCTGACAATTACCAGTGTACAGATATTACTGTGTCCGGTTTGAAGGGCATTGTAGCTAGTGTAATGACTGAAGTAATGAGACACAACATAAGATACACATAGCTATAATTCTCGCTGCTGTGAAGTGACCAGACGGGCGAGACGTTCACCTGATGGCAAGTGATACAGCATGATAACATTACTCCAGCTAGGATGATGACAGCACGACATTGTGCATGATAATGTGTATTAACCATAATGACGTTTGATTAGTCATTACAACAGCCACGAAACCGTATACGCCAAGTTCCTAATCCTGACTACTTGGAGTTCCACTCGACATGTTCTCGAGTACCTGATATCGTGTTTTTAATTGTACGCATTTACCTGTTCAAGGATGTTGATATGGAGACATGTTAACAACTGTTACAACCTACTGACATAGTAATATGTACCACTTCATTTATGTTTCATCATCACCATCAGCCAATAGACGTCCACTGCTGGACATAGGCTTTCCCCAATTATCCCCACATAGACCGGACTAGCGTTGCTCGCATCCAGTGGGTACCCACGATCCTCACCAGATCGTCGGTCCACTTTATGGCTTGTGGCTTCCCACTTGAGGACCTTACTGCACCATCAGCCGTCATCATTATTTCATCAGATGGATATCCATGCTGGACATCTCTCCTGTAATGTATTCCACATAGCACGGTCTTGCGCTGTTTGAATCCAGTGGCTTGCAGTGCTTCTTATGATATCCTTTATCCAGCTGGTAGGGGGACCTAAGCCCACCTTACCTGTTCGCGGTGGACCCTGCTAACCAGGAAACGGGGTTCTTGCTCCTACCAACACGCACTAGACCAGCGTAGTGGGAAATGAGCTGGATCTTTCCATATCAACCCCTACAGACGACGTTCCCCGGTGCCCATGTAGAGATCTTTGGCAAGGCCTGTGTCCAGCAGTGGACGTCTATCGGCTAATGATGATGAGATAGTAATTATAAATTATTGAAATAAAATTCCTAAAGAGGTAAGAAGTATAAAATATAAATAATGGATACTTCCGCATAATATCTTTCATTTATATTGAACGTATGCTATAATGTATTGGTCTCCATTAATCAAATGCTGCAGCAGGTCCTAGTGCTCCTAGTGCTAGCATTGATATTATCCTTTACATATTTATTTATGAAATTATTATTTTGTAGCCTTTATGGGTTGTTCTTATTTTTTTTTACTAGGTAAAATTATTATCAAAATATAAACGGAAGAGAGTCCACAATACAAGGAGTCTAGAGTAGAATCTAGAGCGCTCTTCAATATTTTCTTTGTCCAATCTTTTTTATCTTTTTGTTTCATAAAAAAGATATAGTAAATATAAGAAAAAGAAGAAGTAAATATTGAATAAATTATTCTTAGTATTGTCTTATTTATATCGTTCAACTTCTCCCATGAAAGAGTAATAAGATTTCTTATAAGTATCACCAGCTAAGATAGGAAGGATATAAAATAATCTAGGAAAGGAAAAAAAGGAAAGAAGTCAAATGTTATTAGTTTAGAAAAGACATTAAGTGTTTAAATTGGATACATTTTGTACGGTGATGTACTATTTGAGTAGTAAAATCTAGAATTTTTAAATTGTACATACTTTAATATTACTCCTGTCCTATGATTACTGTTGGTGCTATGGAGGTCTATTCTTAATTTCTATATATTTACGACATTTTCTATTAGTTACAGTATTATTGTTTTCCGGTTTGAAGGACGCTGTATTGTGTCATTACTTGGAGAAACTGAATATTTTATATCACAGGCGACGAGCGCAATGTATAACATCTTAACTAGCGCCATGTTAGTTCCATATCTACTAGCTTCATTGTTTTTGTTTACAGATTGAATATGTTTATTTAATGATGTTATTAATAATTGTTAGATGTGTCTATTATAATGTATAAGTTTATCTGTAAGTACAGAGTAATAGTGTAATTTAGCTTTAGCATTTAATTGATGTTATTACTTAAAAAGCATTTGAATAAAATTTTAATTGTTGAACAAGGTAAGCAAACCGTTGGAGAGTTTAAAATAACTTCGCAGCGAAACTCAACTGCAATTGACAATCAGAACTAAACAGTTACCTGAACGTTGAACAGAACTTTCCATAGACAAGCAATTAATATAATAAAACCGTCATTTAGGCCAAACAGCCACCGATGTTTACGGCGAATGGATAACGATCGTGTGCGCTCTCTCTGACGTGCGCGCGGGGGGTATCGCCGTCCCTGTCGCACGTTCGAAATACCGCAAGCGCGCGGCGCGGTGGGCGGCGCGGCGGATATTTTTTCACGGTTACCTAACGGCCCAAACGGTTCGCATCTAAGCGCTTCCCGCATAACGATGTTGACTTTTGGTGACGATAAAGAACCTCGCGCGCTTTTTTCCATTGCGCCACCAATATGGCGCTCGAGCTGGAAACTGATGACGTTCATATTTTTTTTCTAACCCTGCCCGTACATAGCTGAACATTTTAATGAAGTAAAAACTTTTTTCATTTATGTAAAATATTTTATACCGAAAAATCGATTTTTTTTATCTCAATCGATTATCGTAATATTTTTTATGCGAATCGTCATAATGTTCGAATTTAAAATTTGTGAGATATCAATAAATGTTGGCACCTCTATAATCCAAATAGATACGTAAATTTTTTTTTGTTTTCTACAATAGGCAAAAGCAATATCGGGATGGAGCTTAATTTTAACCAGTGGCGAGTTGCAGCTTGCCGGGCGCCTGTTTACAGCTAATGAGCTAATTTCGCCAAGCACTGTCGCATTGTTAGCGCCGACTATTCGTACGTAATGTCGCTAAGTAATAGTCATTTACTTAACGATTTCAATAAGCCCTGCCTCAGTGATAATTTATTCGTACATTACAATAGTTTACTATTAAAATACGAAAACATGGACATGTTCGATGTATTTATTTACATATTAGTGAACTAACAGAAAGTGTTATTTAAAACAATGAATGTTTTACATAAGTGACTCTAGTATTTCTTTGTTCTATAAAGGAAGTATTTTGGTCCAAAAAAGCGTTTTATTATCTTTGTTATAAATACTTTATTTGCACACTTAGCAACGTCTAGATTATGCTAGTGTTACTATGGTGTAATGCCGTGTCATTAGATCAGCGTTCGCTAAACTTTTTCATCTGCCGGAAACAGTATATTCACATTTTAAAGCACTAAAAAATAGTAATCTACGTACATATAAAATGTACGTAGTTATTGTAATGAAACTATTAATTGTATGCAAATTATGAGTCTTAATATTAACTATAATAACATAAGCAAGTACAAGACATGTTAAACGTGAAGTGATGATTAAGTATACATTTTTTTGCAGACCAGCGAAACTTTGTCGATTGCTGTATTAGACGATTATGACTGGAAAAATATAAGGAAAAAGCAGCAACTTTTCTGTGACTATAACCAACATACTATGCTTGCTACTGTAATCCAAAAATAGCTAGTTTGGGAGATAATAAGATATATCTTAACCAGATATATTTACTTCACTTCATCACCTAAGTATACTCACATTCATCACACTGGATTTTAAACGTTTCCGGCTTCGGCCTTACCATCGCCAACGCCTGTGTTTAATCGAGGAGACATTTTGTTGTACAAATTATTTGAAACGAACTGTGTGCCGCAACACAACCGGATGTTGTATAACGACCTGTCACCATATTCGTGATATATCTTCGCGACATCTGACCTGTTGCTGAACGACGTATTACTACAGAGATTTGACAAATCCACCTGTCTTTAACCTCTGCCTTGCTTGTCAGCAGCTAACTGCTTTCGAACCAAGGATCCATTCCATTGCCGTATGTAGTGGACTTTAGAAGCATTTCCTCTTTCATACTCTAAATCTTTAGCTGTCAATATATAACAGATGGAATATCCTGTATGAACATTCTTTATTATCTTCAGAATGATTATGAATTTAATTCTAGTAGTCTTTGCTGATAGTAGGTCTCCATTATTGGAGACCGTCAGGGTACAACATTATTAAGTCCATGGTCTAGATGCGTTGTAGCTAATGAAGTAACTACAATGACTCGACTTAACTTCATATAACTAAGGCGAAGGTATGGTGTATATTTTTCTAAATAGCACCACGTGGGCATGCGTGTGACTTCCACCAACCCACATGGGGCCAGCGTGGTAGGAAATGGCACAAACACCCTATATAAACTCCTACCGATGGAAGCCTCTATTGCCCGGCGGTACAAGAGGCAACGCTTTGTGAGGTAGGCAGAAGCTGCTGGATACGAGCAGCACAGGACCGATTGATGTGAAGGCCTATGACCAGCAGTAGACGTCTACCGGCTGATGATGATGATAGTGATGGGCAGGCGTAGGCTTGCCGTCGGAATAATAGAATAATGAGGTTCAGTATAAGCTGATGTTAGATAACTAAAAAACAATCATACTTGTATCAGATAACTCCTAAGTATTTATATTAATATTCATTTCTGTGTTTATTGTCCAAAACTGGCTCAGGCACCTTCATCGTATACTACAGAATAAATTAGAAGGAAAACCTATTTAGAAATCTAGCATTTACTGCGGACGCAAGGTCTGTGGCGAGGCTCCTTCAGTTCCGTATACAAATGGAATATCTAAACGGCCATATTGATGGCAGTCGACGTTACATCGCGGAAGACATCTTGGAATTATTACCTAACATTATTTTCATTATGTTGGCGGCAGTGCGCGTCCGCGTGTGTGTGCGTGTGTGCGCGTGTGCGTGTGTGTGCGTGCGCTTAATTCTATTCACGCGACTTCTATCAATTCGACTCGCTTATTTCAAGTATTAGAAATTAAATAATTTATCAGAGAAAAATTTAATTTCTTTATATTGAAATATGTATATTGTGTAAGGGTTTCAGCACAACAACTCAGTTGTACCAAGCCAACCTCACCAGCTCGCGGTGCAACGTGATAATCAACAGACGAGACTCTCTCTCATCAGCTCACAATGGGCCGAAATCCTATATGAATCCCCACCTGTTCGATGTTTAGTGACGTGTAATTACGCCTGTCCATAACAACGTGGTGCTAGTTGGGGTGTTACTTGCTGCTCTATATTGTGTTCGTCGCTTCAAGACGTAAGATATTGAGTTGTCACTCTAGTAATTGAACTTGGTACGGCGCCCTTCAAACTGGAACACAGTAATGATTGAACCTAGACGGTCTGTAGCAACAGAGAACTGCCACTAGTTAATTTGTTGTTGGCAACATTCAGCCGTCTCCATCTCTTATAGCGATGAGGTCATCTTAATAATATAACTATTCGCATTGTTTTCCTGTGTGCGATAAATGGGCTGATTGAGGGGAGTACTTACAATAAATTATAATTTACCGCGAAAATTCCGTTTTATATTAAAGCAGCGATAAAATATAACAAACATATATATATGTATGTTGGTATACATAATAATGTGTAGGTTGGCAGTAGGAGCTACCTTAAAAGACAGAGTGAAGAACATACATGTCATAGGTTCCTTTGAAGTAAAACCGGTTCAAGGGAAAATCAAAGGGAAAATCATAATCGAAGACCAACAACGCATATGGTCAGGATAGCGCTGGATCTAGAAACTAAAAAGAGAGGATCTAGGAGACAACCGACTACTTGGTGGACCCTGATCAATAAAGATCTAAAGAATAACTAATTTACAGAAGCTATGATGGATTTAGAAGAATGGCCAGGAAGGTCGACCTCAAGTAAAGATGGGACAAGATCTAGCAAGAAAAAGAAGATAAGTATATTGATCAAATTCATAGAAATCAATTAAAAAGCTGTTATTTTGATTGCAGAAAATACTATTTCCTCTAACATCATGATCAGCTGATAGACGTCCACAGCTGGATATAGACCTCCCCCAAAGATCTCCACATCAATCGATCTCACGTCGCTCTATATATGTAGATTTTCTGAAATTCCTATACTACCCTCTCAATTTGAAGGTGCTGATTGTCTACATTTCCTATATAAATATTAGTGCATAGTTTAGCGCGTCGCACCTCATTATCATTTATCAGTCAACAGTTGAATTAATTTTACACAGTCTTCTTATCACTTATCAAAAGTCTAGCTGAACGTATAACATTTGATTGTTAGTACTCATGTACCTAAGTCCTACTTAACGCTTCAGCGTACCTATGGCACAGTGGATGGAAATTTTAACACTGATGGTCTCTATTTTTGTTCGTGGGTGGCATAGGGGTGTAAGGGTCCCGCACAACTCATAGGACCCAAGCTAACTGCACCAGTTCACGGTGCAAGCGAATAATCAACTAACGAAGCTCTGGCTTCCCATATTGGGCCAGAGTGGTGGGAAGAAGCCCAAAACCTCCCATATGAAACCCTATAAACAACGGCCCTTGATACACGGTGACTCAGGCGGCACAGAATTGATCGATGTGGAGATCTATGGAAGAGGCCCATGTCCAGCAATGGACGTGGTGGTGGTAGTGGTGGATGGCAGAGCCATCATCATCATCAGCCGATAGACGTCTGCTACTAGATATAGGCTTTCTCAAAGATCTCTACATACAGTATCAGCATTGCCTTCGGCACCGCAGGGTTCTAAGGACTGTCATATCTAGGGGTTCATATGGAGAAGATTTGGGCCATTTTCCATCACTCTGGCCGAATGAGGGTTAGTGGAAGCCAGAGTCTCGTTTGTTTATTACCAGGGTCCACTACGAGAAGGTGAGGTTGGGTTCCGTGAGTTGTGATGCGGAACCCCTTCCATCCTTGAGGAAATATACTTAACTATAATTCGATTAGTTTTCAATTAACATCTAAAATTTAAATCTAGGGTTAGCTCGCTGCAGATAAAAATAATATCTATCTATGACTTGCTAATGGTTATTTCATGGTCAAAATATACTTATTGTATTTTAACTTAATATTGATCTAAGTAAGTGCAGCGCTTATTCCTAGTCAAAGCAGTAAAGTGTAAACTTAACAATATTATAATTAAACTGGTTCTGTAGTTTAATTATTAAATTTTGTGACCTATCGGAGTAATACCTAATTCCAATAGATTCCAATAGGTTTATACACAAACACATACACGAAATACATTGACTGTTCTTTTTTTATACGACGAAGGGATGAGACAAAAAAGCCGCTCACCCGATGGTAAGTGATACGTTTGCCCATAACAACATGGCGCTTGTTAGGATGATATACACTGTTCCGCATTGTGCTCGACGCCTTGAGAAATGAGATATTAAGTCTCTTTACCTAAGTAATTTCACTAGCAACAACGTCATTCAAACCGGAACACAGTAATTTTGGCGGCAGAAGTGTTGATACCACCAGTGTTAATATATACTGCACCACATTGCGCTCGTCGTTTGACACAAAATATTGAGTCTCGTTACCACAGTAATTTCACTAAGTACAGCGCCCTTTAAACCCGATAATAATGTGTGCATAATACCAAGAAATAGGCGCAGCGTTACCTACAGGGTCTCCTATATGATTTGATTTAAAAAAAACGAACATTATTCTTTTTATAGCAATGGTACTTATTCATAAATCGAACGCCATTAAATATATTTATAAAATAAAATAAAATTGGAGTAAATACTTCTTGGAGTTTGTAACGCCGCGACCGAAGCGCCAGCCGCGCGCGGTGAGGTCGCTGTCTCCCGACAGCCCCCCAATAAAACTATAACTGATACGCGCGCTTTATGATTATATGTCACCTTATTCCTTTTTATGGCGGGCGACAATAAACATTTGAATTATGAGCTGTTTGCTCGTAAAATGGCGACGCGATACGTCCGACGGATTAGACAATGTAGAATAAATTTAACGTGACGCCATTTATATAATACGCCGATAAGGGATACACGGTTTGATTTATTAGAAATTCTTATTAACAATTTCCGGTGTTTTATTCGCGTACGTTTCGTTGTTATTGTTAGTTAATTAAATTAGCTGAGTAATGGAGATTTGTCGTTGGTTATATAAACTATTATATCTTTCGAAACGAATAACTCTACAAAATTACTCTGTTTTGCTTAATATAATATTTACTTACTAATACTTTTTATAAATCCTTCAAAGGATACTTAGTAAATATAATAATTAAATATTATTTGATTCTTTAAATTGTTCTACGCGATTACCATCTAGTATATGACATTATTTCTCATTCAATTAAGAAACGAAATGATCAGGACCTTCACCTGATGTTAAATGATACACATGTCCATAACATCTTGGTGCTTGTTGGGATGATATATACTGCACCACATTGCGCTCGTTGCCTGAGACTACAGCGTCCTTCAACTCGGAACACAGTTATGTTTGCACATTACTGTTTAGTGGCAGAATAAGCTCTGCGGTTGATACTCACTTAGACGGATCCAAGCATCAGAGATCTACCACCATTGACATATAATCTTTTGTCTTAACATGATGAGAGCCACCTAAAGCTGTGTAAACATTCTAGCAATCCATAACTAAGTTGTCTATTTTTTTTTTGTGTAGAAACCGAAGACCGTCTACATAGGTACCACCGCGGGGCCTAATGCAGCCGACAAACAATAGTGTCAAAATTACTGTGTTCCGCTCTGAAGGGCGTTGTAGCTAGTGTCTTCAGGCGACGAGGGAAATGTGGTGCAGTGTATAACATCCTAACCAGCGCCACGCAGTAACGGGCAGGCGTATCACTAGCCATCATGTAAACGTCCCGTTCAATCCGCTTTTCACGAGTGATTTTTTTTATGGCAGCATTGTGGCAGTTAAAAAAAAATCGTGTCTTTAAGCAATTTAACACTGGCAACATTATGCTAATAGGATTTCCGACGCCATGTGTAATGTCCGTCCGTCACACGGACGGTGTGGACTGTCACACACATTTCATTTTATAATCTACATGAGTTTTATAATCTGTATATAATTGTTCAAGTTCGCGTGTTACGTACAAAATGTCCGCACCCACCTACTCCTTATTGAGAAGCCCACACTTGCCCACCGCTGGGCAGAGTTTATCACATACAAATAAATCGAGGCGTTGAATATTCAACGGGTATTAACAGTATATCAAATTCACATTTCATTACGACTATCGGTGAAACAATTTCAGTTATTATTGTATTAATACTTACAGGGGGTTGGGGGTTTTTTCTAGCCACTCACCCTTTAATGGTGGAGCAGCTTAACGCATTAAATGAGGAAAAAAAGTTGATTGTTAACCGCAGGAAATGAAATTTTTATTTATCGCGAATTTATTGCGTCAAGACTTGGAAGCCGTTTATGGATACGGGATGGAGGTTGATTGTTTTTGGAATATTTTTGGTTTTATATCGCGTTTGACATATGGCGAATGTGTGTGTATATATACATCCACACACACACACACACACACACACACACACTCATACACATTTATATATATGCATGTGTGTGTGTTATATCATCAAAATGGCTACAACTTTTGATGGCGGTAGGTCTTTATTACTAGAGACCGTCTAGGTACTATTGTATCCGACAAATAGTAGTATGCAAAAACTATAATGTTCCGGTTTGAAGGATGTTATAGCTGAAGATATTTGGGTATGAAGACTTATCATCTTGTTACAAGGGGATGACTATAATATCATTCTAACTAGGGCTACGTTATGACCAGGCGTATAACGTACCATCGGGTTAACATCTCACCCCTGTCGTCGAATAATAAAAAACCATAAAGAAAATATTTTTTTTATATTTAATACAAATTACACCCTTAGCTATATATATAATATATATATATGTATAACAAATGAATTTATCCGTTTGTAATATTAAATCTCCTTAGTTGTTCACTAGTTTCGCTTTTCAACGTTTTTTATATGAGGCGCGAATATGGCTTATGAAATATATGACCATGGGTCAATTCCAAAAGGTCTTGGACCCGGGTTCGAACCCAGTATCAGGTGAGCAGTAAGGGTCATAATGATTACCATACGCCCAAGATCATCAGAGAAGAGATTCGATTTCAGACCATGCTTATGATTTTTAGTTACATATATAAGTTAGTTGTCTACTATACTGTATGAAATAGATCAGATACAGGTTGATGCAGGAGGAGATCAAATATGGTATAATACCATAATGAATGCCATTGTCACATCATATAGAGTTACAGGCTCAAGAGATTTTTTTTTTATTCAATTGAGCGACAGCTTTACATAACAATGTAGCGCTAGTTAAGATGTTATACAGCACCACATTGCGCTCATCGCTCTGAGACGTGATATTGAGGAGACTTAACATCTTAGGTCTCCTTCCGAAACTGTCTAGGCAGCTAACACCGCCACTCCTTTATCTTTTGCTACGGTAGTATGCAAACATTAATGTTCCGGTTTGAATGGCGCTATAGCTACTGAAATTACTGGGGTAACGAGAGCTACCCCAGTAAATTACATAGTACTGTTTGACGGTAGATATAGGAGTGGCGTTGTTAGCTGCCTAGACGGTCTCCGGCAAAAGAGACCTACCACCAGTTTATTTTGATTAAAGTTAAAAAGTAATTTTGAATTGATATGAAAGGTTGTGCACCTCTGTATCGGGCGCGGGGCGCGTGACGTCCGTCGGGGCCTAGCAATCCAGTTTGCGGTGGAAGCAGGTGGACCGCTATTACCGTTCCTATATATACAATGATGGTGTACCGTCTCGGAGATTGCTTGAGCTCATGTCCATGGTGCGGTAAAAACTATCAGATCTTTTAATGTAAGCTATACAGTATGAGAAGCTATCGGTATTACTCTACAGCTCTACGTTCAGGTACTAAAACTTTTTTTTTTTTGTTGTATAGACTAGAGCTTGGCTATGATCCCATCTGATGGTAAGCGGCGATGTAGTCTAGAAATACTCATACGTTAATTGTTACTGCAAACAACGAGCACAATATTTTTTCCGTCGTTTACACTTTAGTATTATCCGGTAGTGTAAATTCTAAACCGGAAGTTAAAAAATTGAAATAAAATTACATCGGCTAAGAACATCACGTCCACGGCGCCGTGGTCTCGGCTCCTCATACTCGGTTGTGTTTTTTCCAACAAAAGCATCAGCAGGCTGCATCAGGTGATGTGGTGGTACCTAGACGGTTTCCGGTAACAGATACCTACCACCTGTAAAATGGTCGCGTGCTGGTCGCACACAAGGATTAATAAAGAAGTATAATGAAAGCTATATATTATTTCCAAAATAATTGACAATCTGTTGCTTTATCATTTTAAATCTTTGACCAGGGTTTTGTAGGACCATTGTCTATCGGCTGATAATGATGATGATGATGACCAGGGTAAGAGACATTTGCTTGAATGATAAACCTCATCAGATTACTAATTTCATTAGCTTTAACATCCAATTAGATTTACTCTACTTGAAGCTTACTATTTATCACCAGAAGAGTATCTTGATGATCTCCAGAAGATAGGAGAAGACGGTCAGGTCTATAGTATTTGAGCTATTATAGGTATTTTTGCATTACCTAATACTAATATATTTTTTCCATTTATATAACAAAATGGTAAGGTAAAAAAGGAAACAGATAAGATAAAGAAGTAGATATAAATAACAGAAATTGAAAATATCCAAACAATTAAAATGGCGGTGGTAAGGACAGTCTCGATGAGAAACTAGACAAAATGGCCGACAATTGTTACAGAAATAGCAAATGGATATAGAGTAGACGTAGAAGTAAGCTCAGAAAGAATTCAGGTAACGATGAGAGATATACGGAGATGGGTTTTGTCGAAAAAAAAAATCTATTTTTTTTTTCAATAAATAAATTAAATTTTATTAATGGCATAAAAAAAAAACAAAAATAATTTTTATTAAAAACTTTATCCTTAAAAAATATTTTTTATAAATTGACATCCAAGTCATGGCTGGACAGACGTCGGACTTTTGCCGTTAAATTAGGAAAGAAAAAAAACCCACTCGATTTCCGCGATTCGAAATTCAAACTCGACCGTTGTCAATCGACTGGGCCGTGTTACGTAGGTAATTAAATACTCGGGCTGATATTGTATCATTGGTACAGATTATAATGGAGCAAGGGCGCAGCCTTGCCGATTGCGTCGGATTTCTGTTTACAATGTTACTACTACAAAACATTAACATATATAACCTAATTATATGTTAACACTATACATTCTTAGCATATAAAATATTCTATGCGTGGGGGTGTTTTTTTTTTATTCAACAAAGCGACCAGACGAGTACGTAACAACGTAGTTTCCAACATCACGTCGCGCTCGCCGCCTTGAGACATAGAAAGTTAAGTCTCTTTACCCCAATAATTTCGCTGCCTATAACTCCCTTAAAACCGGAACACAGTAATGTTTGCACATTAGTATATTGCGTCTGCAATAGGCGACTACCTCGACGGCCTCCAGCTACGGATACCTACCACCAGTACCAAGAAATTTATATAACATTATAATGATCTCATGACTGATACTCATCATAATATGCTGTTAATTAAGATATTTACATAGCAAATAACTCTTTATATCTTTTTTGGTGTCGTAGAAGATATCTTCAAAAGATATTCTGGAGAAAGTCAGGGTTATATGAAGTTTTATTTCATTAAACCTTCTATCAATACCTCTATATTAGGAGCTGCATTGGACTCAAAGAAGGACGAAGCTATCTTTAGCGTCCTCGCTGCGCTACAGCAAGTAAGAAACCTCATGATGTTTGATCTACTTGGATTAGCTTATTGAGATTGATCCCACACTTAATAGCTGCTCAATTCGTAGATCCGTCTAGTCTCCTTCTGCAGGCAGAGCTTACCTTAATCATATTCTTAATAACCTGTGGCTACTAGGCTGAAATTTCAATACCCTAGTAATTTGACTAGCTAATACACCTTATAGAATAAAGTGGATTTCTAATCCATAGCAGATCCTATGCAAAGAGAAAACGACTAGCAAGATACTAATTCTTAGTAAGTTGTGTAACTTAACATATATGTACAGTACCTTTGTGAGAAACGGTTGCCGTGTTACTACAGTAATTACAATATATTCATTAACTGGAGTATAGTAGTATTTACTACTAGACATAAGTAAAAGAATAGTAAAACTAACAATATAATCCTTTTTATTGTTTAACACTAATGGGATACATTTTCGGCTGTAAAGGTTGACTGGACGAGGCATGATCCTTATGAGCTACTCAATCAGGGTCTGTGACGTCACTCAGCAGTCGACCGGCCTCCGCGCCGCGACGTTGAGTTATGATCCTGCGAACCGGGTTGCCATGTGTCCTGATGATTAACGGCGTATAATTGTAAAACCATTTGTTCGTTATCATTTCGTCCATTATTAGAGGCGAATATCGAGCTGGCTAGTCACTTTTCAACACCGGATGACCAAAGTCATGATGGGTCACCACCCTTACATAGCAAGCAACCCTAGTTAGCAAACAAAGAAGTTCAGCTCTTCGTTCTTTATAAGAACGGTTAAGGATTTGAATAACTTACCGGCATCATTGTACCCGAACAAATATATTATGTCTTCAAGAGAAGAAAAAGAACAGTGGCAAATTAGATTACTGCGCTTCACCATCGTATACCACTTCACCATTTAACATCAGACAGGATCGTGGTCAAGCACATTAAAAACATCTCCATAAGTTATTTAGTAAGGACTATAACTTCACATTGGGATTTGTATTACTTATTAAGGGATATTAATTTCAACCCTTACTTATTATTTTATTCAATTAAGCAACAAAACGAGCGGGACGTTCACCTGATGGTAAGTCATACACCGCATAGCGCTGATCTCCTGAGACAGTTATGTAAGAACTGAAATAAAAGCCCAGGCCAAAGATGCCCGAAGGAAAGTGAAAAAAAAAACTATTGAGACATAATATGTTGAGTCTTATTACCTAAGTAATTACACTAGTTACAGCGCCCTTCAATCCGGTACACAGTAATGTTTGGACACTGCTATTTGACCATAGATTTAGGAGTTGCGGTGATACCTAGACGGTGTGTCAGTGACATACCTTCGTCTGGTTTGAAGGGTGCTGCAGCTAATGATATTTTGGGTTGCTGTTCTTGTGTATCAAGGCGAAAAATACAATGCATGAAGACGCTTATGAAAGTGGAGGAAGCGAGAGAGGTGTGCCAGGATCGTAGCAGGTGGAGAGAGGTGGTCTCTGCCTACCCCGCTGGGAACGAGGCGTGATATATATGTATGTATGTATATCATTCTATCATTTACTGTCAGGTGAACGTCATCCGTCGGTTGAAATGATGATGATGATGATGGATGCCTTGCTCGTTAAATAAAAGTTAGTACGTACGAGTTATACTTAATTGAAGAACTTAACCTAGAAAGAAGGCGGTAACGGGTATTACTTAACTATAGCTTAGAAACATAGAATATATTACTTAACTTTTTACTTAATAGTATATTAGTAGGTCTCTGTACTAGTAGTAGGTTTATTAGCCGGACACCGTCTAGCTAGGTTCCGCAGCGTTTGTTTTCGCCGCAAAAATCTTACTGTGTTCCGGTTTGAAGGGTTCTGTAGCTAATGTAAATACTAGGGTGTGGAGGCCCAACATCTTATGTATCAGGTTGAATGCGGTTTAGTATGTATCATCCTATCACCACGTTGTTATGGGCGGATGTGTTACCATCAGGTGTTCTGCTAGTGTTGTCGCTTGATTGTATAAAAAAAAATTACTGTTCGAAATTTGAATTGAATGTTCGTTGAGTGCAGTAACCGCGCCGCTACTAGTTATGTCACGGCGCGGAGTCCTGGCGGCGTTGGTTGCGTCACACGTCACTTCGCGTGATGGCGGACTGTGGACACCGCTTTACGACCTGCTAACTGTCTATTAGTGCACCGAACGATGCCGGCACAGTTAAACCTGTGCAGCCGGACGGTAAGGTCATGGGTGATCGTTAACAATCACTTTGTATTCTAAACGTTGTTAACACTGAACAATCACACACAATGATCATCGAACTCCGAAGTCCGGAATCACTTAAACTATTGATCACAGATCATTAGACAGTCTTCGATTAAAATAAGTGTTACCCAAGCACTTCTATATATTACTGGGCTTAATGAGGGATATACATATTGGATTTACTACTACCACATTGATTACTAGTAACAGACCCACGAGCGCTGTTCGACTGTAGTGAACACAACCTGTGAAGACCATTTTAACAGTCAACTAATACAAGGCTAAAAGTATCAAAATGCATTTATTCATTTAAAAACTAATTTAATTAATATTTATCCTCTATATACTCTACATTTATACAGTACAAGGCATTTTGGACCTGGTGGTAATTGTCATTGTTGTGGCAGAAGTCTATGCCTTTCTTAATCGCAATATAAGCGAGACATGTACAAGGTGTTTTAGACCTTGTTTCAGATTCAGGGTCTCTCAAAGCTATTGCTTAATACTAAATAATTATTTAACAACAGAACCTCTCGGTATATCTACGCGTTTGTAGGAAAACAATAAAGTTATTTTCCTGTTAATCTGAGAGATGAAGCCTTCGTACAAATCGAAAACCTCTCGAGCGTTAGTTGTGTATGCCTGTGAGGCTATGTGTGTCTGTCTATGCGTGTGTGTACAGCTAGCACACCAACGCGCCCGCATTCGGCCGGTCCCCGGTGCGCGAATCAAAGTTATTCGCTGTGTCTAGGCCGCGCGATCGCAGCGGCACAAGGTCACTGTTGCGCGGTGACCACAGCGCAACTGACAACGCGGACAATCCACAAATATATATATTTTTTTTTACTAACCCAAAAGACGGGCGTAACGTTCACTTGATGGTAAGTGTGCGACTGTGATAGTAACGCTAATACACAACACACTGTGCTCGCATTTAGACATAAGGTGTTGAATATCGTTACCACCAGTAATCTTGTTAGATCACCATTCAAATCGGACCATATAAAAATTTACTCACTACCTTTTGGCGGTAGGACTAGGACCTAC
Source organism: Troides oblongomaculatus (assembly GCA_029032895.1). NCBI lineage: Eukaryota > Metazoa > Arthropoda > Insecta > Lepidoptera > Papilionidae > Troides > Troides oblongomaculatus. Next base: position 524,659 of record JARDWC010000435.1, read on the forward strand.
AGTGGTGCTAAAACGGTCTTCAGCAATAGGGACCAATTAGTTGGTAGTTTTATTATGTAAATATCCTAACTCGTTCCCAGTGGGGTAGGCAGAGACCAGCTTTCTCCACTTGCTACGATCCTGGCACACCTCCCTCGCTTCCTCCACTTTTATGAGCGTCTTCATGCATGCTCATTGGTTGCGAGTATTCTTGACCCGGCTTTTCTTTAGGACATCTTCAATTTGATCGGAATATGTCCGCCCAGGTCGACCTGCACCGATTTCCCCAATCATTCTTACCTTGTTTACCAAGAGGTAATACCTTGTAACGCAAGAGCGTTAATCTTCTTTCATCCATTCTTTCAAGTGATGAATGGACGGTCGACTTCTGGATGTATATATAAATATTGGTATAATACCTATCGTAGGGTCTCTGATCCCAGATACAGTCTAGGTACGTACCATCGCAGCCTCTATTTTGCAGCTTGCAAACATATGTTCCAATTTGAAAGGAGCTGTAGCAAGTTATATTTTTACATTAACGAGGCGTAACAGAAGTCGCTGGTCAATGAACACAACGTAGTGCAGTGTATATTATCCTGATTAGCGCCATGCAGTTATGGATGTCACTTCTCAATGATGGTCAAAAAACTTGCAATGATGTTATAAAAAACCAATAGCATCGTTTTTCCTCAATAGATTAATAAAAAGATATTCAATAACTACAACTGCAACTACATAATATCAAGGGAATTAAATCTATAATATATATTCAATCAGAGTTTCAAGACCTACCTATAGCCTCATGAGGACCTTCATCATCACCTTGGTAGTGAAATTTGACAGAAACTACACCAGTATCCAGCTGCCCTCTTCAATGAATTATTGCTATTGTTTATCGGAGGAGTGTTTATCAGAATTTTAGTATTCCAGGACCAACCTTGAGATCCTATAAAACGAATCGTTATTGTGATTCTATAAAATATTCGATTGCATTGATAACTTATCGATGCCAGCTAATGTATTGGTGTTTATCGATTATCTAATAGTTTCCATTGAAGTGTAGATTTGCATTGAACGATAGCCAATGGAATTAAAGTTTGCTTTAATCATTTGAGTTTGTTGAACGTTCTAAGTGAGGAGATCGTGGTGAACTGTCATTACCATCAACAGACCGTGGCGTGGCGAAGTATGCTTCCAGAATATTCTGCTTCTAATATAGTACAACTGGAACACAGATATATTAACGTATCGATAACAGGCTAATGGGTTTCAACCTTAGCAATTTCATATACTCATGTAGAATTTATTAAAAAAAAAAACTGTGTTTCCGATCGAAATTGATTTTAGAAAAAGAGGGTTGAAAGATAGGGATGGATCGGTGGAAAAGGATGCCATATATAGAATCAAGATTAATAAGCTGATTTTTATAACGATTACTTAACTCTTCCCTCTCATTAATGTCGTCATATTACAGCTGTGTAGTACAAATGGGGAAATTCCAACTAGTTACGGTATAATGCTTTTTTTTTATTTTAGTAGTTCGTAGATATAAACGGATTTACACCATTGTCCACAAATGGTTTTTATTATGGTTAAATTCTAAAATGTCCTGGAAATTGCACGGAGGACGTGGTCACAGCGCATGCGCCCGCGCATGTTCTAACCTAGAAACGGGCTAGATTTCGTGACATTCGCGGGCGCGGCGCTCGTGTGCGTGCCGGCGCGGCTGTGTGTGTGAATGGAAAACATTAGCGGGGCGCGTCGCGCGCGCGATACTAACCTCTGCGCACGCGCGATAAAGTGCTATATTGCGCGCTGCTAAATAATTTGTAGTTTGACATGGCATTGGTTGCTTTTGGTATGATAAAATGGGCGTTGCTACAATAGTTTGAACGTCCGAGTGATTTGTGTTCGCGACGCCATTTTAGTGGCATGTTTAGATACGGTGCGTAGAGATGAGCTGAGTCGGTCCGGTCCCGACGGTCTACCTCCCATTTAAGACCGGAATTGTAGTCTCCGTACATCACCAAAATAAAGTAATACACGCATTCGGAACCCACCGCGACGCGTACTATGGTAAGAATATTAACAATATATAATTAAATAAGTCGTGACAAATCGGTAATGTAATGGTAATTTAAAACATCTGGACACGATATAATTAAACACTTACAAATGAATTTCAAACGACCAGAGCTATTGAAACATGATAACTTGTAAAATAAATCCATCAGCGTTACACAAACCAACGGAACGTTACCAATTAAAACTTGAGAATGAGACTTTTTTCGTCATTAACATAATTATATTCGTTCAGTTTATAGTAAAACTAATCTCTGGCCTTGTACACGAATACAGTGTTGGACGCGAAAACAACAAATTACGATAGTTAAAAACGTGGCAACATTTGAATCACTGATAAGGCGTTGGAATAAATGAAACGGAATCGTCCGTTTGTTCTACACGAAATGTTTTCTGCCAATGGCGTAATAAATTTCGTGGGCCTTTTTTACCATTGGTCGTGAACCGCAATTACGATGATTCGTTCAGTGCGTCATCTTCGATTTATATACCTATACGTACCTACCGACAGTTAGATACATCTAATTATTTATTATACATTTACGTTTTAACGTTCGCGTTAGGAAGGCAAGCGTTTGTTATTTTCCCTGTGTCGATTTTGGTGTTGCAATAATTCAACGGTGAGTTTTATTCATATTAATAAAACGTATAATTTCTCATTAATATATAAGTTGTTATTGTTATTATGGCAAACTCTCATAAAACATCTTTAAATAGTATTTATTTCGGCAAACTCATATATGGCAATAATCTTAAATTACTTAATGAAATGTTGTTAAATGTTACTTTCATTATTAACACAATACAGTAATAAATTATTATGAATATTATTAATTTTTAAGTTCTAACCTTTTAATTAACATAATTACAACCTTTGTTTACAAATCAGCAGATATATAAAATTCAAATATTTTCATCGTTAACGCGAAAGGCAAACGTTCAATCAATACAGCCATATCTTCAACTTTTTTTTTTAATTTTTTTTATTTATGTGATTTTTTTATATTTTTAAAATATCTAACGCATATTTTCAAAATTATTGAAATAATCATACATGTAAAAAAATTATAAAGAGTTATTGAAAACTTGGCTGTATTGACTGAACTTTTGCTTTTGTATAAACTACACAGTCAATTTTTTTGGGAACTTTATTCCTTAGAAATATGACAAGATTATTGAAAAAAATATTAATAAAAGAAAACATTTAATAGTCAAAATGTATGTATTATTAATAATAGAAGACCATAAGTTTTATATATAGGGTATTATATTCGAATAAATCGGTTATATTCCAGAGTTATTACACGAGCGACATTATTGGACAATGACAACTAAAACGCGGCAATTTAACCACAGATAACATCAAAACGTGTACACGTTCGTACAGATTCACAATGCGGCAATAATTTACCTCGTTACGATCGCACCAGCTGAATGAACAAATAGATACCAAAGTTTGTCGTGCTAATATTTCATTAGTCAACAAAATGGCCAACGAGGTGCCTTTGCTGACCTACTATGCAACTAGAGGTCTGTGTAAGCAATTTAAAAGCTTACTCATTTCCTTTTATTCTATTACTAGGAATCGTATAAAAATTCGCACAAACAAATTTCAGCCAACGTTAGCACCAATTTTGGTAATAATTCTACTTCAGCTTGATGACTTTGAGCTGGAGGCAGGAGGAGAGAATAGATACAGCTAGCTTACCCGAGATATTATACAATAAATCAGTTACAAGCAAATTCATACATTATTACTTAAAAATATGTTTCATAGTTAACAAGAGAAATAAGGATAAGTAAATATTACTTTATACATATGGACACAATAATATTACATATGTAAGAAAAAATTTCAATGACTTAGTAATGAATATGTTGTAAAGATTAGGATAGGGTAAAGCCTTTCAGCCTACCCTATCCTTTATCTATTACTATTACTCATAATAACATCAGGAAAAGTTAGAAAAAAAATTTGTATTACTACTTCTACTTCTGCCGCTAAATGGTAATCACCCAGTTTCCTATATAGGCGAGACCTCGAATCCGGCTTCGACGACTGACTAGATTCGCCAGAAAGCAATAATCCATAGACAATAGGAAAATCCGCCATCGGATAACTATACTCCATATACTTTATGGAGTCTGTGTTTAAAAAAAAACAGGCTGTGGATCCGAGCCCACGAGCCCAGCATCAGATGAGCTGCAAGAGTCAATATGATTCTCAAGGAAACAGGCAAAATAGTAGTGTGGAAATATTGATGCTAGTGAATATACTGGAGTAATGTCACAATGTGAATTTGTATTAATTGGTGCAGTGTATATCATTCTATCATGTGGTTATGATCAGGCGTATAACTTACAATTCGGTAATCTAGAAAAAACAGCTAGATTTTGCTTTTTGGCTTGGTTTTTCCTTCTTTGTTCGCTTTTATGTACGCTCGTCGTGCAATTTGTATATATTTTTGTTAATAATTAAGATACATACAAATATTTAGGTTTTTTCTAAGTAAGATTTATGAAAGCCACGGAAATAAATTATATAAAATATCCGGTTTAAAGGGCATTGTAGCTATTGAAATCACTGGGGTAATGAAACTCAGCATGTTATGTCTCAAGGTAATGAGTTCAATATGGTATAGTGTATATCTCTAACGTCACATGGTTACAGGCAGGCGTAAGACTTACTATAACGTCTTGATAGTCTCGTGGCGTCGCAAAAGGCGAAAAAAATAACCGTGCTCGTCGTTCCCACGAAAAAAAGTAATTCCCAACTTTGGGACAGGATTGCGTCCAACAGTGGGTTGTTGATGACTTTCATTTAATGATGATTTTCAACGCATCGACGCCTAGTATTAATATGAAACAAACCAAAATTGACAGCAACGATATATTTTTAATATGTCGTTAGTTATTTGAAACTTTTGGTGTATCCGGCTATACGTACGCGACTGACAGAAGCAGAACGCTCGTGCACATGTATGTATGCATATATATGTATGCATGCATGTATAGTGACGCGACAAACGTCAGCTGAGCGTGCAGTAGTTAGATATCGTTAGGTATCGCGTTTCGCACTGCACACGGCCGTCCGCGCCGACCCTGACATACAATTCCGCGCATGAAAACCGTATATACTTATCTAGTTTTCGTGCCTATATTTAGGTATTTCACATTAAACTAACACACGCCTTGTTATATTCGCAGTTTGTTTTTTTTTTTGACATAAAAGCGTTTAACACTTCGTCGCCATTTGCGTTAGCGATCAACGCCATCTTTGTTTAATTTTCATATGAATTTAAATTATATTATAACAGCCCATACTATAACAGGGAATAATACATATAATTCGAACTATATTACATATATTATTATTAATTAAATAGTACTATACTACTATGTAATTATAATTAAATAAATCGTAACGTTTAGAGATTGTTTGAGATTGACTATAATAGCTGGTTGCTACGACAGTTCGCCATTTTGGCGCGCTCGGTGCGTGACGTCACAGCGCAGCAACGATACATTCTAAATAGGTTTTTAAAATTAAATTCTAGCGCAAAGATATTTGTGATAAAAACATATACTGGTATACGCAGTAAAAATATTTCAACGTTAAAAAGTACATATTACACGACCCGTTATTACATGAAGAAATATTTGGTCGCCATATTTCATTTTGAACGTTGACTATATTGACATTAACGATTTAAAAATAGAACGCAAATTTTCCGTTGCTTTGACTTTACGAACAGAAGTTACCCTTCTAGCAATCATAACATGCAAAAGGGTATGTTTTCAATTTTAGCCAACAACTACAGTTGCTTCTCATTGATTACTGTCACTTTTTAAAAAAATACTCAATTAAGAACGGATTTTACGATATATTACCCCCAAATGGGGTTCCACGGGATTTACAGTCAGCAAAGCGAGCGAGCACCAGTAAGATTATAAAACAAAGTAAAATACTCGTTTTATACTTTCATTAATTATATCGATTTAAGTTCTACAAGTTACTGTAATATTCTTTAAAGTATTTAAGCTCAAATGGTACATAGCCAATATGAAATGAAAATTCGTAGACCTTAAAAGAAAAACATATATTTTGTACCTTTTAACGATATTATTATTAATACGAGTTTTTTTTTTAATTACTACATAACTTGTTATTTGATTTAATTTTAACTTCAAAGTTATTATTTTGGTTTGAAAGACATAAAAGTAATACGATAATTAGTCGTTTGCCTGTAGTGTCATAATATTATTTTTTTTATTATGACACTACAGGCTTAATTAATATTAATTTTGCTTAGTTACTAAATATAATAAATTGTTTAATATATACTGTACAATCATAAAATTAACTACGTAGCGATATTAATGTTAACGTAATATCGTTTCTTTTCAATTGTCCATGTTGAAATCCGGTAGTCGTATGTTACACCGTCCACGAACAGCCGGTGTCGCGTAACAATAATTTCTCTATTTAAGGTAGAAAGTTGACCCGGCGGACCTCCAGTCTCCCCGACCCTATGACTGTTTTATCGGAACACAGTAAAGTTTGCGCACTACTGTTCGGCTTAGAAGTAAGCGTTGCGGTGTTACCTACCTAGACGGTATCCGGCATAGACCTACCGCTTTAAATACTAATTATTACTTCCTGTTATAACAATATAAACACGGTAAAATCCCTTTAATTAGACTTTACTTATTCGCAACTAGATGGTGTAAACATGTTTTTTTTTTTTAATTCATTTGTAAACGGGCTTTGAGTTATCGCGACTGTTTAGTGATGCTTACGTTGTGAGCGGCGGAGGTGTTCATTTCATATCTTCATATTAACAAGTGGTTACATAGGAGCGAACAGTGAACCTTGCGCCGAGTGGCTGTAACTGGTGCAGCACCTTCATCGCTGCACGTTCGAAATTAAAAAAAAAAGCGGACTGACAATCCATGACTGGCATGTATGTCATATGAACGCGCCAAAAGGCATTGAAGATTTTTTTTTATTAACGCTTTAATGGTGTAAGTTTTTAGGTTGGTAGTGCGTTTTTATGTTTTTTAGCAACGCTGCCAACTGTCTGGTGTATCCAACATTTTTCTGAATAGTGATCTTTGGAACTTGAAACTTGTGAAGTGTTGATTAAGCACTGATTTTTAATTTTTTTAAACAAAACGATGTTTATGATTTTTTTTTATCTACAACGGGCTGATACTTAACCGCTATATAGTGATTAGTAAGAATGGGGCCATAGATAGTAAACTCCGGCTCTCATAAATTAACAGCCGAAACACAGCAATACTGTTATGAGGCAAATTACAAAATGAGACTGGTCAGGTAGCCAGACAGATTCGAGGAAACCCTGCCACCAAATATACTCCGCAAAATGTAGACTTGAATTCGAACTAGAGATCATACATACATATGTATGATCTCTAGTACTTACATACATATATATCACGCCTCCTTCCCAGTTGGGTAGTCAGAGACCAGCTCTCACCACTTGCTACGATCCTGGCACACCTCTCTAACTAAAAATCACTTTGGTGCTATGCATGCAGTTATTTTGTTATCATCTTTAAGTGATATGTCCAGCGGTGGACGTCTAACGGCTGATGATGATGATCATAAGACGTATTTTATTTCAAATACTCGTAACAAAAGGATACCACAGCCAACGTTTCCGATTCCGAATAAGCATTCAGCTGTAAACACTTGGAAAAAGAAATTTCTCGCGTTTCGCAAGTTCTCATTGCCGTTGGAGTGTATTTGTGTGATTCGAAACGCATCATCATTTCTTTATTGCGGCGGCCATTTTAGAATTTCGCGCGCGCTTCTAACTGTCATTAGGCAGTGATGCCAACTTTGTGAAATTACAAGTTATAGCCGCGTTCAACTATTGAATTATGGGTTCATTTAACTTTGCTCGTTCCTCTTTTTCTTTGCTTAATTGTGTCGCTTATAAAGTCATTTAAGTTCAATTTCATTGGAAAAAATTGACTGCCATTAGGAACTCATATTTGAAGGAATTATCTGACGTAGTAATATAAAGAATGTAATCCCCTGTGTTTTATATTTACTTTAGGAATTTTTAATCTTTAGGATATTTGATCAGACTTAATATTTAGTTTGTTGTTATATCTTATATGTTAATTATTTTACATTTGTATGTATCCTTTGTAACTGTCTCGATCGTCCGAAAGCATAGTTTTGTGGGTAAACTTAACTATTATACTTTATCAGTAAAATTACAAATATGAAAGTATGTCTGTTAAGGTTTTAGTAACCTTCATAAAAACGGGTTATATTTCCGTATAGCTAACTTTCTAAATGAACTGAATAGAATTAAATATTTTACTTGAGTGGTAATAGAAGTAGACTTAAGCCTCAATAAAAGCGACGACTCTGATGGTAAGTGATACGCTGTTTCATAATAACGTGCTAGTAACGATGGTATACATAGCACCATATTATGCTCGACGCTTTTAGACATAAGATGTTAAGTCTTGTTGCCTCAGTAATTTCACAAACTAGCGTCCTTCAAACCGGAACACAGTAATGCTTGAACACTACTATTTTTTAGCTGCAATAGGATATGCGGTACTACGTAGACGACCTCCTGCAAAAGAGCCCTCGTCTATATTTTTGACTATCTTATGAGGGACTGATGACTTTAGCGTTGTAGTCTCGAATGGAAGTCTAAGTTAAGGGGTTGGATTCTATATCCATGCAGCGTTATTAAAAACCTTTGTTGCAAATAGTTCATTATAAAAGACTCGATCTAATGTTAGCGACATTGTCTATATAAATCCGATCGTTCAACGAAGTCTCATTAGAGAGTAAAGCAACAACAGCATCTCAAAGTTCACAAATAGTTGTCTCCGAGTTCCGGGCCTTTAGGAAGCGTCCGATGGAGTCTGAGGTGAAGCCACATGAACAACTAGTACCTAAACCATTTTTCATCCCGGTACGGTCGCCGCGGAAGCGGAGCTTTGCATTAAATACCGGAACAATTTCAATCAAAATAGTTCCGCGACGCCGCCGCCGATGCCCCGGGCGTTACATAATGCCGCCGCACAATGGGCTGCTTATATTAAAATAGTTTGACCGCTGGGATTGCGCAATTTCGTGCACCTGCGCTGCACACTCATCCGCTTCATGCTGCTCATTGCAGCTTCATTGTTCCACATATCCGCTTTTTGTGTGTAAACTTGGCGCGGGCGGCGCGCCGGTGACGAAATGACGATAACCGTCGCGACGTTAAGCGACACACGCGCCTTCGCTCAACAATCAACAGAGCTGGGTTGTTTTTTTTTTTAATCTACTATTAATATTATTAAGCGAATCATTATCATAATCATCAGGCGATAGACACTGCTGGATAAAGGCCACCTCCAAAGATCTCCACATCGATCGATCTTGTGTTGCAAACATCCTGCGGTTTCCCTCGACCTTACAGGAATGACTTTCGGTATCGCCAGACAGAAGGGGTTGTCGTTTGTAGGGGTTTATATAAGTGGATTTTGGGCTATTTACCACCACGCTTGTCCAATTCTGGTAGGTGGAAGCCAGAGCCTCGTTTGTTGATTAGCAGGGTACACTACTAGCAAGTGAGGATGGTGAAGCGACGAGACGAGCGGTATGTTCGCCTGATGGTAGGTGATACGCCTACACAACGTGACTCTAGTTAGAATAATATGCAGAACCACATTACGCTCGTCACCTTCACTCATAAGATGTTGAGTCTCGTTGCCCCAGTAATTACACTAGCTACAACATCCTTCAAACTGGAACACATGAACGTTTCTATACTACTGTTTGGCGACAGAAATAGGCGCTGCCGACAGAGACCTACCACAAGTAAATTAGAATCAGTGATAATCCTGAAGTTAGAGAAGATAATGAATATTAATAACGAAATAGTTACAATAGAATAAAAAAATTAATGTGAAAGAAGAGTTACTATATTTGGAAATGGGAATATGAATGAAGACAATGAAATTCTATATGATCTAGGATAAGTAGAAATGTCATAGTATAAGTAATTACAGTATGAAGAAGAGCTGATGATATCAATGGATTAAAGTACCAAAAACAAATGAAGACTGATAATAATGATATGTTTAAATAATACAGGAAAAGTTATGGTGGGCATATATTATGTATTCCCTGTAAACTCACCTAAAATGGCAATGGAGAGGAAGTATGCTCGGAGTTTCTGGTTGAGAATTAAGTAGAATCAGACATGAGGAAATCTGCCAAACTAAAGATTCTGTCATAGTTCAAAAGTCCCAGGACATTGGTCGAAGGACTGACGGCAGATAAGGCCGCAAGGTCCTAGTAGCGGTCCCTCGCAGGGTGGATCATAACCGATAGCCGTGGAAATCTTTGAGGAAAGCCTACGTCCAGTGGACGTTTATCGGCTGACTATAATATGTTATATTAATTAACTGCTACAAAGTTATACAAGAAGAGAAGAAGAAGAATATCCTGGTTAAGGAACATAATGGTTGAGGAACAGACTCTATTCGGTACGGCGGACCAATTAACAATTCACACGATCAACGCTTTTGTGCAGCTAATGCTCGAATGACTGCCCGTGAAACATTTGACGTTTGTTCAGTGTTGCCATATTCGAAATGTTGCTAATTTATAGTTAATTGAAGTGCTACCAACATAAATTATTTTTTTTTTGATAACATTAACACTGTTAGGTATTTGATAAGCTAATTTCTAACTAATCTGTTTCCTATTAGCTTCTATTGTGTTCTATCTATATCTATCGTCAACCTTGCCTCTTGCTGTTTCCTCCGCGGCGTGATCTCATGCGCGACGGGTTTGTGTCGAGTTTTCCAACGGTTCGAGTGTCGTGAGGATCCGGCCTATTAATGCCACTTGAACGTCATTAAATCCGGTGCTGTTATATCATGCTGTATCACATCAATCGGCGATGCATGATTGGATGTGATAGCAAAAACTTTTTCGAGAATCGAAGCGGCGCGCCACGGCTGAGCGGGCGACGGGGCCGCTCGCGCCGTGAGAAAACAGTCCCCGCGCATGTGTGCGTGCGCGTGCGCGTGTACACGCGTGCGTGCGTGCGCGTGTGCGTGTGCGCGCGCAACGGAAAACGCATTTTTTTTAACCGCCATAACTGAATATTGATTAATGCAGACGAACATTGTACAAAGCATAGATAATTCATTACGTTTTTTTTTTTGCTATTCCTTCACATGTCTGGAATATTGATTGAATGTACGTTGGCAACGCTTGTTATACAGAAATCGTAAACATTTTCGCATTGACGACATTAATATCGTCATCAGCTGGTAGACCCTGAGAATTCCCAGATCGATCGAATAGGGATTCATATGTGAATTTCAGCCATTTCATACCACGCTGGCCCAATGGGGGTTGGTGGAGCTAGGGCGCAGGAAAAGGAGCCCCGATCTTGTGAACTAATGGAAAATGATACTAATTATTAATAACATTTGTTTAATAATAACAATAAATATACTTAATATTTTGACGCTCATTGGAGCGTCAAAATATTAATTACATTGGTAATGAAAATAACTTATCTCAAATATTCCATTTATTGAAAATGGGATAGTTTGACGTTACAGCTATTCAAATTACCATGGTAACAGACCCGGAACCTGATTTCAATTTTAAAGCATGCGGTATAAATATCCCAACTGGAGCTAAATGATAGCTTTATATATAGATTGCCGGAGATGGTCTAGAATCTAGACCATCTCCGGCAATACCCATGGTGATACCCCGGTGATACCCATCTAGACTCTAGATGGGTATTACTGCAGCGCCTACTTCCGCTATAAACAGTTGTGTGCAACCATCACTGTGTTCCGATTTAAAGGGCGCTATAGCTAGTGTAATTACTGAGGTGTAAATAATCTTAACTAGGGTCGCGTTGTTATAGGCGGATGTATAACTTACCATCAGGTGAACAATCTCTCGTCTCGTACCTTAATGACGTATAAAAAAAATATATCTTTGCTCCATATTTAAAAAAAAAATCAGTCACATCTCAGTTATAGTCGTTATCATACTCGGTGATGGCAAACATAACTGGGTTCATATCTCGTGTGTGTACTTTAACTGATTGTGTTGCGCTTCATCCATCAACTTCCTTGTAGCTTGCACCGACGACTTGAAGTCAGGGGAGCACAACATTCGGCTCATATTCATTCCATACATTTTTTTTAAACTATAAACTCCAATTTTTTTTATTGCAACTGTGAAATATATTTTGATAGCGGTACGCTGAATTTAATGGAGTTTTATTTCTGCTTACGGACTTTGATCCGGTTTGTAGTGTGCTGTAGTTGATGTAGTAACGAGACTTAAGGTCATGAACTACACATTGTACTGCGGTGTATATCATTTAAACTGCCAGTTATACGTCAGTTATTATTAGATGAACCTGTTCGACTGGTTGATTAAAAAAAAAAATCGTATGTGATGTTTCCTCGCATCTGCCTAACAGCCGTGCGCAGTTCGAGGAACGAATTTATATTCACCGCGCGCTCAGTCGTACTTATTCGAACCTATTACCTGCTTTAATGATCTCGTAATAAGCATACAATTGCCCCTGTGGCCTAGCGGTTAACAGCTCATCCAACACAGAAGTACTTGATTCCATTCCGGAGCTGAACCAATGGAATTCGAGGAGTTCTTTCAAACTCTATTCGAATTCGCATTAAATCTTTATATGAGAATATATATCGATACAGCTGTATGTATTTTTGATATATAGTTAAGATGCGTTGATAATCTTAATCCTAAAATGGTGCCATCATCGTCATTTTTACCCGATAGTCGTCCACAGCTGGACCTATGTCCAGCTGTGGACGTCTATGCCTATGCCTATGGCCTATGCCTTTCCCAAAGATCTCCACATTGTTCGATCACGCGAAAAGTAATTCAAAATGGTGTAAGTTAGAAAATATTTCGCTCTATTTTTCTAATATTTTATAGGGGTGCAAAGGGTCCCACAACAGCTGACGGAACCCAAGCTAACCTCACCAGCTCGTGCTGCATCCTTCTAATCAACAGACGAGGCTCTAGATCTCATCAGCTCACATTTTGCCAGTGTGGTAGAAAATGGCCCAAAACCCCCAAAATGAACCTCAAACGACAGCCGAACGACGTGGGATTTTTTGGTTTAAGCCTATGTCCAGCAGTGGGCTTCTATCAGCTGATGATGATAATGAATGTATCCTTTTGTTTGTGGACGCAAAAATCAAAGTAAAAGTAAACATTCATATAAATTAAACGCACAGATTATTCATTCCAAAACGAGACTGGTATGTGTGTGTGTATAATTCACGTCCGCGCCCGCATGCGAAACTTCAAAGTGAATTTGAATTAATAAAAAAAAAAGTATCGTCTTCATAATACGTTCCCGTCCATCTGCCAACCAATAGCCAAATGGCAAAAACTAATTATAATTTAAACCCTTTTTTTTCCAATAAACGCTGACCTTAAAAAAGTCCGCTCCGATGGGAGATGTATTAAATATTGATAATAACAACTCGCGTGCGTCGACCCGGAGGTGGCGGAGAAAAATTATAGAAGCCTCAACCGACGCGCCGCAATGTGGACTCTATTCAAATAAACTTAAAGCACCATTTTGAATGAACATTAACCCGGCAGATGTTGAACGGCATGAAGATTAGGGGAACTAAGGCATAAAAAGCGGTCAGCCAATCGGGTGCCGGTATTATTGTCCGTCTCTTTCCCCCTCCGGCTGCTCCGCTCGTTCTAATGCTCATATTTTTTTTTTGCTATCTTATTCTAATTCCTTATTCAAATGAGCCATCGAATTCCAGGGGCGCGGAACTGTTTATAAGCGGGCCTTAATTAAGTTTTTCTCTTGTTTACATTCGCGGCATTTAAGCGATGGTGCCGGTAGTGGTTGCCACTGTAGTTAATGTTTTTGTTGTAGGATATTAGTGTGGAAACATTGTTTTCAGGTTTGAAGGGCGCTGTAGTTAGTGAAATTACTCATGTAATGACGCTTTAACATCTTGCGACTCAAAGCGACGGGCACATTGAATGTTGTTATTATCATATTAACTATCGCCACATTGTTACATCTTATTGACCCCATCACTTCGTGAAATAAAGACATATTTATAACAGATAATATATGAAAACTTTACAGAACACTAAAAAGTTAGAGGTTGTGATTAAGAGCATAGACAAGCAAATGTATCGTTAAGCTATGTCCTAGGCTTTATAGATTTATAAATAAAACTGATTTCTATTCAAGTTTCATTACTAGGTTAGACTTTTAAACAATTCTAGATCCTAGTAATACGATAATGAATATATAATATAATGTAATGATTTATGTTAATAAATAATAGCTTTTTACAAAAAAAATAGTCCAACCTATAAAAGTCCTTAATGACAATTATCGAATGAAACATATTTCAACATTCAGCCACATTTGTCACTTAACATGTTAATAAATTGCCGCTAAGTGTTAAGCAATTGAGATAAAAAAAACGTTTTACTTAGTATTATTAATTATTAAAATTAATGTTATAAATAATTGGGTCCCGCTTCCGCGACCGCGGCGGCCATGTCGCGTGCGGCGGCGCGATGCTCCCGATAAAGCGGTTACTTTAAAAACCATTGTTAAACTATTTTTTTTACTTGCAACATTGAGGATCTGACTGAATGTTGTCAGTGTTTCAATTATGTGACAATGAAAAAAAAAAATTTTTTTTGTGATTTCTAGGTTGGTATTCCCTGCCCGCCTTACGGCATACCAACCTCCAAGTTGTAAAATTAAATATTTACTAATGGTCTAAATGGTAGAAATGGCGGCTATTGCAGCCGACTAATAGTGAGTGAACATTACTGTGTTCCTGTCTGAAGGGCGCTGTAGCTAGCTGTAGCAGACTGGGGCAACGAGATTCTAAGTATCTTATAAATCTATGAGCTTGATACAGTGTGGTGTATATCATCCTAACTAACGCCACGTTGTTATGGGCGAGCCGATAACATATCATCAGGTGAACATCCTGCTCGTGGCTTCATACAGAAGTTCTTGCTCTCATTACCTCAGTAATTCCAGTAACTACAGCGCCCTCCAATCCGGAAAACAGTAATTTTGGCACAGTAGTTTGTCGACAGAAATAGACGCTGCCCTTTATACACTATGTGACAAAGTATACAATAACTTGTTCAACTTTTAAACTATGGTGATTAATTATTAACAACAAAGTATCAATTGTAGAATGCGTCTTAGATTATACTGTTTACTTATTCACACTTGAAGTGGCGTGTCAATGACGTAACATCCTCCATTAAAGGCTCAAATACAACTTAATTATTAATACTTGTAAATGGTATTTCCGTTTACCTTACGTTCTATCGCGTAGATCATGCGAGATAATGCGCGCAGGTGATAACTGAAACGTCCGCTTTAAGAAGGTTAAGTTAACTACAAGTGTTGTAAAAATAAGTTAATTAATTTTTATTATCTTGTTTAATTATCTTAGATTACCATTTAACCTGTATTTCGAAGTGTTAACTTACAATGAGATCAAAGCTAGGGTATACACTGACTCTTGTATAAGACTATAGGTAAGGTCAAAGGTCGCAGGAAGGTAAGTACTATTGCTGAGTACTTACACTTCTTAAAGATTGCAGTTCCACTAAGAACAACTCCTCAGCTGAACAGCTTTTACTGCTGGTAGTAGTCAGTTGCCGGAGACGGCGCTGTAGCTAGTAGTTACCGTAGTAATGAGCTTTAATATCTTATGTCTCAGGCGACAAGCGCAATGTGCTGAAGTATATATCTTCTTCGAGTATGTTAGGGCCAGACGTATCACTTACTATCATATGAACATCCCCGACGTGTCGTCTTTCAATTGAATAAAAAAACACTGGTATAGGAGTGTATGGGAAGGGTCAAAGGTCGCGGGTAGTTCAGCAGTTCTGCTGTCTATTTGTACTTCTTGAAGATTACAGTTCCATGAACAACAGCTCCTTAACTGCACCTGCCTAGATAGTTTTCCGCCATTTTGTAAAAAAAAGCTTTCACGTGTATTATGATCGACCGCCATCTTAACTTTAAATTAAAGAAGATTTATTTAAAGTTAAAATGGCGACCGATCATAAAACATAGTAAATATAGATCATAATACAATTTTAATTTACAGGAGATTTATTTAAAGTTAAGATGGCGGCCGATCATAAAAAATACTGAAACTTTTTTTACAAAATGGCGGAAAACCGTCTAGTTAAGCACCAACGCAGCTCTTTATACTGCCGCCAAATAGTAGTGTGTAGTAAAGGTGTTGTTCGTGAAATTACTGCGGTAATGAGACAGCGTATACCATCCTAACTAAAGCTACATTGTTATGGCGTATTAATTACTATAATGGTAAATCTTGTTCCTCTTGTCGCTTAGAATAAAAAAACTAGAAGACGTATATAACAGATCTGATCTATATACTTATGTTTTTCTACAGATACATAGCTAGATAGATATATATAGATACGTAGATGAATTTGACGTTATCCTAAATTGCTGCTCCATCTATGATTGAGCTGAAGACGTCAGCAGCATTACGGACCCCGTTCCCATTTTCCCAATCCGACGTGACCGAGATCGCGGAGGCCGCGCGGGATGCCGTGCATCCGGCCGCTCATTGTCTCCCGAGATTTAACAGCCGTATCAGGTAACCGGAATCCTGTTTGGCCACACCTCTGCACCCGCCATCGCGAATAAAAACGGATTATGTTAAAGTTTTATTTTACATAAGACTATATATATATATATAAATATATATTATGGTCGTTGTAACAGCTCGATGTATATACTTTTTTTTATAGTGACCATGTTCTTTGGGTATGGTTTATATCCTAAAGTAGATGATGATGATAATAATGATATAAATGTAACACTTACTATAATTTAGAGGTTAGTATTTTTTTTTTAATACAACTTTGTTGGAATTTTGTCAAACAAAATTGGGAAGGTCTAGTCGTGGAGAACATTGGAAAACGAAACGTGGGGAGAAGGAACAAATCATGGTTGAGGAAGCGTACTAATTGTTCCGCCAGACCAGAGACAGAAGGAATTGTACCACGCAGATCGCCAACCTTCACCAGTTGGAGAGGCGCTTTAAGAAGAAGAACATAGTAGACTGATATAATATATTTACAGCTTATACAGTACAGCACCATATTCCTATGGTGGGTAAGAGCCTTCAAACGATGATTCCGAGTGCCTGCCAGTAACGGAGACCATGCTGTCTGTGAAGGTGGACTGACGATCTGGTGAAGGTCGCGGGAAGCTTCTGGATGAAGGCAGCGCAAAACTGGTAGATGTGAAGATCTTTGAGGAAGGTCTATGTCCAGCAGTGGATCTTTGTCGGCTGATGATGTTACAGTACAATCATCCGCATAAATTACATCCGACTTAGTATTCTCATATATATATATATGTCTTTAGACTTATATGTTTTCATCATTATCTATATTTCCGGATCTTTTTTCGTCTTCTTCGTTGGTATCACTCTTGACAAGAGTGATCGTGGTCATCGGATGATCAATACCAATCAACACCTGAAGTGAGGATTCACTTCAGGTGTTGATTGGTATTTCCGGATACACCATTCTTAACAAAATAGCCCACGTTATTTGGCTAAGTAATGTTATTTACAAATGATATAATGGTGCTATATTGAAAGAATCTCATCGGCAAAAATGTTGGTGACAACTGTATTTTTTAAAAAAAAACAGAATTTAAATATGGCGGATACTCTGTCTAGTTTATGCGCGGTGCTTTTGATGTCCTAAACATGATTGTAAGCATTACTCGCCGTTGAGCGGGTGAGGTGGTCGCGGTGGGCACGGTGGGCGCAGTGGGCGCAGTGGGCGCAGCTGCAGGCTTGAGTATTTTCCCCATGCGTTAAATGAATCGGCTGAACGTATAATCTGATTAGTCGATTCCACGTGTGATGTTCCACTTGCCGTCTGGTTTGGAAATGGTACTGTAGTATAATTCCCACTGTACGGACTTTGAGACATCTCTCACAAAGGACTTAGCTAGCCCGATTATTTATCCACTTCGGTAGCCCTGTGTATATATCCTCGAAAGCTAGTAATTCCTCGGAGATGTCAGTTCAGCCGTGATAGCTTAACAATGTTTAGCTACCACGGCTTCATCCACCACCGACAGTAGTGGTTCTGCCAAGTTTATGTGATATGGTTTCTCCAAGGTTTAACTGATTCTGCGACGCAGTGGCTTTCTTTCTTGAGGATATGATGAAAGTTATATAATTTAAAAAAATATTCCATCAGTTTCCTCTTCAATGGCACAGCGGCTAAATACCTTCTGCATACCACAGAGATATCTGTTTCGATTCCGGATCCACACGTAATGGATGGTCAACCCTGGGTTCAAACCTGTATCAGATCACTTGGTGTTAAGAGACAATGAGACTGACTATGGTAGAGGCAGGAGATTTATAACATGGAGATTTATTTTATTATACGATAGGATAAAAGTGATCTCGCCCGTAACAATGTGGCGCTTGGTACGATGGCATATACAGCATCACTTTGGATCCGTCGCCTTGAAACATGAGATGTTAAGTTTCGTTATCCTAATAATTTCATTTGCTACCGCGCCTTTCAAACCGGAACACGGTCATATTTGTACACTACGGAAATATGAGCTGCTGGTGAATAACCAGGTGGATGCAAAGACCTTACTACCTCTACCTATCAACTCTCTATTTTGAAGACTTTCTTGCTCGTGTCGTATAAACAACAATTTCCGTTTTATACCACTTCCATTCTCATAGTGCGTTACGAGCACTACACTTTTATGTGAATACCACATTTTAATATTGAAATGCCTTGTATTTTAATACAGCGCTGTATAAACATACAAGACAATAAAACTCATACTGGACGTCAGTAAAACGCAAGTGAATTACGTAAATTTTCAAAGGATAATGCGAGTCATCATTCTCCAGGCGCGCTAAGAATGAAGTCTAGCTATAAATTTAGAAAAAACACACACACACACACACACATATATATGTATACCGTTTAGTTAATGTTGCCATTCCCGGGAAGGACATTTAATAATGATAATTAACTGGCGAATAACGTCGACAATTCTACGCGCATATTCGCGATGTGCCAAACAAGGACATCGCCGGTTTCCGTGTTGAATCACTTATGTGTGGTGCAATTGACGAGCGGGCGCGACGACAGTAACGAATTCCTTTCTTTGTTCTTCGTCGGTATCACTGATGACTGAGTGATTGTGGTCATCACTCCATGTGTTGGTCTCAAGCTTAACAACACGTCGCCATTCCTCTCTGATGACCGCCTTCCTAGTGCATTCATACCGTTGCAAAATTCTTTTATACAACCTGACATAGGCCATATATAATATACTGAAAGTAGTGTTCACTGGGGGTAGGTCTCCTACCGGATACAGTGGGTAGGTGACACCACAACTCCCATTTCTATAGAGTGCAAACAGTTTGTTCCAATTTGAAGGGCGTTGCATCTAGTGAAATTACTGCGGTATTAAGACCATGTTAATATCAGTGCTACGAGCATAGCTAGGTGTAGTGTATATAACCCTAACTAGGACTACACTGTTTTTTGGTAATCGAATTACTATCTTGTGAACTTCTTTCTCGTCTTGTCACTAAGTAGAATAAAAGAGAAGCAACCCAGTGTAATTAAGTATTGTAGTTACTTAGGTAATAAAGACTAACTTTGATAGTATACTTACTCTAGCTGCAGCACAATGAAACCGGAACACGATCCTCCATCACCGCTTACTAAAAGAAAAGTTGGTACTATATGGTACTTTGGGGTTCAGAGACCATATTGGTATTTGACGGTAAGGACCACTATTGAAATTTTTTAAACGACAGCCCAAGAACCAATTATGACTATCCTTGATCATTAATGATTGTACTAAAATGGTAATTCTTTAAAAACCCCTTAGTAAGCTGTAAACTTATTAATTCCTACTTTATATTTAATTAAGGATAATTTATATCTTAAAAAAAAATTATAATTGAAACCTTTTAAAGGAAAGATAGATCTTATAGAAAGATATATTACTAAGTCCGGTATTAACAGTAGTTGATGTCTAGGCTCAGTTGCGGCTCGCTCCCGCTCCCGCTTCCGGTCATCAATCGCGCCAGCACGGCAGCATGCACACACAAACACACAACAAATGCAGCCTGAGTCACCGCGACCTTCAAATAGACCAGTCTAATCGCTGTTTTAACCAATCAGTAGTCAGGACGCGCCGGCGCACTGTCCTTTGTTCGTTATCATTGGCTCGTCACTGCATTTCGTTAAAAAGGACTTTTTGTTATCGCATATAATAGAATTTAATTATTATCTACTGTATAATTACTCGTAATTAATCTCACGTGATTTTAAGTGACAGCTTAGCTTTAAATGTTGAAGCATTTCCGTCTTGAATAATCACGATTGGAATCGAACCAAGGACGTGTAAAGGTTGGTAGGTCTTTGTTACCGAAGGCTATCTAGGTACCACCGCAGCTCCTATTGCAGCCGACGAAAAGTAGTTCTCAAACATTACTGTGTTCCGGTTTGAAGGGCGCCGTAGTTAGTGTAATTACTATGTAACGAGATGGATATGCTAGAGATCTTTAGGGAGGCTTATGTCCAGCATTAGACATATCGGCTGATGATGAAGAGATACCTCATATGTCTCAAGGCGAAGGGTACAAAATGGTGCAGTGTATACCATCGTAACTTGTGTGC
The DNA here is from genome assembly GCA_029032895.1 of Troides oblongomaculatus. Lineage (NCBI taxonomy): Eukaryota > Metazoa > Arthropoda > Insecta > Lepidoptera > Papilionidae > Troides > Troides oblongomaculatus. Next base: position 545,540 of record JARDWC010000435.1, read on the forward strand.
AAGTGTGCCGCTCGTTTCGTTACTTAATTGAATAAAAAAATAGTAAGTTTATAAAAGGTTTTAAAGGACTAAATATATTGTGATCAGCATCATTTGAACTGATGGAGGTCCGTGTTTTAAACCTAGGTCTCTTGTAATGTGTTCCACAAAGCACTGTCTTGTGCTGAGGTCCAATGGCTCCCAACAATTGTTTTCATATCATCTGTCCATATAATCATAGACAATCTAAATGTATTTAGATATTTAATACATAATTTATAATTATGTGAATATATATAAAGATTTAAGCATACCTACATACAGGATCCAAGCCATCCTCACCAGCTCGTGGTGCACCCTGGTAATCAACAGACGAGGCTCTGGTTCCTACCAACCCGTATTAGACAAGGGTGGTGGGAAGCTACCCAAAATGTCTCCATATAAATCCCTACTCGATGTGGGAATATTGGGGAGAGGCCCGTGTCCAACAGTGGGCGTCTATCAGCTGATGACGATATAAAGATTTATTAAACAATTTAAAAAAAAAAATATTTTAACATTTTTTTTTTTTAATTTCGCATTCCATGTTCGAACAGAGAAAAAAAAATATACTTTATATGTTGGCACCATTGCGTATATATTTTTTTTTTTATACAGAAAGATATTCGTGAAACAACACTCGTCCATTTTTAATATGCACCGAAAAAAAAAAGTAATAACGAAAAAAAAAACGGGGGTATTTGTTTTTCAAGTTTTAATCTTTTTCTATTCTGTGTCTGAATTCCTCCGCAAATAACATACGAGTTAGTTTTTAGCGGCGCGCGAGCCCACCGCTGAAAATGTTGATTACTTCTTTCTTTTGAAACTTTTTTAATTTCCAACTTAACAATGCTATGGTGGATGGTTTTGATATTTTTGTTTTGTTAACTTTTCTATTTTGCGTACGTTGTTTAGTTGCTAAAACCGGCGTCACGGCCGCTTCGGCCCTCGCGCTGGCGCCCGCGCCCACGCCGCCCCGTACCGCTGAACTAGTTTCGAGGTTATGATTTCTTTGCTGTCTTAATGTTCCCACTGCTGGTACTTTGGATCATCTCTCCCAAGACTCTACTGATAACCTCCACGATAGCCAAGTGTATGGCCAGTGGTAAAAGGTCCCGCACAACAATTTACTCGCCTAAGCCAACCTCACCTGCTCGTAGTGCAACCTGCTAATAAAAAAACGAGGCTCTGGCTCTGGCTCCCACCAAACCCAGCTTTCCCAGCGTGCTGGGAAATGGCCCAACTCACTCATTGAACTCCTTCAAATAACAGATCCTAATGCCCGACGATATGGGGATCTTAGGGGGAGGCCTATATCTATATCGAGCAGTGGACTGCTATCAGCTGTTGATGATGGCCAAGTGCCTTTTCTTATTCCATCTTATTCCTAAGCAAGGTCAGTAGGATTCGAAGTAGCGCCTTTTTAATGGCTTAGCAAGAAGTTCCATCACAATGGAAGCTTCAAGAAATGCTGTCACTACTTTCCTTTTATTTTAGTATGGCGTGGGAGTTAGTTTTAGTTCGCGAGTACTTGCAACCTGACGTCATCGTAAACCCAAGCAAGGTGCTGATGATAGATTAGCAAAAATCTAAGATCAATACACAAACCTTTGAACATTTGTTTTCAAGTTTGTTATAATTACTACATATTAGTTTAATTTATACTTGAAAAAAAAAGTTGTTTGTCAGTTAAGTAACATAACTTAGTAGAATGTTACTCCTTGTAGGATCCTTTGATTAACATAATTCCACATGATTTAATTTACCCATATTCTTGTATGACGCAAACACGTGGACCTTGCGAGAAGTAGAGAAGAGGATAGAGGCTCTAGAGATGTGGTGCTGGAGGAGACTGCTCGGAGTATACTTCGAGGACTCGGTATCAAGCAGCGTCTATCATCTGTGATACAGTCTCGTATCCTCACCTTTTTTGGCCACGTATGCCGCCGAGGGTAGATAGCTATTGGGCGACTTGTGGTCCAGGGAAAGGTTCAAGGTACCAAGCCACGAGGAAGAACGCCTATGAGATGGACTGACCAGATAAAGGCAGCAAATGGCTCGTCATCGTTGCCACTATGAAAGCACTAGGAAGGCGGTCATCAGAGAGGATTGGCGACGTGTTATTAAACTTGCGACCAAAACAAAGCGATGACCACGATCACTCTTTCAAGAGTGACACCGACTAAGTGGAAACTCCCAATGATATATTAGCAACCGTTAGAAAGTTAACATATTTGTAAACTGTTTAAAGTTAAATGTAACTTTGCGATTTCGCAACTGTAACGACTCGAACTTGGTAACGACTAATTGAACACTCGTGAAAGTAAGCACAACACTTAAATGTAATCTAAATGAGTAAGTTGAAGTTGGAAATCATGATTGTTCTCGCTTTCATAGCATCAACTGATGTGACCAAACGTTAATAAAGAATTAACACAGTCTAGTCTAGATTAGTTTTGATTTAAGTTATCAAGTAAATAATGTTAACTTGTTAGAGATAAAAAATACTACAGCCTGTTAAATTTGATAATTACTTATATAGATCTCGATAGTGAACGAAGTATGTTATTAGGTTTTTAAGTAATGTAGGCTACTGTTGCCGTTGAGTAAGTAGAACCTATCCTAGCGTTTACTTCCGCCGCCAAACAGCGGTATGCTAATATAACAATTTTCTAGTTTAAACAGCGTAATAGGTAGTAAAGTTACTGAAGTAACATTATTCTGCAATTAATATTTTAAAGCTATAAGTACAATCTGTTGCAGTGTATATCGTTCTAACTGGCGCTAGATTTCCATGGACGGGCGTATGATTCAATATCTCGTATACACTAAAAAATCATTATATTGCTAAATCATTAATGTATATAATCAAAAATATTGATCAAGAAATTAAATTTATTTATGAAGCACTACAAATGGTAATGCATCGAAGAAATCATGGCTGCTGTTCCGCCTCGCGCGAGAACAGTCTAAATATAGTGAACTGACCGTCAACCCCCGCTAGTTCGAGAAGCACCTTAAGAAGGGTTGTTGGTATACTCAGTGTACCAACCTACAAAATTTAAAATCGTAAAAATGCACCTCTATGATATTACCTATGGAAAGTGAATGCGCGGAATGCGCGTTCCATTTTTAAATCCTCCGTCAAAACGTTTCGCGCGTAAATAAATAAAACATGGCGCGGAGGCGACCGGTAATTTCTTTATACAACAGAGAGATTGTTGATTCGTGAAGTCCGCGCGATTGTGCCGCGAGTTGGCGGTCCCGTACGCCGTCCGATTTACTTGGAAGCGGATCTGACGTGTAATTATTTTTTTTTTATTACACCAAGCCATGGGAGTTCAACGCCATCCACACAATAATTACAATATTAACCGGCGAGGGTCTCGCATCAGTTCCACCTCGCCACACCACCGCGCCGCGACGCCGCCGGCTCCAAGACGTTTCCTTATTAAAACGGAATTATAATCATTTGCATAAACTTAAAACGGACATCAAGAAAAACCTCAAATTTTTATCTTCACGTACATTAATACTTGAACACAACCCTAACTGATGGTAAGGGGTGGTATAGCATTTAATGGTTAACAGCGCTGTTTATAAATCGAACTGGATTAACGTAAACAAACCTTTAATAATAATATTTTCCAGCGAATCGATTTTCAAACGGAAATACAAAAATTAAAATCGATTTAAGCGTTTTGAATCTAGAACGCTGTAAGTAGACAGATTCGAGCGGCAAACTTGTGTAGCTCATCTTTTTATTTAAAAAGTTTTATTTTCATACACAAATAGAAAAATAGTTAAAAAAAGTTTCTTTCCTTTGAAAGCATTCAATTATGATTTATCTTCGTTTGGATCTACAATTGTATAGGTCTTGATATTATCTAGCCATTGCCTAGGGGTCTTATTTGACATCGTCCAAATAATGAAGGATGGGTTAGGTTAGGTTAGGTTAGAGTTGGGTTGTTGGCGATCAGGATGGGGGTTCTCATCGCCTTCTAAACGACCCTGAGGAGGACAATGGCTGGAGATAATACTCACAAGGCTGGTAGGGTCTTTATAAGCAGACCCCGGGATGAGCTATCCCAGCATAGCGTTAGCGAGGCCGCGGTTGTGTTCCGAACGGAGATCCCGTGACCTCGCCAAACGCCGAAGGTGACCACCGAGGGGGTTTTAGTGGGTAAAAATCTCCACATAACTCTGACTTCACCCCAGGAGGCAGAGTATCTTTTCGAAGATTTCCCCCGCGAAATCAAAAAAAAAAAAAAAAGGTAGGTTAGAGTGTTTGCCGCGGTTGCGTTCCGAATGGAGATTCAGTGACCTTTCCAAACGCCAAAGATGACCACTGCAGAGGCTTTAGTAGGCAAATATCTCCATTTGACTTTCACCTAGAAGACAGTATCTTTTTATAGACTTGCCCCCCGAAACCAAAAAAAAAAAAAAAACAAAGATTAGAGTCTTGATCATAACCACTCAATCTACTATTAAATAAAACTTGATAACCTTGTTAATCTGAAAACAAACATGTTCATTAGACAAAAATCGCTATAACTAGCTATAACCATGGACCAGCGAGACCTGATGGTAAGAGATAAACTTGCCTAACAGTAAATAAGCTGCTAGTTAAGATGATATACACAGCACCTAATTGTACTCCCCTGTTGGTAGGTCTCTGCTGCTGGAGACCGTCTAGGTACCACCGCATCTCTTATTTCCGGTGTAAAACAGTAGTGTTCAAACATTACTGTGTTCCGGTTTGAAAGACAGTAGCTAATGAAATGTCTCAAAGCGATCAGTATATTCTGGTGCAGTATCTATAATCCTAACTAACCCCACGTTGTTACACCCATGCACCCTAACCATCTGCGTTTAATACTAAATATTCTTATCATATTTTCAATGTCTTCATATCATCCAAATGTTGACAATTACTGAATAAATTGTAACGGAAGCTGATGCCAGAATTATAAGAGTTAATCCTCTCTCTCTCTCTCTCTCAATCTTCCTCTCTTTTTAACTGTGATTTTGGAAACAGTTAAAAACTTAGTTCAAATACAACCGACGGATGTAAATTGAGCCATGTCCACTCCGCTAACAACATTATTGGTCAGTGTCCCACTAATGGGCCAGCTGTGAGCTTCGCACAACTGAATTCTTGTATTAAGCAATTATATGTAATGCTGAATGGGTTGCATGCACGCAAACCATGCGGTTTTTTTTTTTTTTCACCTGTAATAGCTTACACTTACAATTTCACATGATTTTATGTGACAAGTGCAAGTGTGGGACTTTATCTGGAAAACACCACTACCGGTCTGTTGTCGGAGACGGTGTAGGTGGATAACACCGCAGCTTCTATTCCTGCTGTCGAATAGTACGCACAGATTACTGTGTTCCGGTTCGAAGGGCGCTGTAGCTATTGAAATTATTGAGGTGGCGGAATTTAAATTTTACGTCTCAAAGCGACGGGTATATTCTGATTTATATATCATCCTAACTTGCGTCAGGTTGGTGTGGGTAGGTTAACACTTACCATCAGGTGGATTTGATTAATAAAAATATAGTGAGCCAGTTGGACCAAACAACTATGCTCCGCAAGTGGTCCAGGAGTCGAAGCGGTGTACCACGTAACAGTTGGCTACCGTTAATTATTTAACTGAGGCGTTATTCATAACGTAGCGGTAATTCATTCGCTGCGATCGGCGAAAGGTTTACGATCCCGCTCCGCGTACAGCGCGCACTTTTTTTCTTTTCGCCGCTCGCCGTATGCTAATGTATGCGATTTTATGATTGCCGTACAAATCTTAACGGTTGATGCTTTTCGTACTTCTCTTCGCAGCCGTCTGCACCTGCTGGCCAGAGGTGCTCAACATTTTCTTTTTTCACCTTTCCTATCCGGCATCTTATCTGCGTTCGCTCCATCTTTATTATAGTTTGTAGCGCGGAATGGGAGGCTTTTAATGGCCTTTGTATTAACAGTTATGTTTAACGTGCACTTCACATTAAAGTTAGCCTCTTAATATATAATAATATTTTTTGTTCGGATAATAATAAACAGCTGTTTTAATGTTCCCACTACTGGGAGTCGGGGTCTTAACTTATAGGAAGCATTCTGGCTATATATCCACTACACTGGTCAAGTGAGGTTTAACTAATTTATTTTAGATTTGTATCAACAATGTCTAAGTTCAAGTAACTTTTTAATTAGTCGCATATTAATTATAAAACACTATAGAAAACAAGAAATAATATTTTTAAACTGTTAAATCGAATGATTTCTATTTTACTCCGATTGGTAACTAATCAAATGTTTTATGGTACTTAATAAGCTACACGTAATGGAAGAGTGTTTATTTAAAAAAAAAAACTTTTTGCGGAACCCCAATGGGGGAAAAGGATTGAAGAGCAACAACGCGAGCACAGCGGAGATAGAAATAGAGTAAATTAGGCCCTCGACAGGGACCCGTTTCATACTCGATTAAAACATAACACAAACTCACTCTAACTCCATTCCGTACGAGCGAAACATCTCAAAGCGGCGACCTCTCGATGCGGGCGCAATTAATCATTCGCCCGATACTCGATATCGAGAGAAAAATACATTTAAATCGTAATTCGAGCCTTGGCCGCACTACTCGCACACACACGCACGCGCGCCGCGACGCACACGCGCGCGTCGCCCTGCGTGCCGACACACGCACACACGCGCGCACACTTACACACGTACACACGCACGCACGCGCGCACACACGCACACGCGCGCCGCCCGCCGCACACTAATTCGCAACATTCAAGAAAGTTTATCGCGTCGCAATAAATATCGACAATTAATATTCGATAATTATGCGCTCGGAACGAAAACAAGGCTGTATATCAAAATGGCGGCTAGCGGTTTTCGTTGATAGAAAGTTTGCGAGATTTTATATTAAACGAGGTTGTTTAACACCGCATCGCCTATCACTGACAGGCAGTACAGCGTCAATAATGCAGTCCGGTTTGAAAGGTGTTGTAGTCAGTTAAATTATTATTGTAACGAGAGTTAAGTTTTTCTATCTCGGTACGACGACAACACAAATTAGCATAAAGAATATCAACAAGCGCTACATTACACCAACGTGCGTATCACTCGTTATCAGGTGACGTCTCAGTTGTCTCGTGAAATTAAAAAATGGTTTGTTGTGGTCGTTTACTTAGTATAATTGCAACATTGATATTTTATATCGCAATAAAAAATGTCAGGTCAATGACCCTCTGCTATCGGTTATGTACAGTGTTATTTGTATACGTTTCTTAACTAGAAATGTATCTCAAGTGTTTTTTTTTTAATAATAAAATAATAAAGTAAATAATTAAGTTTTCTTTCTCCTTTGCCTATTATATTACTATAATTAGAGTATAGTTTCTAGTTAATAATAGATGGTGAGTGAACTGATGATCTGAGAGAGCTACGTCTTCCGGGTGATTATTTAGTAAATACTTTTTTCACAGTAAAGCACATCACTGATTAAAAAATAAAAAAAAATTATATTAACTAAATTAAACTGAAAAATTGTTTAAATGAAATAATACAGAATAATAAAGTATTTACCCAACAATCTTTGAGAAACGGTCTGAAAATCGAAAAATACGAGTCAACTGAAATTGTACTTTTTCCGTCGGCTAAATAAAAAAAAAAAAAGTTTTATATTTTCTGAATTTTGTATTACATCTAGCTGTTCGTCATCTGCAGTACATCCCTGCAAGTCCCTTTGGGGGAGGAATTTTGTAAAATCCATTTCTTGCTGAGCTCTAAATGGCAGAAGCAATATCTCTACCTAAATTTGAGTGTTTACGTCTAACAGTTTCGGAGATCTTGCAATGAGGCAATGTATATCCGGGTATCGAGTAGATACATATGTATATATATGGAGATATATAGTATATTGTTTAGAATTTGAATTTTGTATAAGACTTTTATCACATAGCGTTCTTCATTACCACTTTTGAGTATATATAGGGATATATAGGGATCCGTGATTGTTTCCTTACTTGTTTAATTAAATAAGTTTAATTATTGTTTTTGAATGTATATATGAACACCACACTTAATTATGTTAAAGTTTTAAGTTAATGTGTGTAGCATATCCTTTTCTTTTAAAGGACTGTAATTTGTTTGTTAAGTAATACATTTCCATATCAATACTGCTTTAAATTTGGGGATGCGTTTTCTTTATATAGAACGCAGCCATCAAATATCACCTTTACGGTGGTGTTTTACCAGTAACAATGATAGAAAGTTCCATCAGACTCCTTAGTGGTAATCTCCAGAGCATCAGGGATCGATCCCTAGACATTAAGCAACATTAAAGGCGATACTCTGTTGTAGTTTTGTCATTAAAATATATTTTAAGTACAGACTTTGTTAGGAAGCGCGAGAAGTTGCTAATGTATGGTTATCCTTTATTGATGTCCATGAATACAATGAAATAACTCTTCAATCTATCCTTCCAGGTCTAGAACGGGTGGCGGAGGAGTTGATGGGTCGAAGAAAATGGAAATTATATCAGGACGCTTTAATACCAAAACGGAGCGACGGGGAACAGTCCAGCGACGAGGATACCACGCCTGCCACCGACCCCCCGCCCGCTCTCAAGATAAAGACGATCGAGGAGATCAACGCCCCGGAGGAGAGCCGGGGCGAGGAGGCGAGGGAGCAGAAGCCAAGCCGCCCGGAGACGATACTGGAGAGCCTCATCAAGAGGCCGGCCACGCAGCCCAAGCTGGAGATACCGGAGGAGCCGACCGACTGGAAGCCGGCGGAGAAGTGCTACTTCTGCGTGGACGGGGCTGAGGCCGGCGGGGCGGAGGCGCGGGCCGCTGCGACGGTACGTACACAATCAACGAGCAGCTGATACATTCCTTCTTCTATACTTTCTTACATCCCACAATCAAAGGGAAAGTTTTTTTATATATATTTCTTATTATATATACAAACTAAATATGAAACTAACCCCCAACAACCCTTAGAGCGGTAAAAGTGTATGTAATATTTCTACTAAAAAGAAATTCATACATAGGTATGAAATGAAAATTATTTCTATAACAGTTACATCGCATTAAATAAAAATATCAACTGTTATTAACCTAGTATATCCTTAATAATAAAAATGGATAAACAGCCCTCTTAATGTTCCCACTGTTGGGACTCCAGACCTTTCACAGTTAGAGTACCAAGGCTGTTATCTATTAACTGAAAACTTGTAGACGAAACATAACGGTCTCTTATCAATGTTTTCCTTAACCGGAAGTAGAAACAGTATAGAGCGAATCGGCGATTCTTTAATTTTAAACTATCACGGTTCACTTAGTAATAGGTTTATTTTGAATTTCTCGCATCATCATCATCATAGTTGTCTCCTTTAATGATAGTCAAGATCTCTTTTACCTCAGGTTTCCTAACAGTTCTTGCGATAATAGTAACTAGGTCCGTCTGTAAGCTAGGAATTACAATTTCTAGATATAGTACCACAAGTGTATCATATACAGATAACACAGAATACAAAAAGCCTTTAAATATTACATAGTATTAGTTTATTTATATACATCAAATGTATACAAATATCTTCAACTCGTCTTTGGAAGATCCATTATTCAGTTTACACCTGTAACAGTTGGAGCAACCGATTCTTACGAAGACCCTGACCTTTCAGCACAATAGCAACTCGTGTCTAGACCTAAACAATGAGATCTAGATATGATGATCGTGTAGAAACACGAATAATAGCTGTGCAGGTGAATGATTACGTTTCTTTGTCATGTTTGCGCTTCATCAAAATTCCATAGCGTTTACTATCACAATATCATCATCAGTGTCAGCTGATAGACGCCCACTGCTGGACATAAAGCTCGCCCAAAGATTTTCAAGCTGATCATTTCTGCGATGAGCACATCTAGTAGTTTTCCGCGACTTTTTCTATCTTCCACCTTTTTGAGAGCCTTCTAACACTTCCTCTCCCGGTCGTCATATTATATCAGTTGCTTTTATAGTGTTGTATATCCAGTATTAAGTATTAGGGGTGGGTATTAAGGGTGTGAGAGGCTTTGCACAACAACTCACGGGACCAAAGCCAACCTCACCCTCTCGCGGTGCACCTTGCTAATCAACAAATGAGGCTCTAGCTCCCACCAACCCGGATTGGGCCAGTGTAGTAAGAAATGACCCCCATCCCCCATAAGAATCCCTACAAACGATAGCTCCTAGTGCCTGGCGTTGCCGGAAGCCATGCTGACTGCAGCGCAGGATCGATCGATGTGGTGATTTTTAGGGAAGGCCTATGTCCAGCTGTGGACGTCTATCGACTAATGATGATGATGATGTATCGCCGCTGACGTGAGAGATCTTCGCATTATCACTTATTATCGCGTGAGATATTCAAACTCATTTTAACTCCAATATGTTTAAAGTTTAAGAGAGTATATACATTATCCTGTTCCACTCTAAATGGTGTTACCAGTAATATTTTGTAAGAACTTAAGCTATACAATGACTATATCAGTTATATCATTTATAACATAAATAACTATGATCTACACATTAGTATTATTCATCTTACCCACACTTTCCTAGTGTACTAGATAAACGAGGTATGACTCTAGAATAACACCAGTCCAGCAGTGGGAACATTTAGTGGGCTCATTACAATAGTCTATATTAGTATTACCTCTCTGGACGTTACTGTCTATAACAATTTATATCACCATCATCATTATCAGTTGATATACGTCCACAGCTGGACATAGGCCTCTCCCAAAAATCCCCATCTTTGTAGAGTTTCATAAGGGAGGATTTGGGGTATTTAACACCACGCTGGCATAATGCGGGTTGGTGGTAGACATATTATACCAATGTATTCGCTGGTGGGTCGCTATCGCCTTAGACAATTTAAGTACCACCTCAGCTGCTTCTGCCGTCGTATGCAAATGTTACTGTGTTCCGGTTTGAACGGCGCTGTAGCCAGTGAAATTACTGAGATAACGAGACTAAACACTAAGTTTTAAGACGACGAGCACAATGTAATTCTATGTATACCATCTTAAGCAGCGCCACGTTGTTATAAACAGGCGCGTCACTTTATATCAAGTGTACCTCTTAGTCGTTCCGTCGTTTGGTAGATTAAAAAACATAACTATAACTTATTTTGTACTTATCAGAGATTTCTACTTATATAGATACTCATCACGATATCTCTGGACCTATAAGACCTAGTGACTTGAGATTTGGTAGGGATATGCCTGACTGAACAGTAATGGCCTAAAACCCCTATTTCCACCCCTACAAAGGACGATCCCGATGTTTCCTAAAGGCTCAATCTCATGCCGGTTGCGTTAGGTCCACGACACATCCATAATTAGTCGCTACGTTCATTAGTCGACTTTATACGGTTAGGTAATGGGAAAATATAATAATGGCGAGGCTTCAGAGATTTGTGTGCATTTACATAATGGAAGACCTTCGTCTCACCCCACTCGTAACATCTTATTTAAAACAGCAATTTATTATAATCTGTTTTTTTTTTTTTTAAACAACTTCCGCAAAAGCATTAAAATTATTTAAAAAAAAATCAAATAATACGTTAAAAGAATGACTTTGATGATATTTGTTGTATTATAAAATATAATGGTGTTAAATCATTTAGATATACATAAGAATTATCATCATCATCATCATCCGATAGAAGTGCACTGCTGGATATAGACCTCCCCCAAAGATCTTCACATACAATCAACATCGCTTCCGGTACCCCTGGGCACTAGGAGCTGTCGTATGTAGAGGTTCATACGGGTTGGTTTGGGCTTTTTCTCACCACACTGACTCAATGCTGGTTGGTGGAAGCCAGAGCCTCGATTGTAGATTATCAGGGTGCACCACGAGCAGGTGAGGTTGACTTGGATCTCGTGAGTTCTTGTGCGGGACTCCTTACACCCCTACATAGGAACAGCTTCTTTAAAAATATTGAAAAAAAAAATCTCTTCCTATTTGAAGATCCAACTAGACAAATACGATAATCACCTGATGGTAAATGACATACCTGTCTTCCAAAACCGTAACGCTAGTTAGGATGACGTACACTGCACCATTGTGTTCATCGCATTAAAATATATGATAAGTCACTTTAACCACAATATTTTCGCTAACTACAACAACCTTCAAACCGGAACAGCAACGTTTGTCGGCTACGACAGCAGCTGCCGACAAACACCATCAGTAAATACACTATGATTCATATAATTGTATATTGTATATCTCTTCCATCTGTATGCATTGATATATAGGGCTCGTACAAGATCGTATTAGATACGTCTTCATATTCATCCGGTCCATCATCATCATCATCATTATATATCATCAGTTTATGTATTACTTTGGGGGAAATATTTTTGTAAAACCCATTCTTAACTGCCCTATACTGATAAGGCATATTCCTACTAGATCCAAATCTCAAGTCTCCAGGCCTTATGGTTCCAGAGATATTGTGATAAGTAGAGACTCACATAGGTGGAAATCTCTTATATATATAAGACGAGTGAGACATACATCTGATGGTAAGTGATACGCCTAAAATAACGTGGAGCTAGTTAAGATAGTACACACTGCACCACATTGTACTCCTCGCGTTGAGAAATAAGAAATTAAGTCTCGTTACCAATATATAATAATAACTCTAACTACAGCGCCCTTCAAACCACTGCACACTACTGTTTGACGGCTGAATTCTACCTACCATCAATAGTACTATATATATATATATGTTGATACCGCTTTCGAACAAAGACCAGGTTTTTTGGTTTGTCAACCCCCCTGCATGAATGCGACACATGCATGAGAAGCCCGAAGCGGCTTTCAGGATTTATCAAAAGTATCACAACACCGTCGCGACGGTGTTTGGACACGAATTAAAAAAAAAAAAAGCCGCGCCAACGTCCGCGCAACTTTGGAAAATGGCGGCGTACACTAATGCGCGGGAAAACTGTGCGGCGTGCGTTATCACGTTTTAAATACTGCTTACTGGCGGCGATGTTATTATCTGTGCTTTTTGTTTTATACATTTTGTCGAAGCGGACGGCGGTACGTTGCATATGGCAACTCCGTTACTACATTATTTATATTGTTTTTAACTAACAGTACTTATCAATAACGACTTGTGTATATTTATTTAATGAAATGTATACACTATTAGCCATATTCTTAAAAAACGATTAATTACACTTTTTATACGACGAACCGACGATATGACTACGTACACGTGATGATAAGTGTTACGCGTGTCCATAACATCACGGCGACAAGAAGATATATACTGCACCATATCGCTCTCGTCGCTTTGATACACAGGACGTTCATGTACATCAGTAATTACAGTAGCTACAGCGCTCTTCAATCCGGATCGCAGCAACAGAGACCTACCACCAGTATGTATGTGTTCCTCTTACTATTGAGAATTCGCAGCTTTCTGTGGTCGAAATTAAGTGTAAATCGTTTATTCTATATTTTAGTCAAGCGCGTGTTGGCGGATGTCACTTGTCCGGAAAGCTGTCATTCTTAAAACTAGTCTGTGCTAAAATCAAGAGGATTTAATATAGACACTTTCTTTTATTTTATTTTGTATCTTATAGGTTAAGCCGGCTAAGTATAGATACTTAGTAATATACATTTATAATGTCTAACTAATAACATGTGAAAATGTTTAACATTTCCCTCGGGAGGATAATAAATTAATTAATAAATAGTGATTAGACATTACTATTTAATAATTATGCTTTAGCCTCAAGGAAAATCTGTTAATATAGCAAGTTTAAATAAGTTTCCGGTAGTCGCGGAGGTAGTATTCGGCGTACCGTACGCCGACCCATTCTTATCGTGCGTTTCAAGAACGGCGGGATTAATCTGTGTGCGGTGAAAATTATTGTATTGTCGTCGCGATTCCCACGCAAACAACAGCCGTGCACGAATTGTTGCCAGCGTGAAAAAAAAAACAACGGTAGCGACGTGAAACGGCGGCAACTTTGTTGCAGTTACACGTTGAGAAGCGGGCAACACAGCAAATTGCTGTGAGTGTTTTTTTTTTATTTTAAATAGATTAATGCTATTTAAAAAAAAACACAATGGTGGTAGCTCTCTGTTTCCGGAGACTATACAGTTACCACCGCAGCGCATATTGCAATAAACAGTAGCACACACATTGCTGTGTTCCGGTTTAAAGAGCGCTGGTGTAATAAGGGTCGCCATCTTGTCTCAAGCTCTGAGCATTATGTGGTGTAGTATCATCTTAAATTGTGCCACATTGTTATCGGCGTATCACTTATAATCAGGTGATCGTCGATCAGTTGTTAATAGAAATTTACTGAAATGATTCCCTGGCTACCTGCGAAAATTCAATCATCCTTATTGTGAACCTTAAATGCCTTCAAAACTAGCTGATACCTTCGTAATGTAAATCTGCCATAGATGATAGGTTCCATATTATAATATAGGAGAGCTAGATCATTCTGGCTGATAATGCTTTAACTTGTTCGGCCTCATTGTGACTAAATCTCACGTGAAATTAACAAATAAAACATATGGTCCCTTTATAATTTACTTCCTGCCTTCCTCCTATATTGTGACTTCCCTTTGTATGTGTGTAGAATAAGAAACAGAGCCAATATTTCTATTAGTATTGTAACAATGGATGAAAAAAATATTAAATTTATATGTAATCAAAGAAATATTACAAAATCACTGCAATATTTAAATGAAAATGCAAAAAACTAATCCAATAACAAGTTAATTATTTGACGAATATTTGTTTTATACAAAAAAAATTATACAAATAAAAAAAAAAATTCAAACGCCAAAATAATATCTACAAAGGATACGGAAATATTTTCTTATAACCAAAATTATATATTTCAATATTTAAATAGTTATCGATACAGATAATAAATGTTTAAATAAAAACATCGTTGAAATTTTGGATATTAAAAAAAAAAGAATATAAACCAAATAAGAAAATTACTTTGATAATTATTGATAAGTATTTCGATATAATTTCTTTTTGAATTAATTATCAGTTGAAAAATAGTAATAAAATGCTTTTTAATTTATAATTAGATTGTTGTCAATATTTGTTTAATCTACAAACAAATGTTTAATTTAAAAGTTGCGTTAATATTTTTTTTTAAATAATTAGTATTGTCCGGCCAGCTAGCTATATTCAATACCGTTTTTTTGCTCTGTGGCAGTTTGTGGAGGAGGGCTCGTGTTGACTTTATAATCTGTGGTAAAATATTGTGTCGTGTTGGCGGGCTTGACGCTTTGCGCGGCCAATGGATACAAGCGATGCCCCCATATAAACATTTCTAATCATTGTCTTCTATAATTGCAGTTTATAGTAAACCCTTTAGCTTACAATAGCAATTATATGCCTTGTCTAAACCAGGCTTTGAAGCGTCCGACTCCGTGGAGCCATGCGGCGCGGCGCGCGCGAAGCCGGGCCGCCCGCCGCTGGGATCGAGAGAGCTCAGCTTACGCTGGCCGCCCGACAAACCATACTTTCAATTTACGAAACAATACCTTATCCATTTGCTACGATTCCACGTCAAAGTAGAAAACTCCTATTTTGATTAATACGCGGGAAAGAGATGGGGTGCGTGGCGGCCCCTCACGAGTGACTTTCAGTCCTGTTGTTCAGTTTTAAGGCTGATTTTTGCTTTAATGGTGGCGTTTGTTACTGAAATACTGAGCGTGTAGGCGTAGAGCATGAAAAGTAGGCAGTCGTTGGACAGTGGAGCTAGTGGAGTGGACTTTGTTTTAATTCTATTTAATAAATATTTTTTTTATTTCACTCTCATACTAATTATGTTACTATTCACACGAGCTGTCTGTTTTGTTCTTTTGTGCTAAAGGGTTCTCGCTTTTTATACTACCATATGGTAACTGAAGTGACGTTCTTTACTGTCAAACGATTTAACTAAACATTTAAAACGATTTTAAATAAGTAACAATAAAATTGTTTAGGCTAACATTACATGATTTATAAAAACTTAATAAATTATTAACATTAATTATAGTCAATGGTGTTTTTAAATTTTGTATAATAATTAACAGTTAGTGTAAGTTTCCTACTTTGTTACTTAACTCCTCATATGTTTCATATGTTCTTATCGACTGCAATTTAATAATGTATTGAATCAAAGTACGCAAGGACACCATGTGATTGCATAGCGGAAATCCTTTGCGCTTGAATTTGATTCGCTTGACGTAATACTAACGTTACTTATAAATTGTTGTCTGACTTCATGTTCCGAATGGAATATATTCGAATATTATAAAAAACAATACAGTGTTTTTTTTCTAAATAATTTCTGACGCTTTCTGGTTGGGACTCGGTTGAGAATAATTATATATGTTATATACGAAATTTATAAATTTTTCTTCATTTAAATTCATGTGAAGTGTTTTACAAAGAAAACAAAATAACATTGATGATTAAAAAAAAAATAAAGTCGACTCCACTCATTTCCGTAGGCGATCGGTTTAACAGCATAGGCCGGACAGAAAAGCCTATAGGGGCGGTCCGCAGAGGGTGGAAACCTCGGAAAATTCACGTGCAAGACCCACCCCTCGGCAACACGTGCCGCCAAATAGCCTCAGTGTGCGAACGCCTTTACTAATCATTGCCGCTCGCAAAAAAAAGGCCGAGCGCTTTTGACGTTTCCAACGTCGCAGCCGAAAAAAATATATCGTTGACGTTTGTTATTTATTATTAATCTGCGGCGAGAATTTTTGGCGGGAATTTATTAATTTATTGCGCAGTGCATTACAATATTTACTGACGGCGTAATTTGATTTCGAGACTGATTGAAACTAAATAATATTTAGTTAGTTTAGTTAGGTTCAATCGCTTAGTTGTTTTAGTTCAGTTAGTTACAAGTGTTGTGTTAGTTCGGTGCTTACATTTAGTTCGATACACATTTTACAATACGAGAGATGCACTTAGATATTACTTTGATGCTATAGATATGTGATCTAAAATAATTTAGAAGTCTGAATTAGATTTTTTTTTAAACAAATCTTCTTCCGTTTATAAATGGAGGAAATGTTCTGAATGGAAATCGACTGCTTTGTGAATATCCTAAGGCGTTGTGTACTTTCTTTCGGGTGTGATATGGCAGGGAAGAGAACATGAGGAGATTTCATGGTGAGTTAGTCATGTATAATTGTTAGAATTACTGTATTAATTTTCTATAGATCATCACAATTTGTTACTCATTTTATATTATTTAAAAGCATATATAAGTATTTTTTTCTACAATCAATCGAGATGAACGGGACCTTCACATGATACGACACACCTGTTCATAACAACGTGGCACTAGTTAGGATGATACACAGCGCCACTTAGCGCTCAAAGACATGACATGTTGAATCCCGTTACCGCAGTAATTACACTACAGCACTCTTCAAACTAACACAGTAATGTTTACCCGTAGACGCACTCCGGCAAAGACCTACCAGTAAATGATTACTATCTACATATTATTTATATACAGTATACGTACTTCCTGTTTATAAATATATCATTAAACAATAAGGAAGTTGTAGTATATATTGTAAATATTTTTGTCGAAATACAGTATTTTTTTTTAATATCTCCGTCAACTTTTGAAAAGTTTAAATAAGAACTGTAACTTAATTTAAACTTAGTGATATTTATAGATCCAAATACAGTTAATGTGTAAATAACAGGTATTTATTTATCCATATTTAGAAAGTTACAATGTTGTTAACCAAAAATGGCCGAAGGAAAAAACCCTAAGGTTTACTGTTTTATATATATTTTTTTTTAATCTGTGATCACTGTTTATTGTTAATTATTTCGTTTAGAATACAGTAAACAAAAATAATTCTGTTTCGAAGGAAAATGGAGAAATAAATACTCGTATTTCTCTCAGTAGTACTTCCTTTACTTTAAACGTTATTTTTATTATTATCACACCGCCATTTTGTATCAGTTAGGGCTTATGATTAGTTATACTGATGGTAGGTCTCTGTTGCTACAGACCGTCTAGGTACCACCGCAGCGCATATTGCAATTGACACATAGTACTGTGCGGACATTACTGTGATCCGGTTTGAAGGACAGCTATCACTGGTGGTAGGTCTCTGTTACCAGAAACAGTGACAGTAGTGAAATTACTGAGGTAACAAGACATAAGGTCTTACGTTTTACAGCGACGAGCTCAATACGATGCAGTGTATATCATCCTAACTAGCGTCACATCGTTATGGGGAGGTCTCGTCAAGACAAGACCATTATTAGCTCTACTAGTATAAACGATCTAATAACGATATCGTGTAAATGATTAATTTTTTTTTTTTACTATTCAACGAAGCGATGAAACACGTTCACTAGATAGTAAGTGATACGCTTGCTTATAACAACGCAGCGCTAGTTAGGATAGTAAACACAACACCATTTAGTGGTCGCCGCTTTAAGATAATAGCATGTTGAATCTTGTTACACCAATAACTTCATTAGTTTACAGCGCCCTTCGAACCGGAACATACGAAAGTATGCAATCGATTTATCGGTACTTTTTTTATTATTTTGTCGTAAATATATTGTTGTATATTTTTAAGAAAGCAAAGATATTAAAAAAAAATCTAATGATGATGAGGAAGGAAGTTTTTGTATCTAGTCCATTTTAAAAAAAAAAAACTTAATGACATTAAATTTATAATAAATACTTCTTCGCTATAGTAATTTCAGACATCGTTTGATTAATAGATTCACTACGCCTGTTAACTTTAAGATGTACTGTATAAGAGACAAAGTATAGTTAAGAGAATGATAATATCCACTTATTTTTTTAATTACTATCATCATCAGCATCCTCCTGCAGCAGTCCACAGCTTCACATATATCTCTTGTTTATAATATTTTGTAGTAATAAATTATAGAATATAACCTGTTGTGGGTGTCCAAATCAACCTGACCTCCATGTGGTGTACCCTGCTAAACAGACGAGGCTCTGACTACTCACCAACCCGCTCTGGACCAGCGTGGTGAAGCTATGGCCCAATTCACCCTCAGTGAGCATCCTTGAGGGAGGCCCATGGCTAGCAGTGGGCGTTTTTGGACTGATAATATAAAAAAATCTCTTCCCGATTATAAACTATTATTTTTGGATCAAATCTTTACTTGTAGTCCGTAGACTAAATTAATCTATGGGTAACTATAAGAAAGGAATTCGCATAATATTCAGCTGCCTTAAACTCGGCGGAAGCGATAATCCTTTCAAATTTCAAGTCTCCAGGACTTACGGGTCCAGAGATATCGTGATGAGTTTCCTTATCATTATTTATAATTTTCTTCCAATTGCCAAAACTTCAAATTACCGAATCACGTATTAAAGTAAAAAAATAAGTTCCTTCCACTGACCTTTATAGATGTGATAAAGGGAAATTGATTTAACAAAAATGGCGGATGACGTCACAATTGCATTCTAAACGGTGATTAACCGGAATGGTACAAATCGCGTAAACTTTAAATGGCAGCGGTGACCTTGCGATTTCGTTACCAAAGTAACGAGCAACGAAAGGTTTATTTATAAACTATAAATAACTATATGTACGAAAATATTAAAAGTATTATAAAATTACTTAAAAATATCAGTTTTTTGTTTCTCTTTTATTTTTAACCAATCAACAGTTTTAATTATCTTTCAACGACTAACTTTTGCAACACATCCATCTTGATTTGAATTACTTGAATGTCAGTCTGCGCTTAATTAAAATAAAAAAAAAATGAAGATGTGGTATATACATATACATTTGTAATAGCTACCACTTAAGAATGTTTAGTTTGCAAGCCCCACGAGAGCATGTTTTATAACAACATACGTCAACCCCCGGCAGTCCGTTTACTAATTTCAATTCACCCTCCTCGCCCACGACGCTCGGCTCTAACACATAAGGAATTCGAAAAAAACCATTGTTCTGTAACAAAACGCATTAATAAAAATTCTATTCTAAATTCAAACGGCCCATTAACCGGTTCCCACGGCGGCCATGTTGATTCGTCCTCGGCCGCCATTGGCCGAGGCCTCGGGCTTAGAATTAGAATGTGTAGACCCCACCATTTGGCGAGCGGCAAATTATGTTGCCTTTTTTTTAAATAATGGGAGCAGCTGTTCGGCGCGTACGTTGTCATCGGCCAGTGACGACGGCGTTAGAAAGGAAAAAGGAAAAAATTACCACGTTCCTTTTTACGTACTATGGTACTTGACCACATTAATAATGCAATAAATGTTCAACATATTCAAACAATTTTTTTAATCAACTAGGCAACGGCACGAGCGAGACGTTCACCCGACGCTAAATGATACGCTAGTTAAGTTGACATCCAAAGCAGCTCATTGTGCTCATCGCCATGAGGCATCGTTACTTCAGTAATATCACTAACTACAGCGCCTTTCAAACCGGAACACAACGTTTGCATGCTCGTCGGCATAAATAAGAGCAGCGGTGGTAAGACGGTCTCCGACAACGGAGTAACTAGAGTTAAAGGCAACAGGAAACCACTCGTATCTATAATTATTAGTGTATCACACAAAACGTGTTAACCGCAGTGTGTCCAGATTAAAAAATACTTCTCCCATACACGGCATTAATTATCGTATACATTTGTATATTTTTTCCTCCGAGAACTATTAGTTTTGCCAGCAAAATGTCAGAATTACCATTTGATATAGTAATACCGTATCAATTATTACGAACCATATTTGTGATATGAGCGGCTGAAATGCCTACAGTGTAGTTTACCATATCCTGCTGATTGCTCATTAACGTTAACTACCTTTGTTTGTCTTTCCATATAACATATATAAATGAGAGGGAAAGAGTATCCTTTTATACATGAAACTAGGAGATTAAACATTACTTCAATACAATAGCTTTAGACTTGCTAAAGCATGTAGAATATAGAATTTTGGGGTACTTATCTATGGAAAGCAACACTTTTCCATTCATTCTACGAAATGACAAGACGAGTATAATCAGCTGATAGTAAGCGATACGTCTGCCTATAACAACGTAGGTAAGGTGATATATACAGCAACATATCGCATGAAACATATCCAATTTAATTTCCCAAGTAATTTCATTAGCTACAACGCCCTTCAAGACGGACTATAATATAACTTGCACAAATACTGCTTGGCGGCGGTAGTAGACGCTGCAGTGGTATCTAAACTGAAAAAGTCTGCTTATGACCTTTGACAGGAAAATCTGAATGTGATAACCAACCTTCAGTAGTCTTCGAAAACATTGATCACCGGTAGTGATGAATAAAATTAGTCGTGGTCTTGCTATTGCGCAAGAGGAAGACCAACACAGTTTCTAAGTAAGACCAAGACCACGATCGAACGGATAATACCACGATCAATAACAAAATTGCCTTGATATGCTTTGTTCTTATTCTAGCGTTACATATCACTGATCTCCGACTAGCGCCAATGAATCTTCTTCTTCTTGAAGTACCTCTATAACTAGCGTGGTACAGTTCTTTCTGTCTATGGTTCATCTGAATAATTTAGTCGCTCCAGGAGGATGAAGGTCATACGGAAAACAAGATGTATCCGGCCCAAGAATCAACCTCACCTTCCCGCGGTGCCTGCTGGATAACAGACGCGATTCTGGCGACTGAGCAATAGCGGTATAACCATAAACCCGGCCAGGGAACTGGCTGAATCAGACTTCAGCAGCCTTGAGGTATAAGTACTAAAAGGCTTGGTGCCGAAGGCAAAGGGAAACCACTATATTCCCTAGTATTCAGCATGGAAGTCCAAGTAATACCTCAAGTGCCGGACGCCACTCTAATATATTGACATATACGGTTGCACTAATAGTTTAACTATTACGCCATTTTGAATCATATTTTCTTACAATCGGCGCATTGCAATCGAAGAGTCCAAAGTCCAATTATGACGTCATAACACCAACTATTTCATTGCAACTCTTTTGTCCCCCATGAATCCTCTGTTTTGGCTTAAAATGGTTTTCCTTTCGATCATTTATTTAAACTTGGACGACAAGGACAACAAAAAAAAATCTATATCAATGCACTGGTATGTACTGTGCAATGATTACTGTGTTTCGGATTGGAAGGAGTTGTAGCTAGTGAAATTACTGGCGTAACGAGACAACATCCGACATCTCAAGGCGACTTGCGTAATGTGGTGCTGTGTATACCATTCTAATTAGCACCGCGTCGTCATGGGATCACTTATTATCAGGTGAACATCCCGCATATTAATCCGATTAATGTTTCGGCATACCCACATCGATTAGTCGATGCCGACATATTTTTTTAATATATCCTTTATTGCAACGTCTATATAAAAGCCTCGTTGTGTATGAATACAGATTTCCCAAAAAACAAAAACAATATCGCTACCTGTTCCCAATATTTCTATAGAACATTTCTGTTGTTATGCTGATGAAAAACTGGCGTTACATTTCAACAGCTAAAAATTTCGCCGGATACAGCTTCTGTCCTAAAATAGCTCTTATGTACGAGCTGGATCAAAATTTCTATTGTTTTTGATACCTTCTAAATACGTTTAAACAGATATATTTAAACTTGTTAGTTAAAATATTATTGAAGACAGACGCCTCTTCCAAAGATCCCCACATCAATCGATCTTGCGCTACCCGCATCGCGGGGCACTAGTTGTCCTTTGTAGGGTTCAAATGGGGGCTTAAGGCCATTTCCCACCACACTGGCCCAAGGTGAATTGGTGGGAACCAGTTTCGTCTCTTGATTAGCAGGTTGCACCACGAGCAGGTGAGGTCGGCTTGAGTCCTGTGAGTTGATCATTCATGACATATTTATTACTAGATTATTTCATATCAGAGATGTTCACCTAATAATAAGTGAGACACTTGCCCATAACGATATAGCATTATATGATTCACACTATACCACATTTCGCTCGTCGCTTTAAGACGCAATATCTTCAGTCTAGTTGCCACAGCAATGTCACTAGCTACAGCGCCCTTTAAACAGGAACACGGTAACGTTTGTACACTTCTGTTTATCGGCAGCAATAGGAGCTACTGTGTGTGTGTGTGTGTAGTGTGTTACATACTTAGACAGTTTTCAGTGACAGAGACCTACCACTAGTACTACGTTACTCTATCTTTTTTCTTAAGTACTAGAAAAGTTAATGTAAGTTTAACCTCCTTTTTTTATATAGACAATTAAATAAATATACGTTTTTTTTTAATGATAATAATGATGATAATTTTTTATTATTTTTAATCTACATTTGTTTTAGTTTACGCGCGCTGTCAAATTGACAGTTCGTTTATAATCTGTTGAAGTTCCTATGCTTTTAAGTGAATGCCTGCTGTCATCAGAATCAGCGAGGTTGTGTACGTTTTCTAATAGCAAATGTGATTATATGGGATGTAAGGGGTTCCGCACAACAACTCAGGGGACCCAAGCCAAGCTCACCTGCTCGTGGTGCAACCTGCTGATCAACAAACGAGGCTCTGGGTCCCACCAACCCGGATTAGGATACTGTTGTCCCATTCCTTCCATATGAACTCCTATAAACGTGGGGTTTTTTGTAGGAGCGCGATGTCCAGCAGTGGACGTCTATCGGCTGATTAAGAAGAAGAATAAAATGGGTTTCTGTTAGTACGTTAGGATTGAGAATATTGCGCAATAGTGCGTCCGCTGCGTTTCCTTGAGAGGGAAGATAACAAAAGGATACAAGTTAGGTAGTTGTTCACGTGTCGGCGGCTAAACAATCCGTTAGTTAATATTCAAGGTGGACGTGATTAGCGAAACGTCAAGGCGAGGCCCACCGGCTCGGCTCGGCTCGGCTCGGCTCGGCTCGGCTCCGCTTCGTGTTTTTGTTATGTATTAAGCCATTTTTTTTGTTAGGAGCGCGTTGTTTACACAACGAGCTATAAACGATAATAACATATTTCTCTTTGTTTCGCACTAAACATATAAGAAATTTTTTCTTATATGTTTAGTCTATTGTTTTGCTTTTTTTTTTAATATTAATAGCCTTAGTTAACGTTGAACACGTTGATAAAGAATGTTTTATTGAATTAATTAATATTTACTTCCGTAAGATTGACGTTACAACTTTTATATACACTTTCGTATATAATTATTCGCGTTAATGTTAATTTAATAACAATTAACGTCGTAGTAAAGAAATACTTTATTGTCTTATATGTTTTCGTAATATAGTATATTAGTATTTGTTTTAAGGAAAATGTTTTAGGTAATATTTACTTACAGGTCTAGTATCAAACAAAATTCATAATAAGAGTATAGTAGGTTTTGGCCTTTTTTTGTCACGGGAACCAATCCAAATTGATTTGGTCGTGGTGTATCCTGGTAATCAACAAACGAGGCTCTGGCTCACACCAATTGGACCAGCATGATGGAATATGGCGGAAATCCTCCCATATGAACCCCTACAAATGACTGTGTCTAGTGCTCCAAGCAGGAGCAACCGATGTGGGAATGTTTGGGGAAGGCCTATGTCCAGCAGTGGACATCTCTGGGCTGATGATTATGATGATGATGAGACTTATTTAATATTACTTTATATACAACAAACAAACTATCATTGAGTTTATTATTAGTTCATCTAAGTATAGTGCAAGTGAACTGATGATGAAATACGATAGTATAGATCAATTCTGTTTCATACATAAATTTTGTTTAAACCTATAAAAATCTAAATGTCTAGAAATAATATTATAAAGGTTTTCGTACATTTTCTTTTTATTTGACAAAGCGTCCATACGAATATAAGATACACTCGCCAATGACACGCTAATCAAGATGATACACATCACATTATGCTTGTCGCTTGGAGATGTAGTATTTTAAGTCTCGATACCAGAGTAATTTAAGCTCCAACACCATTCAAACCGGAAGACAGTAATGTAAATATAGGCGCTGCTTTACATCTACCAAGAGGGTATCTCTGAAGACCTACCACCAGTAGAGTGATTTTTTTTAGTATAAAACATTTTAAATATTGTTAAGTTTAAAAAGTTATTCATCTTCACTCCGTACAGTAAAGGGATGCTATTCTTCGCGGCATCCCTTTCAAGTCATGCTATGAAGCTAAACTGAAATATTTGCTCTATACAAAAATAGTACTGAAATAGTCCATATTATCATACTACTCGTACCCCATTTGTTCGTACTACGTTCATACTATGTTCCGCGGAACAATCATATTGTCTGCCGCTGCTCTTGTTAACATCAAAAATTCTATTACACAAAAAAAATCTTTATAATATTATGAGTATGAATGTGGTAATGCGGAAAGTAATTTCTTCGTATATGCGTTTTTTTATAATATTAACAAAGTTTTTCTAACGGACAGCGGTGTGTATGGAATAAGTTGAAAAGATCACATCTATAGTTACTCTTATTCTCTTTAACTAGTTAACTAGGGAAATTACTGAGATCCTTATTTATATTGAAAGTAGACAGCAGACAGCAGACAGTAGACTAGCGAGCAGTTCACGTGATGGAAAGTGATCACTGAAGTCCATAGACAGTTACAATACCTGAAAGATCACGGCTGCGTTGCTAACGTTTCTGGTAATAGTAGGCTGTTCTCCCTGTTCTTGGAGGTTTCCATATATCAAATAGACGAGCTGATTGTACGACCTGATCCACGAAGTGAAAAGTTTGTGTATATATGCCCTTATTATTTGAGGATGAAGTTTTATTAATAAGTACTCAAATTTATTAATACAACCTTCATATGATCATGCGGAACAGATTTCATACAATCTTCAATGAAACATTATTATATAGTGTTATCGTATAATGGTGACAATGCTGATGGTAGATCTTTGTTGAAGACTCTCTAGTTACCACCGCAACCCCTATACCAGCCACCGCCGATATCCAGCCGGCAAACAATAATGTTTAACATATTACTGTGTTCCGGTTTAAAAGGCTGTAGCTGATAAAATCACTGAAGCAACGAGACTAATTTCTTTTTTAATTAAGCAACGAGACGAGCGTCACCTTCACCTGATACCTGCCCATAACAATATGGCGCTAGTTAGAATGGTATACACTGAACCATATTGCGCTCATCGCCTTGACACATTAGTTGTTGAGTCTTAGCCAAGCTTATTGCTTACCATCGGGTTTCCCTGGTCTCGTGGATTTGACTAACAAAATAATTAAAAAGGTTTGTATAACTAAATGATTATCTATGCTTTTATTTTAACTTCCCCTAGTTCATAATTTCTTTAGATTTATGATTTATTTCAACCGTCAGGCAAAGAACAGTTAAAATTTTTCGGACTCCTTCAAAGAGGATCCGTTTATGGTTACATTCCAAAGTTGATCCTAGACGAGCGGAATTCCTGGAAAACGTGCACCTGGTATACAGCGAAAGAAGTGGTTTGACGCCGTAGAGGAGTGGGACGGGTTTAAATACCAACAGTGAAAAAGAACAGCTGAGGATCGAATTGCTTTTCTCAATCTGATCGCCAAACTTCAGGTTGGACAGGAAACAATCACTTTCCGATTTAATATCATATAGTTCATTCATCAATTTAAGACAGACCTTTGGAGAAGGTCTAGTTATCCAGCAGTGGACATCCATCGAATGATGAGTTGATATAAACAAATTTAAAGCGTAGATCGTGAAATTTTCCTCCTCTTTTGTGAAGGCGATTAATTTGTGAAACAGGCGGAAATGGTTTGAAGAGACTACAGGAAAATTGGTATTTATACCAGCCTTCGAATGGTGATGATGAAAACGGTAGCTGTATTACGCAGTTTAGTCGGAACCATGATCTAATGCACGTCGATTCTTCAAATTCCTATCGATGATTAATCGATGAGTTAAACTAAATTTACTATTGCATAGGTAGAATAATAAATATCATCTATTAGAAGTCAAGTCCTCGATAGAGCTAGAAACGGAGGCTGATGACAACCGTCATGCAAAGAAGGTTTCATTATTCGGTTACCTTTAGAGAGGATCCGTTTATAAGTTGCTAAGGTTGATCCTGGAGAGCAAAACTCCTGGTAAACGTGTACCTGGTAGGCGGAAGAAATGGTTTGACGGCATAAAGGAATGGACCGGGTTTAAATACCAGAAAAAGAATATCTGAGGATCGAATTGGTTTGCTCGATCTGATCACCATACTTCGATAGAACATCTAATGATGATGATGATTTGTTTGAAGGAATAATAAAATAAACCACTTTCAGTTTTCATGACAAGTGATTGATGAAGATCATATCCGGAAACAGTCTAGTAACATCGCAGCACCTCTTTCTTCTGCCTAATAATAGTGTGTAAAAATAAATATACTCCGAGTTGAAGGGCGCTGTAGTGAAAAAACTATAGTAACCATAGCCCTTCTCTGTTCCTTGCTTTGTATCTCATATAGTTAAGAAGTAAGCATTCTTTATATTTCTCTTCTATATCACTTCGTCATTGATATCATCAGTTAAGACTTGACTATCCTTGACAGTAGATTTTTTTTATAACGAAGCGACATTCACCTGATACCATAATAACGTGGCATTAGTTAAGATGGTATACATACATTGCGCTCATCGCCTTAAGACGTAACATATTGTCTCGTTACCACAGTAATTTTACTAGCTATCCTGGTAAATGATACGCTTGCCCATGACAACGTGGCACTAGTACGGTGATGTATATTCCATAATTATCCTCGTCGAATTCAGACATATGTTAAGTGTCATGATAATAATTGCAGCTACAACACCCTTTAAACCGGAACACAGTAATCTTTGCACTATCTAGACGGCTTCCGGCAATAGAGTCCTACCACAGGTATTGCGACCTTATCATATACCTTCTTCAATTTAATAATTAGGAAGGTACTAATTTTAAGAGCTAGTCTTACCTAACAAAACTGCTGTTGTTTGTATCCAATCAATAGTTTCAAAAACCATAATTTTTTTTTATTGAAAATAACAATTGTATCTTTCACTTTCACAATTTCACAAGTGGAAGTTTTCAGGTATTATTTTCAATGACCTTAGTCGGTTTCGTGAAAAGGACGCAAGCGACTAACACAACGCGAAACAGCATTGTCTT
This sequence comes from Troides oblongomaculatus, assembly GCA_029032895.1. Taxonomy (NCBI): domain Eukaryota; kingdom Metazoa; phylum Arthropoda; class Insecta; order Lepidoptera; family Papilionidae; genus Troides; species Troides oblongomaculatus. The sequence goes on from JARDWC010000435.1 coordinate 573,731, forward strand.
CATTTCCCCCGGCGCAGAGCTCACCTTGAAAAGCTATTTATTTTTCCTCATCAAACATGTCGCTGTTTTTTTTTTCGTTTTCCTATAATTAAATTATCCGCACACAACTGCTGTTCTAACAAGCTATTTTCATATAACGATAGCTAACAAAAAAATATAGCTTTTAATATACATTAAAATTTATACCACATTTCAACCAAATAAATCTGTTAGTCTTGTATGTTACTAGTAGTCCTCGGCCGCTAAGTTGTACTACCCCTGCAACTTCCTTTGGGGATGAGATTTTGTAAAATCCATTCATAGCTGAAATCTAGATGATATAAGCAATATCTTTACCAAATTTTGAGTGTTTACGTCTAATAGTTTCCGAGATTTCGTGATGATTCAATGAATATCTGGATTACATATGGATGAGGAAATCTTAGACTACTTGTGTTTATATATAGCTTCCATCTCTTTCTTTTATTTATGCTTCATGTCTGAAGGTTGGCTGTTATATACAAAAATAGTAGGTACCTCTTCCATTTAATAAGATCTTCGTAAGATGTGATGACTGTCCACTCCCGAATATTATGTAATCATGACTTCCGTCTGTCAGATACCATCCGATTTCACCTGCTAAACAATAGTGTGCAGACATTGCTGTGTTCTGGTTTGAAGAGCGTTGTAGCTACTGAACTTATTGTCGTAAGGATGTTTAACATATGTTTGAAGACGAAGAGGATAATTGTTCATTCATCATTCAAACTAGCGCCACGTTGTTATTTACCAGCTCATCATGATTAACATCGGTACATAAGGCATAACGTATCCAAGATATGTGATTTTTTGACAGGATCCAATTAATTGCCATCTAATGAAGGTTGACAATGATTATGAAAACATGAGTACTTGTAAAAAAACTCATGAATACAGAAATATCCTTCTTTGATTTTTTTACGAAGCAACTGTAGGAGCGAGACGGTTCAAACGATATATAATACGCTTGTTTATAATAACGTAGCACGTATCAGGGTGATATGTATACTAAGTCTCATACCAGATTACACTAGCTACAGCACCCTTCAAACTTGAACACAGTAATGTAAGTACATTACTCATACCCACCACGCCCAGCGACTAGAGAATGAAATTATTACTTCGAAAAATTCTAAGATATGAAAAGAGTACTGCTGTAATAGCGGTTAATAAAAAATATAGTTTAAATGAAACCTCTTTTTGTCCGAAGACACGGTCGCTGCATTGTTTATAAAAAAAAAAGCTGTGAAGACTTCCACAGTGTATGGACATCAGCAGCGCACCGCAGGGCCTCTAATTACGAGCATGCTCCGCTGCAGGGGAGGCTACACGCCGGCAGCACTTTATTACTATATGCCGGAATCTAGGTTGAGTGCTTTCAAAATTTCGTTGCCAAAGATTATTTTTTTCCCATTCATATATCGCGCACCTGAAAAAGTTGAGGCGTATTTTTCACAACTTTCTTTAAAACATGACCATGTTTTTTTTTTAATCACTACACGCTTTAACTTTTGCTAAACTCGAATGTACTTAAACCTTTTGAAAATGATATGATTACTAGTCTCCGTTGCCGGAGACCGTCTAGGTACCACTTCAACTTCTATCCCTACCACCAAACAATAGTATATAATAGAATTAATAAGGAAGTAGATGGTGTGAATTATAGGAGGAGTATGAAGGTGAGGATGAAGATGGGAATGGGTTATGACGGAGAGGACAAATCCTGTAACTCTTTTTAGGAAAAATATATTTTTAAACCTTTCACAACAAAGACAACCATTTCCTCCTAAAATTCTTTTATTATAACGAAGAGGATTCTTGAAAAAATTCAATAGATCCTCATTAAAAGGAAGAAGAGGAATCAGCATAAATTCTATTGTGCAAATGTTACTGTTTCGGTTAGAATTGCGTTGTAGTTAGTAAAATTACTGTGGTAACGAGATTTAACATCTCAAAGCGACGAATACAATGTGGTGCTGTGTATCATCCTAACTAGCGTCACATCACGGACAGGCGTATTACTTACCATCAGAGAATATGAAATATATTAGTATGCTACCACTTGGCAACTCCAATCCAATCCAATCAGCCGGAAAACGTCCACTGCTGGACAAAGGCCTCCCCCAAAGATTTCCACTCAGACCGGTCCTGGGCCACCCGCATCCAATGGTTGCCAGCGACCGTGGATACTACAATATAGCGTTTTATTAAAGAATACTTCGATTTGCGTTATATATTGTCAAAATATATTTATTGAAGCTCACTTCCGCAGAGTCCAGCGTCGGAATCGGATAGCAGCTCGGTGTCGGGGGCGAAGAGCCCCGCCGGCGCCCCGCCCATACTGCAGCAGATGCTGCAACTGCAGCTGCAGGCGCAGACACCGCAGGCCATTGCACAGGTACACCACACACATCCTAACCACACCAATTAAATGATAGGAGAGAATCCTCTTTGTTTAATAATTAAAAAAAAATCTGATCATCTGTCTACTTAATAACAAGATTATCTAAACATATCAAAAAAAAAAACTTTCGTCTATAAAAAACTTAAATTCCATTCTTGTCTTTACTTTAATGCTTACCGGTTTGGTAAAGGCTTACTAATTCATTGATTAGTAATCATTAATATTTTCAATACAATCTAAACTTTATTACTGTAGTAATTATAATCATGTACTTTTAGATTTATTGTTCTTAATTATGAAATAATGGAACTGAGATTACACATCCTGTTAATCTTTATATTAACTCTCTAAACAACAGTACTGATGTTAATCTTTTCATTCCTATCTAATAATGATCCTCATATATTAAAGTATTAAATACTGTAAAGGAAAGAAAAGAATTATCAATATGAAAATTATCTCTCTTTTGATACACTTCCAATCGTAAATACATATTTACTAACCGCTGTTTCGAAATTATCCGCAATGAATAAGTATTGCTGATAACGTTATTTTAATTGGGTTATTTCATACTTATCACTTGACAGTAAACTGTTGTCCAGATATGATCCTCCTCATTCATTTTTTATTTAGATTTAGATTAATACTGAGTATAAATGAATAACACTCCAAATAAAGATTAGCGCAGCACAGTTAAGAGATAGGATATTATAAAAGGGAAAGAGACGATAAAGTTATCACAGATAATAAAAGTTACAAATATGTTGTAATTACTAGATTTGCTATAATTGATTTTAATGAAGAATTGCTATCGAAATGTATAACAGAAAGTAAGGGCGATACAGTCTAAGCAAAATTTAGAGGAGATAACTTTGAACATTACACCAAGTCTGATTCTGAACGTCTACTCGCAGCCGGCGTGTGGTAATTAAAAGACCGCAAAGCCTCATATCCCGAAGTGTCTACCAGGATTCTGTCATTTACGCAAAACATATGACGGAGCACAAAGCATTAATGCAAATACTTAGGCACTCGCATTTCTAACCCTTCTTTGTCTGATGACACGTATGAACAGAGAGGGTACGCCAGTGTCTGAGGAAAAAGAGTTGAATCAGAAAGTGGCATTAGCACGACTTTTGATTCAGCGTCAGAGCATCCGCGTGAAAGAACTGTGTGCCGTTTCATTAAATGTTTTGATCCACTCGCCGTATCGCCGCGATTGGCCACTCGAACGTGCGCCCTTGTACTTTGTTAATGTTTCCTTTGTGGAATAACGGAACCTTTGCTTCAACACATGAAAATTAAAATTTACACATCCTCTTTTTTACCGCTGATGTAAATTCATTGCTAAAAGATACAATGACTTTGTACGACTAACCAAGAATCGTCTCTGCTCCGGAGAAATGTTTAAGGCAAACCTTTTAGAAGTCATTATCGACATTTTATTTTAGCTTCAGTATTTAGAAAAATTAATACTACATTTACTTCACAACAAAAAATTAATTCCTATGTGCCTACATCCAACTGTACACGTCTATTGGCTGTTGATGATGATGAAGCTGTGCTAGATAAATTAAGATGTACCCTTCGCCATTTTATCTTCAGTGCTTCTTTCAGTTTTTGACATTAATAAACAGCTAATGTAAAACAATATTTATATTAGATGGACCACTTGATTATGATCCAACCTAATAGAAATTTATCTTAAAGAATTTTGTTCGAGTGGAGTTTGTATTATAATTCCTACTGAATCATGGATGTAAATGTAGCCATCAATAAACGCAATAACTATGTAGTATTGTATTTAAGGTATAATGAATATTGTAAAGAAACCACGACAATTACGGGTGTTGCAGTTCCAGCAGATGTTGGCGGCGCTGGCAGCATTGGGTAGCGGGCTGGTGCCGCCCCCGCTGCCCCAGGCGTGGCTCATACAGCGGCTCGCGCAGACGAGGCAGCATCCCGACAGGTATGTACCATTAATATAATAATATACTCATAAACCCTAAAATGATTTTTATTAAAGCAATACTATTACTCCATACCTAAGTTGTGGATCTAACGTACCGATTATCACTGAGGAACATTCCCGAAGCAAATTTTGGAATGATATTAGGCACTTCAATTTCAACGGGATGTAAGAGAAGTTTAGTTATTGATAGAGTTTCTTCAGACTCTAGTCTAGCACTATCATCATCATCATCATCATCATCATCTGCCGATATCATCATTGCTGGACATAGGCCTCCTCCAAAGATCTCCACATCAAGGGTCCCGCGTTGCTTGAATCCAGTGATCTAGCTATTGTTCATTTATCATCTTAAGAAAATTAGACTCAATTGGATGATCTCGATGGATCTTTGTTACTTAAAGTCAGGTCATCGTTGATAAAATAGATATAATAGAGATAATAAAATGTATCGATACAATGATTATCTTACCATTGACGATATTACCTAGGTTCTCTGTGAACGATAGTTATTGATAGAGATCCAAATGTAAACAAAATATACCCCAGAGAGTTTGAAAAACTTTGGACTGGCTAGAATTGTACCAAAAGGATAAGGATTCATTAACATCTCATTAATTTTTGTAGATCTCTGATGCTGGAGACAGTCTGGAAGGGTACAAGAGCATTGTCTATATCTACCTTAAACTTGTAGGGTGCAAATAGTAGTGAGGTTGAAGCAAATTATAAATTTCTGATATTATATAACGAAAGTTACATTATACGTCTCAAGGCTCACACCCCTTTTGGTATTAGTGTATATCATCCTAACTAGATCTTCATTTACGAGTAGACTTATCACTTAACATCAGGTCCTGTTCCCGTCAGTCTCGTCAGTTCGTAGAACAAAATAAAAATCATCTTATTTCCTCTCCTTTTCTTTTGCTGTTATCAAATACTTTCGTTTATACTCTCTGCATTACACTGTTCTATCTTCTTTGTTATTAGATTTTTCTAACATTTCATCATCGTCATCATGTCTGTTATCAAATTATTAGAAACGATCAGCTGATTGATGTTGTCCAGTTTCACCTCGGCACTGACAGCGACGATTAATAACGATGACTGGTACACATCTGTCATCGGTTCAAAGCGAGCGCCGCAGTCACTGCTAAACGAGTGTTTTAAAAATCAGCATTAATCATTGAACGTACAGATGACGTCATTAAATTTTTTTATCACCAACAGGACGTTCACGTGATGGCAAGTGATACACCTGCCGATAACAACGTGGCTATAGTTAGGATGATATACACAGTACATCACTGTGCTCATCGAATTGGATACATCGCTGTGGAGATCTTTAAGGAAGCCCTGTGTCCAGCAGTAGACGTTTGTCGGTTGATGATGATACAGCATACCATTGTGTCCGCCGATTTGAGTTAAGTTATTCCATCGCGTTACTGCAGTAATTTAACTAGCTAAAACGAGCTTCAAACCGGTATACTAAAGTTTTTAAACTACTGTCCGTCGGTAAGTGATATACCTGCTCATAACGCTAGTCAGGATGATACACACAGCACAATACTGCGCTCATCGCCTGAGGCATTTGTCTCGTTACCCCAGTAATTCCGACCTTCAAACCGGAACACAGTAACCTTTGGACATTACTGTTTGTTGGCTCCAACAGGCGCTCCGTTGGTATCAACCTAGACGGCCTCCGGTAACAGAGATCTACCACCAGTAATACCAAAATAGTTAACTATATATTAATATATGAAGAAGTGTGTAAGAGTCCCCGCAAAGTAACTTAGGGGATCCAAGCGAACCTCACCAGCTCGTGGTGGACCCTGGTAATCAACAAAGATGCTTTGGCTCGCACCAACCCACATTGGGCCGGCGTGGTGGGAAATGGCGCAAAACCCACAAATGTCTCCCTACCCTATCGATGTTGGAATCTTTGGGAGGCCGATATTCAGCAGTTAGTATCAGCTCATTATGATGATGATGAAGAAAAAGCTTTGTATATCTTTTAAGCAAATATAGGATCGGATTTTTTTCTTTTTGATGCTTAAAAAATATTGTTTTAAAACGACGGTTTGAAGAGTACATGACTATGAAGAGAAAAAAGAACATTTAAAAAGAGGTCGTAATATATAAAGATATGCATACAATTCACATTTATAATTGGCCTCCATTTTCTTTCCTAAGCTTCATAATGATAGTCCACAACTAGTTGTATGGTCAAGCACATGGTTACATTGTAAGGTGAGGGGGGGCAATTATGGTCGATGACTTCAGCAGATGCGCACGGGTATAAAGGCATTGCTCCTTACGAATTCACTCGTTAGACATTTGAAATTCGAATTCGCGTCCGTAATACGTCCAGTTTCAAATGACACATTCCGAATGGATTCCGGAATATTTTAAGTGTTTTTTTTTTATTATTGATATTTATTATGTGCCAGGACCCAAAATAAAAATGTTAAAGAGAGTTAAATATATGCCAATTTTTTTTTTTAGTGTCATTGTTATTTGTTAAATAATATTTATATGTTGTGATGATTATAGACAATAATTAATTATAGCTTAATTATCAGTTATTATTAGTAATTACTTGATTATATTTAATGATAATATAATCAAAACTGTAGCTATCACTTTGATTTGTTTTATTATTATAAAATCTTTTTTTAGTACTCCAGTTAATGGTGAGTATTACGCCTACCCAAAACAACCAGGCGATAGGATAATACACTGCACCACATTACACTCCTCGCCTTATGACCTGAGACTCGTTACCTCAGTAATTACACTATCTACAACGACCATCAACTTGGTCTCCAGCAACAAAGACTTAAAGATTTATTACCATAAGAGTGTTACTTACCAGCAACTTCAGTCATAGATTTTATATAAATATGAATAAAGTATAGAACGTCTGAGAGCTAGAAACCTGACCCCTGGCTTATTTCTTATTTCATATTCGCATGAATAAAAATATAAAACCTCATTCATTAATTCAGATCACTTGCGTACTGGTGTATCGGTTTGTATAAATAAAGATGAATCCTTGAAACTCTGAATCAGTTCAGTCGCAGGGCTGCATCTAGATTTTATTTCAACGCTATCCCGTTCCGTAACGTATCTAACAATACGTATTTTTTAAAGTACAGTCAAACCTAATTTTTTTTTAATCTAGTAAACGATAACTTTATAAGAGACCTATGTTCAGTAGTACGAAACCCATCGCTTGTCGTAAACTTCCTCCAAAGATTCCCACCTCAATCGAGTAAGGATATATCAGGGGATTTGGGCTATTTCCCACCACTCTGAGCTCATGCGGATTGGTGGGAGCCAGACCCTCGTTTGTTCATTAGCAGAGTGCACCGCGAGCTGGTGAGGTTCGCATGGATCTCTTGAGTTATAGGTCGTTCACTCGATGGTAACTATCACGCATGCTCATAGTAGTTAAACGCTGGTTAATATGATATATATTACAGTCTTGTTATCCCATTAATATAATAGACCTGATGGCTACATATATAATATATATACCATCATCATCACTAGCGTCCACTGCTAGACATAGGCCTCCCCCCAAAGATCTCTATATATATTTACAATTTAGGAGAGATTTTAGCATCTATTTTATATTACTATGCATTTAGACTTATGTTATTAACTCCCTAGAGGTAGGTCTCTGCTGCCGGAGGCCGTCTAGGTACCACCGCAGCTCTTATTTCTACCGCCGGACAGTAATTTACAAGCATTAGTATTCCGGTTTGAAGCGCGCTGTGGCTAGTTAAATTACTGCGGTAACACGACTGAATATCGCAATAATCAAATCGACGAGCAGTGTGGTGCTGTACCATCATCATTATCAGCCGATAGACGTCCATAGCTGGACATAGGCCTCCCCTAAAGAGTTTGCTTCTTATATTAAAGCGACGAACAGTGTGGTTCTGTGTATTACTTACCATCAGGTGAACGATTCGTTTGTTTGTCGAATACAAATTTATCTAAGCATGTATAGAATACAAAGACATTTTTAATACTAAAATCATGTAAATCCTATGGCTCTTATCAATCAATATCAGTTTATAGTCATGACATAAATTATCGAAGAACCTAAGTCTAGCGCGTTGTTTAATTATACGATTTACACCATCAGCAACTTGTACATATTCCCATGAAAATTAATGGTTAAAACTAAACTAATCACACGGTAGACTAAGTTAGAGCTGGAATTTGTTCGATTGCCATAAGTAATAATATCATAGGAGATTGCTGGTAGGTTTATTATTGCCGGAGACCGTTTAGTTACCACCGCAGCTACTATTTCTACTAACCTATGTGTAAATATTACCGTCTTCCGGTTCCGTTAGCTGGTGAAATTGCTAAAGAAATAATACTTAATATGTTATATCTCTCTAGGAGACGATCACAATGTTGTGCTGTATACATCATCCTAACTAACACCACATTATCATGGGTATTGTTATCAGGTGAACATCTCGCTCGTCCCTTAAAGGAATGACTATGTCCAGCAGTGGACAGCCTTTCGGTCCATAGATGATACACAAACGGTTATTATTTAAAACATAAACACCACGTTAAAATATTCTCAGCGAGTCTGTTGCGTATAAACTATGCATCCATTGTGTACTAAATCTAGTTGTTGACCTTCCGAACCCTGGGTTTGAGTGCTATTTTATTATGCAGACCTAGCCCTAGTTCGCAATACACGAAACTAGATGCAGCCCGTGTTTGTCCTCGTGAGAACCGGTTACAACCGGTCCGGACCGGTCTCAACTGTCACCTATGCCAACCTGAATCGATTGAGTGAATAATCGACAGCTTTCAAATGTGGCTTCCTTGTTAAAAATATAGTTTAATGAGCAATTTTCATGTATTTCAATGGATATATGATTTATGACGTCATTATAGTTACTGGTGGTAGGTCTCTGTTGCTGGAGACCATTTGCGCATCGCCGCAGCTCCTATTGCAGCCGACAAATAGCATTGTGCAAATATAACTCTATTCCGGTTTGAAAGGTGTAGTTAGTGAATTCACCAAAGTAACGAGACAGCATTTTGAAGATTGATAGCTGTTATACCTTGAATATGTGTTTTATCTTGCCGGAAGTTAAGCCGCCATTTAATGAATTAACCAATCATTAAGCACCGTCCATAGTTATCATTATCAGCCGATAGACGTCCACTGCTGGACATAGGCCTCCCCCAAAGATCTCTTCATCGATTGATTTTGCGCTGCCTGCATCCAGCTGCTTCCCGCAACCTTCACCAGATCGTTGGACCACCTGGTGGAGGGCCTGCTAACAATACGTCTACCGGTACGCGGTCGCCATTCGAGGACTTTGATGCCCCAAGGACCTTACTGGCTGTCAGTCTTTCGAGCGATATGTCCTGCCCATTGCGACTTCCATAATCAATGTACTAAAATTCGAACCTGACTTTTTTAATATAATGTCCGACCTTAGAATTATTTATAGCCTTTTACATATCATACATGTCGAATATGTTAATTTAATCATCACTCGCTGTGTGTTTGTGTAACGGAAACAAAAAATAGTTGTAAACCAATCGACACAGTTTGAAAACAGTATATTAATTATAATATCAATGGTTGGGTAGACAAGGACGGCAGCAGCTCACACGTATGCCGGCGAACGCACCGATTTGAAATTTAAATGCATCACCCCGCGCTGCATTGTTCCGTCGTTTCGTTGCAACTGGGTCGCCGATTCGTGTGACACACTGATTTTACTTTTCACGATCGCTTTTATATTACACTACATCGACACGCGGTGTATATCCATCATCATCATCATCAGCCGGCCACGTCTATCGGTCCCGCGCTGCCTGCAGGCAGCTAACAAAATGGACAGTAAAGGTCGTTAGTAAGGGTTCGTACCGTATGAACCCTTACAAACAAAATAATTTCTCTGATCAACATCATCAGATGATAGACGTCCATTGCTGGACATACAGGCCTTATGGGGAACCATTTATACTGTTGGAAATACCACGAAAACGCTTGGTAGACTTCCACTGGCCTCTCCCAAAGATTCCCACATAGATCAAGTAGGGATTCATATGGGGTGATTTTGGCTATTTCCCACCATACCGGCCCAATCCGAGTTGGTTGGAGTCAGAGCCTCGTTCGTTGCTTGGCACACTACACCTGTTACATGTGTACATATTCACAACCCAAAGATCCGCGTTATACTGTCAAAATCTTTTTCAAAAGGATTCAGCTCGTATGAGAACAGCAAAGGAGTGGAACGACTTGCCCGCGTCGGTGTCTTCAAGAAAATAGTGAATAGACTGTTACTAGATTAGTGATCTTTATCACCATTCAACATAAGGTGGGTTCGAGATCAAGCTCCAAACTTGTCAATATAAAAATAAGGACCTTCAAAATCTTCTGTATGAAGTAGGATGAATATTGCAAATTTCTCACACCTTATATTTCTTCTGCCAAAGAAATGCTTGCGCATTGTATATATAAAAACCGTTATCATCTATCAAATTACCTTGGTAATGAGGTATATTTATCCACATTTTTTAATCCAAGATTTCTGTTACCGGAGACTATTTAACTAAGTAACACCGCAGCTCTTTTTTGCCACTGAAAAGGAGTGGGCAACCATTACTGTGTTCGGTTTGGAACGGTGCTGTACTTAGTAATATTACTGGGTAATAAGACTTTATATCTTATGTGGCAAGGGGACGAGCACGGTGTGGTGCAGTGTACATCATCCTAACTAGCGCCACGTTGTTATAGTCAGACGTCATCACTTACCAAACGATGAACGTAACCAGTGTATGTCCTAATTAGCGCCATATTGGTTTGGACAGATGTATCATTCACCATCAGGTGAACTTCCCGCTCGCCGCCATTGCTTCAAGTAACTAAGTTGTTTTACTTCATAAAGTAACTTTTAAATTCAAGTAATATAGCGCAAGGCATACTAGATCGTCAGGCCACCTACCCGGTGGTCCGACGATCTGGTGAAGGTTGCGAGAAACAGCTGTTTGCGGGCAGCGCAGGATCGATCGATGTGGAGATCTTTGGAAGAGGACTATGTCCAGCAGTGGACGTCTGTCGAGTGATAATGATGATGATGATGATGAGTGCGACGCATGTTCGACTCCAATAGTAGAGATTAATCAGTTTAAGTTAAGTTTTTCCGGACCCATTAGGATAGCCATCGTCTTAACTTTACTGTGAACTTATGTGAGTTGAATAATTATGAGAGCCACACAATATATTCATCATTACCCTCAGCCGATAGACGTCCGCGTCTTCACATTGCCTCTCTAAAGATATATATTATATGTATATATACATAAGAGTATGGGGTCCCGCCCAACATCTTACGGATCCCAAGTCAACCTCTCCTTCATACAGTGTACCTTGCTGAATAACATACAAGGCTCTGACCACCCGCCAACTGCCACTCTCCCAGCGTGCTGGGTTACGGCTCTATTCCCCTCAATGACCTCCACGATGTGAAGATTTTTACAGAAGGCCTATGTCCAGTCTGTAGGCTGCTGTCTGACAAATGATACATAAGAGATATCCATAGATTTATTGCCTCATCACGAGATCTCCGTAACCATTAGAAGTAAACACTTCGAATTTGTTAGAGATATTACTCCTGCCAATTAGGTCAGATAAGTCAGCTGTTCAGCTGAGAATTAATTTACCAAATTATTTACCCCTAGGGAGTTGCAAGATGACATGACCCGTATCCCGGTAAGAGGGGAAGGAACAGCGAATACATCTATAACCTAAATGTAGATAACATTTAAATATCCTGTTAAGAAAATTTGAAACGTACTAGAATACGATTATACTAACTTAAGGTCATTCGATTGAGATTGTTATGACGCTAGGTCTCAATCGATTCTACGAAGCGATGCGAACGGTAGGCAAAACAAGTTTTTGCTCCCCAACTGTAAGGCGAAGCGATATGGAAATGCTTACAATGCTTAAAACAGATGTTGCGACGGGAGCGCAATCAGAGCGGCTCAGTATACAAAACTGCACGTGTACAAAACGCATTACGACTCTGAACCTCCTCCGCCCTCACCTCAGCCGGATTCCCTCACCCTCCCCCGGCCGCGCCGTGTCCTCAAAGCGGATGCGCCGACAATCTAAGATCCGACGGAGGGAACCGTGTTTGGGATAAATAACGTTCGCGCACTCCTTTTGCATGAACGATCGAGAGAGAAAGCACAATCGACTGATACGATCACCATGCTTCACATTTTATTTTAAGGATGAATATTTTTTTAATCAACCCCCCATTAACTCGAACTCTTCTGTCATATTTATTAGACACAGACTACATACTATGCAAACATTACTGTATTCCAATTTGAAGGGCGCTGTAGTTAATAAATAATAATATTATAATAGCGAATAGACTGGTATATCTGAAGCATCTGAATTGTTCCGCCGAACCAGAGACAGATAGGACTGAATCACGCTGATCGCCTACCTTCATTAGTTGGAGAGGCACTTCAAGAAGAAGAAGAAGTGGTTAAAAAAATAACTGAGAAAGCGAGGCTATATATACCTCGTTATCATCATCAGCCGATAAACGTCCACGACTGGATATAGGTCTCGCCCAAAAATCTTTACATCGATCGGTCCTGCGCTGCAGTCAGTATGCCTTCTGGCGCCGCAGGGCATTAGGGCTCGTTGTATGTAGGGGTTGATATGGGGGGATTTTCAGTCAGGCCAATATCTTATCTAGAAGACGAATCCCTACCAAATCTCAATTCACCAGGCCTTATGGGTCCAGAGATATCGCTATGAGTCTCTATATAAGTAGAAATCTCTAATAAGTACAAAATAAGTTATAGTTATGTTTTTTAATCTACCAAACGACGGAACGAGTGAGAGGTACACCTGATATAAAGTGACGCGCCTGTTTATAACAACGTGGCGCTACTTAAGATGGTATACATAGAATTACATTGTGCTCGTCGTCTTATGACTTAAAGTGTTGTCTCGTTACCCCAGTAATTTAACCAGCTACAGCGCCCTTCAAACCGGAACGTAGTAATGTTTGCGGACTACTGTTTGGCGGCAGAAATAAGCGGTGGCGCATTCGGCATTAGATCTCTACCTCACCCGTAGTAATATTTCTCTTATGTTCTAGATCTTAGTGAACACAACTTTAAATTTTCTTTCTGTGTAGGTTAGGGTTGGCACACAGCTACGTCTCTCGAATCAGCGTTAACCCACTTACACTGTGTTATACAGATTTAAATCACACAAAACTCACAATGTCGGACTTGAAGAAAGTTTTCATTCAACAATTTTTAGCTTGTTAAAGCTTTTATACGACATCGAACTTTTCAACAGATCTTTTATTAAGTTTTATACAACAGATGTAGAATTTGAGTCGCAAGTTGGGAAAAATTAAAATTTTTTTTTTTATTTATGTGAATCTGATCTTTTATTGTTGATAAATTTCTGTTGCTGAAGACCATCTAAGTAATACTATATCTATCATACTTCTGACGCTGAACAGTACCGTGAAACCATTACTGATTTCCTGTTTGAAGGATGTTTCAGTCTGTGACTTTACTGGCAGAAACATGTCCTCATGCGACGAGCATAATATGGTGCAGTGTACGTCATCCTAACTAGCGTCTAGTTGTCACGAGCGAGAGTACTATCAGGTGAACGTTTCACTCGTCTCATTACTTTGTATAATCATAATATTGAAATACTAGTATCTACTTTGTATTGATCAGTAACCCAGTTTTTTTTTAATATTCCTCAAAGCGACTATGACAAGACTCAACCAGTAAGAGCTAAGGATGATGATAACAATATGGAGCTAGTTATGATAATATATCGTGTAAGTGGCCCCGCAAAACAACTCATAGCTTCCAATCCTGCTCAAGCTGCACCCTGCTAACTAGCATAGGGCCCACCTGATGGGAAATGGCTCAATCCCTCCCATATGAACCCTTACAAACACCGACTCCTGGTGCCCGTTGGTACCAGCGGCCATGCTGGTCACAAGAAGCCGATGGATGCGGATACCGTAGTAGCGATATGGAGATTGCAGGAAGCCTATGGTCAGTAGTAGACGTCTATCGGCTGATGATTAATTACGATGATATACACTACCAATTATTACTAAGTGTAACTAACATTTGTATACAGAAAAAAAACTATAATCTTTGAATTACTTTAACATGTTAATTGCTATTTATTAAAAAAAAATCAAGACAGTCTTATAGAAACGTTTATAGTGTGGTCACCCTATCCAATATACACCCACTTATAGGTAAGAAAGCCAGCAGCGACGAGACGTTCTCCATATTGTTGAATTAAATCGAATGTGACACTGATAAAGTGCTTACAGTACACTTTACATCTCTATACATAAGACATATTGAATACCCCAATAGCTTAGCGGCTTTATATTGCAGAAGTCACTCGTTTGATTCCGGCACCACATCCGATCAAGTTTAGATGAAACTAGCATTTCGAATAGAATAACCACTACCATGATACATTGACTGCATCTGGCACGAAAGCCCCTGGTTCGATTCCGTGGTGAATAGAAAACACTACCATCACCCCAACTCCGCAGTGGTAGAGTATTTTCGAACCATCTCATACCATCATAACATATATCTTCCATAACAGCATTCAGTTCAGTTATTGAAACATCATCATCAGCACAAATCCAATGCTGTGCAGCCATAAACTGTAGTATACAAAAACTACCGTGTTCCGGTTTAAAAGGCGTTAACGCGGGACTTAACGTATGTCTCAAAGCGGCGAGCATAATACGGCGCAGTGTATATCCTCTTACCATCAAGTAAACATCTTCCTCGGCTCGTAGCTTCATAGATTAAAAGTAATTATGGGCCATAAAGATCTCCCATCAGTCCAGCGTTGCCCGCCGCGGCTAGTACTAGAGCACCAGTACCTAGTACCTGGTCTTCCTTTGTGGAGAGTGAAGCAATATATACAAACTATTTCACCTTCCATCGTCAGCACCGAGCCGCGAGTTACAACAAGCGATATGGAAACGATACGACAACGAACAAGTGGCTATATTCTGAAGTTACATTTTGTAATAAAAAAAGTTTAACTTAAGTCTTTTTAACTTAATTTATAATAACAAATTAAGAAGTTACTAAAACGCCGAATCATTTAAACTTTTTTTTTTTTGATGTCGATCTATGACGACTACCATTCAGCCACGTTGTACCACTGAGAAGAATTTTGTAATTTTTTTTTTCTCCAATTTAAAAAAGGAATTTTTGTCAATCTGATCGTCAAACCTCAGTTTGAGGAGGAGCACCTGATGAATGAATAAATAAAAAAAAAATTAAATAATGATAAATCATCATTACCGTCCATTATTTATTGCTGGATATTAACGTCACAAACGTTTAGAGAATTTCTATACTTCGCTGGCCACGCGTGGGCAAGTTCGCTGGTAACTATTACAGGGAAAGTTGCTCTTTTCCTTTAGCTATTACCTCTTTAGTAGCCTTTTACGACCGACTATAGCGTGGGGAAACGTAACAACGCAACGTCTAACCAAAAATTATTATCAGAAACAATATAAATTTCCCTTATTATACTAAATAATTCAACTTTAGAATAATATAACAATCGTACGTATTAAGTATTTATACGTAACATTTTTTTTGTTACTGATAATTGATTTTAAATGTATGAGAGAATCCTGCTAATCCTGCTAATCAACAAACGAGGCTCTGGCACCCACCAACCGGCATTGGGCCGGTGAGAAAGGGCCCAAATGGCCCAAATGCCCCATATGAACCCCTACCAACGACGACTGTTAATGCCGGTACCGGAGGTCATGCTGACCAGGTCGCGGCAAACCGCTGGATGTCAGCAGCGCAGGGCCGATGGATCTTTGAGAGAAACCCATGTCCAGTAGTGAACGTCTATCGGCTGGTGATAAGTATCATCACAACACCCTCGCCGCGACATACAATGTTGAGTTTCGTTACTCCAGTAATTACACTAGCTACAACGCCATTCAAACCGGAACACAGTAATGTTTGCACAGTACTGTTTGCATAGTATTTTACTGTAATAGGAGCTGCGGTGTATTTAAACGGTCTCTTGCAACAGAAACCTATCACCCTGCAGTCGACCAGCAGTGGACGTATATGAGCTCATGATGATGAGGAGAATGTTTATCGTTTCGTTAAAGGCTCTTTGGTGTTTGACGCAGCAGTCGTACAAATGTTAATATCGTTTCGTCGATCGGAAACGCCTGCACAGTGCTTGCGTCAAGATAGCGCCGCGCGGGCCGGGGCTCCGTCTGACGGGGCTTCGCTATTCATTACTATTGGAACGTTCGAGACGGGCGCGGCCTGCGAACAGGTGGAAACGCTGAAGACATTGTGGGTACCGCAGACTGTACGCGCCGGTGTCCGCCCGTACCTGTATTGTGAGCGAATCGAGAATACCATTGTCTAAATCGAGAACAAATAGTACACCAGGTATATGTGGCACGAAAACCCTATTCAACCGGTTTAATAGAGATTTGAGACGTGCTAATATGGCATAGGTATAGTTATGACATGCCCATCTGATTGTACACTCTGCAACATACAAACAGTACAGTGAGGTCGACTGTATTCATTTTATAAATTAGGTCCCACTGATGGGATTTAGAGCGTTCTCTCACAAGGAAACATAACACCATTTATCTATCATCATAACCAAGTGGGAGTGGGACATCTCTATATAATTATATGTTTATATGCACACTTGTACTCTTGCAACTGGAACCAGGTAGCACAGGATCTATCGATGTGGAAAAATTAGGGAGAGGTTTTTTTTATTGCGGGGTAAATCTTTTCAAAACATACCTTGCTTTTGGGGGGAAGATAAGATTATGTGAGGCTTCTACCAACTAAAACACCCGCGCTGGTCTCCTTCGGTGCATTAGGAAGGGCTCCGGGATTTCCTACGGAACGCACGGCAAAGCCCTCCTTAGCACCCACGCTGTGCTACGGTAAATACAAGACAAGCATGCGTTTGTCGTCCATTGAAGACTCGCTTATTGATCTCTGAGGGCCCCCACTTTCAAAGCCCACGAACCCGAGGACCCTTTTAGTCGCCTTGTACGACAGACAAGGAATACCTTAGTTCTATTCTTAATAATCCGAGATCACAGGGCTTTAGGGGGAGGCCTATATCCAGTAGTGGACGTCTATCGGGGATAATGTACACTTAAAATACTATAAGCTCTGGATCAATTGATATAAAGAATATTATAGTTTAATTTTACAACATATCCATTGTCCTCAGGCTGGCGGAAGCCTGCGATAAAACGCCAGCGGCGAGCTCGTCCCCGACCCTGACGGAACAGCCCCTGGACCTCAGCGCTAAGTCCACCTCCAGCACCAGCGGCACACCGCCTCCGGACCACAATAACTTGGACAACTCTAGGTGAGTTACAACTATTCACATACATTTCAGCTTATTGACGACACAACGTCCTCCAAACCTGAACACAGTATTGTTACCCGCACTACTGTTTAGAAGCAGATGGAGATGCTGCGGTGATCTCTTAGCTATGATTTATTCTAATATCCTCTACTAAACGTATTAGAATAACCTTTAATCACAAAATCCTATACATCAAAAAAAAATGTAGGTTTAGAGCAAATCATTAAAATGACTATTTTGTAATTTTTTTTTAATCAACGAATCGACGAGGCAAACGGCACGGTCACCTAATGATAAGTGATACCACTGCCCATACCAATAAGGTGTTAGAATGATATTCACTGCACCGCATTGTGCTTGAAACACAAGATGTTAAGTCTCATTACCTCAGTAATTTCACTAGCTACAGCGCCCTTCAAATTGGATTACAATGAGTTATGCATACTGCTGTTTGTTAGCAGAAATCAGAGCTGCGATGGTAGCTTGGTCTCCGGCAACAAAGAGCTACCGTCAATGTTCAAATATTTTTTTGAGCTACCGTCAATGTTCGAATATTTTTTTTTAATTAAATGTATATAATAATGTTGATTGTAACAAAGTAATTATGTAGCTGAATCGGTCACAAAGGAGCGTTGGAAATTAGGCGATGCAGCTCTCCGATAGGGGGGGAGGGCTGTGGGGAAATTTGCATGGAATTAAGGTCGCTGCTAATGTTTTAATCCATTTAGCCGCTGTTTAGTGGCGACGCGCGGCCACTTGCGTCACGGCCTGTTTTTGCGTGCAATTTAATCTATTTTCAATTAATCGTGTACTATAGACACACGAACATGTGTCCACCGCGGGTATTATTTTAAAAACAAACTTACATCTATATAAATAACGAAATTCGGATTGCTTTGTTCGAAAAACACGTGAAACTAGTCAACGATATAAATGGCTATAGGCTATTTATTTTCTTAACGTCATAGATTTTTCATAATTTTATTTGCAATTAACTTATATGTACATTTTCTTTTCGTATTATTTAAGCGGTTGCTATAGCAACGGTTGCTGTAGAAAGTCATTTGCGGTTGCGGTTGCTCTCAAGGAGTATTTCATAGAAATTTCAAGTCTAGTTTTATATTACGGCAAGCAAAGCGGGCGGGGAACAGCGAGCCTATCATATATACAAATGCTTAGTCGTCCCGCCATATTATATTTGTGAGCGCGCGATACGTTTCGATAGCATCGATTTAAAAATGGAACGCGAATTCCGCGCCGCTCTCCGGAGCAAAGTAATGGCTTTAGGATTTTAAAAATCGAATGTTGGCACATTGATGGTACCAATTTCGTTATTATATTTAACTCATTTTCATCACACTGTCTCTACACATAAAATGGCGCAGCTTTGTCACAAATATAATAAATATATATTATATTTTTAATCATATCTTAAAATGTATTAACATATATTTAAGAGCCGTGTGTCGAATTAAGATTGCCATCTCATACATATTTATGCTCAGTAATGTTAAATGTTACCAATAACAAATAATAATATTATGTTGTGATTCTATATGTTACCAGGATAAACTTCGCAAGCGATGAATATACGAAATATTTACATAAAATATAATTAAATAACTCTGTGGCATAGTAGCTTACTGTCATGTTTTTGGTTCGATTCCGGAAATACATGTGATTGAATGTAGTAGTGTTTCTCCGCATCCTCCTGAGTAACTCGAATTATCTTATTCTCTTTGACAGGTTTACTATTATGTATATATTTATAACAATAGCTTATTCTAATCTATTGTCTTTAGAGAAAATTATATTTTTATAATGTAGTTAATACAATGATAGGCTACATAATGGTAGAGAGGGCTAAGGCTGTGGCCTTGGGCAACGACAATCAACACATATTTCATTAATCCCGAAGCGAAACAAAAGGAAACGGGCGCAAATAAAAGGCGCCATGTTTGAGTAGGACTGTCAGTTATCATTTGTATAATTATCTGCCTTTGTTTTATTAGGGATGGTTTTGACGCGGTACTCGTTGCATAATGCTCATTAGGCAGTAAACCCTGAGGGCTTCGGAGGCACCTCCCTATATTTTTTTATTTTTCCCCCCTGTTCAGAATTTCGCCCGCAAAATGGTCAAGGAAACCGTTAATTGAGGTTGTGAATGTACACTAAACATATCTATACAATATGGTCTTTTATTTACGATACGTATATTATTTACGTTGGTACTGGTGGTAAGCCATCGCCAGCCTTGTAGTCCAGGGCTATTAAGACTGGAACTAAGGTATTTCCTGCCTGTCGTACAAGGCGACTAAAAGGGTCCACGGGTTTAAGAGCCTTGAGGGTGGGAGCCCCCAGAGCTCAATAAGCGAGCCTTAGGAGGACAGCAATTGCATGGTGGTCTTGCCTGCGTGGCTTTGCCCCTCCAAGGGATGTTTTAGTCAGATTTCGGAGCCTCTCCGAATGCACTGGGAGACCACCGAGTTGGTTTTAGTGGGTAGAAACCCCACATAACCTTGTCTTCCCTCAAGAAGCAAGGTGTCTTTTAAAAAGATTTCCCTCTTAGCATTGCAGCTCTAATTCTTCAGTCAAAGATTCTGTGCTAACAATACAGAGTTCCGGTTTCGAGGTTGTTGTAGCTAATAAAGTTATTTAAGTAACGATTTAACATCTTATGTCTTAACGCGACGAGCACAATATTGTTTTTTTTTATACTACGAAGAGATGTGACGAGATTGAAGGTCAGCTGATGGTAAGTGATACACCTGCCTATAACAATATGGTGGTAGATAGCATTTCACGTATTACACCACATCACGATTGTCACTTTGGGACTTGACTAACATATCAGATATATGTACAATTATATGTATAAATAACCATTTTTTTTATGTACAATTAAGTGAGGAGCTGGACATTCACTTGATAATAAGTGATACGCTTGCCCATAACAAAAAAGCGCTAGTTACAATGGATATATATCGCTCGTCGCGTGAGCCATGACATGTTGTCTCGTTACCCTTGTAGTTACACTAGCTACAGCGCCCTTCAAACCGGAACACTGTAATATTTGCACACTACTGTTTAATGACAGAAATAAGTGATGTGTTGGTACGTACCTAGACGGTCTCCGGAGACAGAGACATACTAGTAGTGTTGTGTATATCATCCTAACTAGCGCCAAGTTCTTACGGGTAGACTAGCTCATTTCGTCGATAAGTCTAAGTCTAGTGTTAAAATCTGAATCTGAGTCTGATCAATGAAAAACCAGTTTTTTTTTTTTTATTTGAATTATGACTTTCGAAGCTTAACATACTGCATTGAAAACTAGATTGCGTGTATATTCATTTTCAAATCGAAGTATTTTCACTACAACCACTGTTACAGGCGACTTGCACCGAACAATAATAGCTCGCTGATTTTATGATAACAATACTGAATTGAGTTTCGCAATCATGTCGGCACGGAAAACACAATTTTCTATGGTCAGTAGCGCCGTAGGCCTTATATTGCCCATAACAGCGCGACGCACGAAATGGTCGCATACGAGCTACGCACTTCCTATTGTAACATTGCACCCGGATTATACAAACAATGGCTCATGTGAACGCACCCATTAAACTGTGAAAACGAAACTGTACGATCAACTTCTGAGTCAACGTACCCTTGACAAGTGGCGCCGTGACGCCGTGACGCCGCGGCGGATTGTAATGGTCTATGGGAGCCCGCGCAATGGGGTCATGTAACCCACTAACACCACCTATCACTACATAAATACTTCAGGCGGATTCATCTGACAGCCGATTAAGGTAAACCAAGGCTCTGTTACCGGACACCCTCTACGCACAACCCGAGCTCCTAACACACCTACCAAACAGTAACATTACCGTTTAATAACTGTGGTCGGGATTTAAAGGCGCTGTAGCCAGTGAAGCTACAAAGGTACAACATTTAACATCTGTCTTTAGACAACGATCACAATGTGGTCGTGTCATCATCATTATAACAACCAATTTGCATCCCCACTGCTGGGCCACAGACCTGCCCTCAATATAAGGGCGGTTGGGTCATAATCACCACGCGGGCCCAATGCGGGTTGGTGACTTAACACACACCTTAGAATAAATTCTAATTCATGTGCAGGTTTCCTCGCGATTTTTTCCTTCACCGTTTGTATTTCGCTGTTGTTACTTAAGTTCACAAATGTACATAACTTAAATATTAAAGTCATCGGTACATGTCGAGATTCGAACCCGAGACCCTCGGAATGAAAGCCGCACGCTCTAACCGTTAGGCCAGCGAGCTACTTATACTATAAGGTCGTGTATATCATCCTAATTAGCGCTTTGTTGTCAGGGATATTTAATATCACATTCAGCTTCTAGATGCTTCTTTAAATAAGAAACTCTAGAACGTAGCTGTTACTAAGTGGTTCTATTAAATATTTTTTTAGGTTTACTTTGTAGTTTTTAAACCTGACACACAGACAATTGAACGGAAAACGCTATGTCAAGACATTGAATATAAAGATAACATCTTTCCTTTTAAGTTTCCTCTAAATCGTCGTGCGAGCTTCCTAAAACAAGCAATGGCGGTATATTGCGACGAGTTCGCGGGGAAAGTCTATATCCGGCGGAGGCGACTTTCCCCGATTCGTGCCTTCACTTGGATGTGGGCTGCGTTTGAAACATTATCTCCGACGATTTGAAACTGCGAAATAATCACCATCATTGTGCCTGACTCACCAGATAGCTTAGTCATTCAAAAATCTATCATTAGACCTAATTAGAAGCAGAATTTACACGACTTGATGGTATAAACATAATAAATATGTTGTACTATATATTTTATTGTAATAATCACAGTACTGTTATCTCATCACGGTGGTTCACCCTGGTAATCAACAAACGAGGCTCTGGTTCCCACAAACCTGTATTGGGCGAGCGTCGCAAGAAATGGCCCAAATCCTTCATATGAGAGGTCTATGTCCAGCAGTGGAAAGAATACAAAAAACCTTTTTTTGGTTTACTTAATTAAATATTGCGATATTTAAAATAAAAAAATTGAGCGAAATGTATTAGTTATCCAAAAAGTATGGATATAACAGTAATAGCATTTCACATTCCGTAGAAAGAAAAAAATAACATTAGTGAAACTGGCTGCATTGACGGCAGCCATAAAGTTTACAGGAATCAGATTAAAAA
Organism: Troides oblongomaculatus; assembly: GCA_029032895.1. Taxonomy (NCBI): domain Eukaryota; kingdom Metazoa; phylum Arthropoda; class Insecta; order Lepidoptera; family Papilionidae; genus Troides; species Troides oblongomaculatus. The sequence continues at coordinate 596,815 of JARDWC010000435.1, forward strand.
AAAAAAAACAAAACAATTCGAACGCGGAGCGTTAGGTCGCGAGACATGCAGATCGCATGCGGCCGCCGATACCGCCGTATCATTTCAAAGTCAAAGAACCCGTACATCGCATAGTGTCAACGCTCTACTAGCCGAGGAAAGAAATCGCAAGTTTGTCGCACGAACCAACTAACTGACGAGAACTGTCCTCATTACTGCCTTTAACCATCGCATTTTATAGTGGCAACGTGGCGCTGGTTAGGATGATATACACAACATCACTAGTCTGTTGCCAGACACCTTCTAGCTACGTACCACCGCAGCGCCTACTTCTGCCGCCAAACAGTAGTGTGCAAACATTACTGTGTTCCAGTTCAAAGGGCGCCGTAACTAGTATAATTACCGGAGTAACAAAACCCGCATCTTATGTCTCAAGACGACGAACGCAATGCGATGCAGTGTTCTAACTAGCATCACGTTATAGGCAGGCGTATCACTTACCATCAGGTGAACGACCCACTCTTCTTGCTTAATGATTTAAAAAAAACTACACGAAACCAACATTAATTGAAACATATCATAGATGATAACAGCAATGTTGTGTTATCAACATGAGAACCAGAGAATTAGGTAAGGGCACGCTGCACCATCTATGTGAAACTGTATTAAACTGTTACCAGTAACTAGTCCGTTAAAATTCTAGTGTAATGACAGAGATTGCTAACCGGCACAATATCTATGTCATTGACAATATTACTGTATCTTTAATTATGGTATACATTATGCAAATGGACGAAAAACACTAATACTTATTTGCATCAAGTTAAAAGTGAAACCTTCTAATGTAAAAGGCGACTAAAACTTACAAATCCAGTTAAAACAAAACATTAGATAATATTCCGTTTCTTTCAAAGCTTAAGTTCATAAAAATTTCACTGGATCTTCAGATGAGAAGAAATGTACTTCGAATTCGTATATCATCATCATCAGCGGCTATACGTCCACCGTACTCTAAACTCGTATATACATTAGTCAAAATCAAGGATATGTAATTGTCCTCCAGTTAAAGATAACTCTAAGAGGTTAGGTCTCTGTCTGTTTATACGCAGATAGCTGAGGATTATGGTTATCAGAAAACCACTCACCAACTAGCGTTAGCGCTGAATAAAACATAAAAGATAATGAAGCGCCGCAAACCGATTCACGTCATCGGGAAGAACAATGTCTCAACATCGATATTATACACGACGCCCAATCGATAGCTGAATAAATTCATTCGCCGGGACAGCTATGTGGGTCGTATGACTCGCCAAAACAAATAAAAATGCAGCGATAGTCGCCCGGTGCATCGACCTTGCATCCTCGGAGCCGACGGCAGCCGCGCGCGACTTCGGACCCTCATCAGCGCGCAATACGGACTACTGTCGCTTGACACTGATAGCGAAAAATAAGAAAGTAAAACCCAAGATGAAACTAAAGACGACTGCTTCCGGACATTCGATTTTGATTGGTATATTGTCAGGAATAAGGATCAGATTCGGACCGGCTGCGACGCGAAATAAAAGACGAAGGGGAAAAGATAAAGATGCATTCATAGCAGCCCGTTATCGGCGGGTCCAAGAGTAAATATTTCGCATTTCGCTTATCTCTAGCTTAATGCGGTCCGTTTCGAAATGTCGCGTTTCGACGAGCGCCCGATTGCCGGCTGTTGGCCCAGATTGTTTTCTGATTCATTTCCCTTGCCTCTCTCAACTTTCGTGTTCTTTATATTGATAAGATAACGTACTTGTTTGCACCGTCGCGAAATATTTGCCAATTGTGATAACGGAATATTTTACGCGACCGATGACAAAATCGAGAATATAAAAAAAAATCGGTGTGTAATTTCGACTATCGAATAGCGTATTGCGGCTTCGATGATGTACTTAGTGATTGAGGGTTAATAGGATATACAGGAAGTACTGATCAGTAAATATGAGTTTTCTTATAAGATATCACGGTTGGATACTGGTAGCAGGTTTTCGTTGCGAAAGACCAATCATCAATAGGTACAACTGAAGCTTCAATTTCTACTAACAAACAGCAGTATGAAAATATTACTGTGTTCCTGTTTGAAGCGCGTGGTGGCTGGTGAAGTTACCATTTTCTGTTTCGAGGCGATGGGCACAATGTAGTGGTGTGTAAATTGTCCTAACTAGAGCCACTTTGTTATGGCCGAGCGTATCACTTACCATTAGGTGAACCGACTCATTTCGTTGTTTCCTCTAATAATAAAGAATATATGCTAAAATTATTTCCTTTTTGCAGATTAAAACGCTCGGTGCTGGATAACGCCGGCAACTTGACGCGGCGGACGTACACCGACGACGAGCTGCAGTCCGCGCTGCGGGACATCCAGTCGGGGCGGCTCGGCACGCGACGAGCCGCCGCCATATACAGGATACCCCGCTCTACGCTCAGGAACAAGATCAACAAGTGCGGCCTCGCCACCGACCCGGCCCACGACTCCGAACCTGACAGCGATCCCGAAAGAACCGACTCACCGCCATCTGTTATTCTTAAAATACCAACATTCCCGCCGCCGGAAGACAAGAGCCCCTCACCGGCAACGCCTGTCACCCCAATAACACCCATAATCCCACAACCACAACCACCATTAAACCCCGCCTCCCAGCTACTTCTGCCGTCTGTCTTCGCCGACCCTCCGACTAACCAACATCTTTTTACGTCTTTGAGCGACGTAATAGCTAAAAGCATCAGCCAGAAGTTCCAACAGCCCCTAGAAAGGCCGCCGCAGCCCGAACTTCCTCCGTTCATGAGGGCTCCCGACAGGCATGTGTCTGTGATCAAAACACCGCCGGATAGTCAGAGGAACTACGCGGCGCCCAGCAATTCAAGAGCGACCCCGAACAACAACGGGCAACCGGCCACTGGCGGGAAAGGAACGCGCCCCAAGCGAGGCAAATACAGGAACTACGATAGAGATAGTTTGGTAGAAGCTGTGAAAGCGGTGCAGAGGGGGGAGATGTCGGTGCATAGAGCGGGCTCGTACTACGGGGTGCCGCACTCGACGCTGGAGTACAAGGTGAAAGAGCGGCATTTGATGCGGCCGAGGAAGAGAGAACCGAAACCGCAACAAGAAGCGAAGCCGCAGCCAAAACCGCCGCCGAAACCGGCCGCGAAACCATTCTCGAACGGTCTCAACGG